>OZ026614.1:37399388-37406888 GCA_964020975.1 Hermodice carunculata
TGACTGTTGTTCCTCTTCCGCGAGGTGGAAGATGAGCATGGCAAAAACGTTGACGGGTGCTTGTTGTACAAAAGTATACAAAAGGTTAATGTGAGCTGTGTGCTATTTCATACAATTTTGTGTTTTATTTCGGTCAGTATAAAAAGTACGCCGCCACAAACATTAAATTTTAGTGAATGCCATATGCATTTCATAGAGATAGGGTTTACGAAAAACTAAGCTTATGGGTGCAATATTTTTTCAGTCTCCACCGCTGAAGTCCACATATCTTTATCAACCGAAAAAGGAAGGTACGGTCAGTATATGAAAGTCAAATGGGGAAAGCTGTTTCAAAGGAATTCTTGCATTCTTGTCTACTCTCTTGCCTGGAAATGCGTGGACGGTACCTGGAGAACGGTGCCTGGAGGACCGACTGTGCATCGCTTCCGCTCTGCAATTTTAGCCCAACTGAGAATAATGCTCAACTGGGATCTATCTACTTATACTTAGTTATCATTTTATAAGCCTCCAGCTGTGGTTACTGTCTCCAGCTCTTGGAAAGATGTGTCCCGGGGTTTTCATGCTTGGACACAAGACAACCGATCTGGCTGAATTTTACCTATTTGCTACAATGTCTTGACTAATGTCTGGGTGTTCAGTTCATGTACATGAAAGTTTGGCTTGTCTTCAAATATCTCATGCAGGTGATTATTACGCTTTAAAATTACATTTTTCATTGCTTGTAGGAAAGTGAGGGATCCTTACAGGAATCATTTGTGTATATATAATATATCTCTATAGCTTTCCCAACCACCCAATAATTACAATGAAATTTATAACTTGGCAGGTTATCATAAAGATGACTGATAGAATATGGACACTTTCATGAAATGCCCCCATGGTGCACGCGCCGTTGTGCCATCTAACCATAGTGGATATCATTCACAAAGTGGCTGCGAGCGCGGCCTTTGCTGTTGTCTATAATATGCGCACACACATACACTCTAAGGTGCACATGTCAGACATGTACAGAGACAGGAGAAATCACAATAAGTGGCAAGTCGTGTAAAATTTTCATTGCTAGCCAGGGACATTGCTTGGTGTTTCGCAAAATAAAAACGCACCATTCATGGCATAGTATGGAAGCTTCTACACTTTTGTCGCTTCGAGCATTCTCGCTGCGCGCATTTTCTCCTCGAACATTTAGTTTAGGAGCTATATCATGCCAAAAATGGTAACGTAACCCCCCCCCCCCCCAGCATTCATTTGATTTCAAAAGTGTACCAGCTAGAGGGATGCCTACGGACCATTTTTAGGCCTGTTGTACAAAAAATGTGGTGTCACTAAAATAATACATTGAATGTAGCACTAAGCTTTGCAATTTTTACCAAATTTTGTTCATCATTATATGGGTGTATCCTATTATACTAACCTTAAAAGAGACCAGGTGACAGTATGATGTGCAAATTTGGTACCCATATCTATATACTGGTACTTTCTAACTATAAAGGAAATTTGAGGTTAAAGTTCAAAACATCCCCTGCTGGTATGTAAAGTTGTGTATTGGGCAAATACACCACCTTAGAGCTAATTCTGAACGTTACTATTGATTAATACTCAGGTAAGGCAAGGCGGTACATATGGACATTGCAATCATCCTAGTAAGTCTAGCCACTCTTATGTTACACTACAATTTTTTACTAGTAAATTTAACAATCCAAATGATCTCCATATACTTAGATCTGCACATACCACTATCAGTTCTGAACCAATTAAAACAATATATCAACAGATTATTCCTAAGAAAAGAATTTGTAAAAATGTTATATGAAAAAAATATATGATACTTTTAATGACACAGCTTTTCATATACTTTTTGAACCTATAGTTATCAGTAGAAGACGCTTAAGGGTGATTTTATTAAACTGATATATTATGATAGGGGTGTTGGTTACAGAAATCTGTCCAATATATATCATTATAAGAAGGTGCAATCATGTTCATAAAGATATTTGAAAACTACTGCCTCCAAGATATTTAACCACACAAAAATTGTTAATGAATTTAATCGAGATGACTATGAAGAAAACAAATATCCACGTCCATGTCACAATTCACCTTATTTTTCAAACCATCATGATCATATGCAGACAGTTTTATTGTCAGTTTCTGAATGATGAATTAGGCCTGTTGACCAACTGAAGTTCTCGCACATATGATAAAGTAACATGAATTATTGAATATTTTTTTAACAAGCACCAAGAATATTTATATCCATTTGGCCTGAAATTTTGTGAAGTGCATGCCTATTTACCCAACATTTACTCACTTCCAAAACTGCATGAAAATTCTGATAAGTTATGATATATAGCGGATACTAAATTTTGCTCTGCTAAAGAACTGTCAGTTTTGTTGTCCGTAGGCTTGAAGAATGTACAGGAATTTTGGTTTAATTACTGTGGTGAGATGGAAGCATCTTCCGGTTTTAAGATGCTTTGGATATTATCTAATTTGAAGATCCTGTTGGAGCAGTTGAATGGTACTGATAATCATTTATCGTTAACAGATTTCTTCTTTGGACCTGTCCACATGATATACAACTATTCTTCATTCTGATTTAAAAGAGTGTATCAAGTCAAATAACTTTCAAAGAAAGATCACATCTTATAAAGGTGCATATGTTGGTAATGATATAAAGGAATGCCAGTCTGTTTTTGAATACGAGTAGTTTGTTGAAGCATTTTTGATTAATAACATTTATGTCAATTTGGAAGATTCCATCTTTAGACAGACAATTGGTTTTCTGATAGGTACCAATTTATGAACCTTTTTGGCCAATTTATTTACTTTACTATGAGTATAAGTTTCTTTTAAAGCTGTCAAAACATAAGAAATTTGAGATAAATATTTGATGACATTTTGATATATGGATGACCTATTAAGAATCCACAATAAGCATTTTCGAAAATATATTTGCGAAATATACCTGATGATTTGGAATAAAAAGAAACTACCGAAAATTAAATAGAATGTTCATTTTAGACATAATGATGTATAACGATAACAGTTAATTGAAGTTTAAATAAATGACAAACGGGATGATTTCGAATTTACTGCTGTTTCAAAAACTTTCAAAATGAAATGAAAACAATCTTTCTTCCGGTTCTGGGTAGAAATTCATTATATAGATATCCAGTGGGTTTGAGGTGTTTCATGAAGAGTGTAATAGATATGTGAACCTAACAAGCGTAACTGATATTTTATACAATGGTGATATATTAATGGGAAGAAAACATTAGATCAAACTTAAAACTGCCAGTTTCGACTAACGTCTTAGTAAAGATGCGGAGTGAGCACTTTTACTGTTGCTTTACATATAACTGCCCATGTCTTCTTGTAAAATTCCATTTTTTTGTGTAGAATCTTTGAAAATAACATAAAAAGCGTTTCTGGTATACTGGTGGAAGAATTTTCAAATCGGTTTTTTTTTATTTGTTTGTTTAATTGAGAAAACAATCATCTAATCAACTTGTAGAATGCATTTAAATGTAAATAAGCAATTTAATATGATACTTTTACATCATCAGCACAATTTTTATGCAAATTTGATACTATGTGCCAACATTGGTCATGAGTATTTGCACAAATACAACTTCTTTCTATACTTTATAACTAATTTTGAAGTACGTCTGTTGCTTTAATATACTTAGACATAATGTATTAAAATTAACTTGGCACATATCAGTGATATCAGAATTTAATTGTACAACAGGTCTTAAAATATGCCCAAGGCATGTCGCTAGCTGAGGAAAAGGTCAAACTAAATGAATACTAGGGAGTTACGTTTTTGTTTAACTGGGCCTCTTTTGAGCATCAGCTCCTCGACTCGCCACGCGCATTCTCGCCTCGTCATTCTAGCTTCGGGCACTTCAGCTACGGGCATTCTCGCCTCGTGCATTCTTGCTTGGTGAATGCTGTCATCGTGCATTTTTTGCCGCCAAGTATTGTTGCATGCATTCTCGCTTCGCGTATTGTGGAATTCGCGCCTTGCTGAAATGTTTCTAGGCCCATATCACCCCGTTTGAATGGTGCCGCCAGCATATTTTTTTCAAAAGGGGGGAGGGGGACGAGAACAACTGATATACAGATGGTCAAATGTATTGAGATAATATTAATATAATTTATTATGAGGGGTGAGGGTAGGATGGGGGTGCTCAGACACGAGTCAACTGAGAATGCTGATCATTTAATGTGTTCCCTGTTTCAAATTATTTCAGTCAGTTGAAAGCTATTTGGCGCTGGTTTGAAGTGCATGGTTCTGAATAAATCACTCTGGTTTTACAGGCTATTTGTTGGTGCAAAAATATGGTACTTTCCACGGACAAATTTTAATGGAAGAGTAAACATCAAAACTTATCGTGGCAAAATGCTTTCACTATCGCCTTTATACCCGTTATTCTCGTCCGATATTCACATTCATTTCAACATGTAGTGTTGTAAAATATAATCTGTAATAAACTGTATCAGTTTCTGATCCAAGATTCATCAGATGGATTCTCATAGATACCTAAAACATAAAACTCGTTTTAGATGTGTAAGTCACAATCTTCACGTTGAATAAGGCATACAGCAAAGGAACAGAGAACTTGTTTATTATATAAAACCAAGGAGTGTAGAGTGTCTCTCCACCCTCCTTGGTAAAACTTTTAACATTAACTGTGTTGAGAATGAGTTTCATTTTTGTTGGCCGGTCCTTTTTATCTAGATTTACGTGAAAAGCATCTGTGCAGAAAGTATTTTTTACCCCCCTTAGGAAAAGATGTTTAATATTGTAAAAGTGACAAGCCAGAAGTCGTATGCGCATCAGGGAACTACTTATTTAATCCTTTCAAGATAGCAGACAGACTTTTGTTAAATATTTGAAACATGTATTAAAATTTGGTGTCTTCATCTATGTAAATTATTAAAGTGTAATTATGCACTGACAGGTCGGTGGTCTTTAGTTATGAAATAAAATCTTTTCATCCTGTAGCACAGCTTTTGCAAGTCCTTAGATTGTATGCGAGACGAATGAGATGTGTACCAATTTGCAGTTGATTCTTTCATGTATTACTCTAGTTACTTAACTTGAGATTTTTAATTTGTCAACTGCCATATAAAATGTAATAATTTAGTTGGCCATCGATGTAGTTTGGTGCTCCTATAGAAAGACCTACATCTCATGAAGATTCACAAAAATGGTTTTGTGTCGGGACACTACTGTAGACGGAATGGGTTGCGCAAGTACTGTGCGTGTGTAAATGGTTTGATAAAGTGCGTAATTAGTATATCTTATAAATACAGTGATATTTTTGGCTGATAATAATTGACCTTCTGTGTTGCTTCAACAGACATTTAATCATCGTCCATCTTGTTCTTAAGTTACTTAAATGCCTTTTGGTGACCTGCAGATCATCATTCGTGTATGAATATTGCCTTCTAACTTCCTCCAGTTTTTAAATGACGACTCGAATGATTATAAAGGGATGCCATATTCACCAGTATTTTGCCACTGGTTTTACCAAACTGGTAGTCGTGACATCATATGCCCCAGCCGGAAATTGCTATCCGATTAAGAAACTATCTCCCCTGCAAGTGAGCCAGGGGCCCAATTTGTGTTTAGACATCGAATAAAACTCCTATACTTAACACAAACAACGAACACATGACCTCTTTGTAGGCAGGAATTTTGGGGCTGTATTGAATGGTATAAGGTTTGACTAATACTGGCTACAGAATGACTTCTTCCGGTTAACATATATGCTTTTGCTGTTAAATTTTGAAGCTCCATAAATAATTGATGAAGATAAGACATGTTTTTTTCGCTCAATTATTGCGTTCCAAATCGAAAAAATTAGTATTTTGAGCTTAATAAATCAACTTTTGAGTTCTATGAATCTTCTTGACATCAATAATTGCTATCACTTTAAACCATTTTATAAACCTCAAAAAAGACATATGGCATTAGAATGAATTGTACGGCTAAGATAACATTTGGAAGTTCTATGGAGATAAAAAATTCAATTAATTGATATATATCTATATATCTATATATATATATATATATATATATATATATATATATATATATATATATATATATATATATATATATATATATATATATACATTTATCTTCTGCTGTAGGACAAAAATTCCAGAAAGTGGTATCCACGATCAAGTGTTAATAATAACATAAGCTGGGCATGCCAAAAGCGCAAGGCTAATCTTAAATAGTGAAGATAAAGTAAAATACAGATGAAATACAACGGAATATGGCGGCACTTTGTGGAATCTGTCTTTTTCCCACAATTACATTGCTCTGGCTGAGAGAGACCTATAAGAAACTCGTGCTGTAAAATGGGTGCTGGAGGCAACAGTGGATCAACGAGGGTGAGCTGCTCGGAAGTCTCTGTCATCTTGTTTGTTCACTGTCTCACCAAAAAAAAAAAAAAAAAAAAAAAAAAAAAAAAAAAAAAGGGGGGGGGGGGGGGGGGGGGGGAAAGAAAAAAGTTATCTGTACCATAATTTCAATGCACCATCATTTCCGGGGACTGTATCTGCTTCTGTGTGGCTCATGTAGTGGTGTGACGTCATCAAGTGTGACCTGTAAGAAGATCAGACCCCTGCAGATAAGGATGTTCCAGTGTTAGTGTGATCGCATTATTCGTGACAGTCGTAAGACGCTCCAGCTGATTTTTTTAAAAGGTCTTATCTCTGAAATATGTGTTTCGTCCAACTTATCAAAGATCTGAAGCTGCCAGTAAGTTGGAGTCCACATGTGATCGACGTGCCTTTTGTTATTCGCTGTTTGGCATACCCCAAACCCTCGCCATCAAAAGAGGCAGACATTTTTCCCCGGCGCCAAGCCTCACTCTTTAAATATGCACGACTTAGCTTGGATTTTGGTATTTCATCCACACACCAGCGGGGGCCGTGCATGGATTGACATTTCCTTTGGTATGTTTACACTGCAAGAGCGGAATTTCGTAGTCTATGGACGAAAGAGATCAAAATGCCCTGTCCTAAGTCTGCTTAATGATATAAGTCAACCATCCTCACTGCTGCAGGCCCGGATAAGTTTGTGCTATTTCATTGGCGCAGGGATTACCATATGTATGATCCATTTGCGCTTCAACTTGTCAGTTGTGTTGGCTGAGCCACTGGCAATGTGCAACGTCTGCCTTTTGCATTCTCTGGGACCCATCGAGCTGCTTGTATCTCGAAATTTCCATAAAGCTAACATAAAAAAAAGACATATAACGTATTGGACTATAAAACACAATGAAAGATTTACAGCTGACGTAAAACACCGAAGTATTGATAAATCTATGCTGCATTTGAGGAACAATCAGTTCCGTTGAAAATCTATATACACATGGGCGGGATTTCTCATTAATGGGTGTGGTATAGAGTTCCAGGGTTTTTTTGTTTGTTTGTTTTGTTTTGTTTTTTATCCAACTATGGAACTTCTCTGTCAGA
>OZ026614.1:37411888-37769388 GCA_964020975.1 Hermodice carunculata
TACGTTTAAGTATATATATATATATATATATATATATATATATATATATATATATATATATATATATATATATATATATATATATATATATATATATAGATAGATAGATAGATAGATAGATAGATAGATAGATAGATATAATTCTACGAACAAACTTAGCAACTGAAATTTGTGATTAAAAACGCCATCATCGTCAGTGGAAATAGTCGGTCAGCAAAATGTTTAAGAGTTGTTGTGAATATGCTTTACCATGCGCGGAGAGGGTCATGCAGCGTCTGCACACAAAGCTGACTCGGACTACCGGAGTATATGCAGCCTTACTCATGTTGCATCAAGCGAGATATTTGGACGATTGATGGAGAATTCGATAAATGCATAGTACGCACTTAATCTATTAGACAGCTCATTCATTAATAACCTTATGTCAAGCACCGCAACATGTATTTCCAACACATGTACATGTTACCAATCCGTCGTCTACTTCATTAACACTGTGAGACGCGTATCCAGAGATCGGATTAACTCAGGGGTGTCTCACCATCTCAAAGGAGTCTGATTCTATATCCCTGACCAAGGTCTTAAAGTAGAGGAAACAAAGGATGCAGACATGTAAATGTAAGTTGTTTGTGGTTTGCGTTAGAGTTTAAGCCTGTAAATATTCGACGTCATGTTGTCTGAGTTACATTAAACCGTCGGTTTTCATAATATTACTTGCGCAAAAGGAATATTCAACAAATGATACAGGGCAACCCGCCTGAAGTGGATTGCAACGCCATTATTTCATAATTACTCTTAACCTTAATGTCGTGTTTGTCGTTCTTTCTGCGGTGCTACTTACTGATTCGGTGGCCAGCCATCACTTTTACAGATGTAATTCTAAGCGTTGTCGCTCTCCAGTTGGTGTCTGCCATTTATTTCATAGTCATAGCCCAGACGGTTAATTCTTTAATTTGCAAACTTTCTTAAATCTGTTGTGTATTGATGGATGATTACTTTGTCATTCCAGCTGGGACGAACTGTCGCAGGAAAAATAACCGAACACCGAGATTATCTTTTTTATCTCCCTTATTAATTATAAAATATAACATAACACCGAGATCAACCTTTCATCTCCGTAATTAGTTACAGAATGTGGCCAGGCTATTGTTGCGCACAGTCTGTAGGTAGCTTGTTATTTGGCAGTGTGTATTGCTGAGCCTCTACATATTAAATTTCTTCTCCTTGAATGTCGCTCAAGTCCAGGGACTCAAGTACAAGACAGAGCGACTATCGTGCAGATTTGGGAGCTTCATCATCCTGAACGGTAGCTTCGTGCGACTGACGTGAATCCATCTCCAATGGCACTGCTGCGAGACGGGAAGTAATCAATGTTTATGTCAGTCGATGGGGGTGAGGGTGGCAGGTGCCAGGGAGGGTCAATCGTCATGATAATCAATATCACGGTTCTGGTGGTTATTCTCCATAATAAGTGTGATTGATCGGATGGATTAATATTGTCTTGGGGGGAACTCACGTACAGTTGTTGATAATGTTCTTATATATTTTTGGTGGAGAAAGGCGTAAGGTTGATATATTTGTTAGGTTTTCTTAGCTTTTGATGACGAATGACAAACGGTCATTGGTTATATTCTTTTGTTTCTCTTTGGCTGAGAAAGGCGTAAGGTGGAGAAGCTATTCGATCATTTGTTATACTCGTTATGTTTGTATGTCTTAAAACGAGAACGGCGTAAAGTTGTATTTTTTATATTCTAATATCTTTGGCGTAGAATGATAGTTATTAGTTATATTTATTATTACATATTTTCAGTCTTTGGTTCTATTTGTTATGGTTTTACATTTTGTAGACATTATGACCTAAGTTTGCAAGGACCTTTATTGTTTTTTTTGCGTCTTTTAGGGATAAAAACATGCGTTTTTTCGTATATTTCTTACGTTCTTAGGTTTTCATGGATAATGACATATAGTTTTTGGTTATTGCATATCGCATTCACGTAAAGTAAAGTAAAGTAAAGGCTGAGCTGCCCCGGAAATCTTTTCGTTGACGTGCATATGGTGGCTGGGGTCCTGTGATCGTGTTCACCTGCAAGCAGAAACAATGACTAAATGAGTAGTTTATGGAAATAACGTATCGAGAGATGTACGAAACAGAATTCTATGAGGTGTCTTGCCAAATCCTACCATGTCGTTTCTTTTGACAGTACTTTGCAAACACCTGTAAATAAGGCTATGTTTTTTGGGTTGCACTGACAAGAATTTAACAGACTCAATGTCAGCCTGCAGGGACATCCTTTTGATATATGAATAAAGAGTTTGACCAACACACAGATCAAATCGCTAATACACAGCTAGTCAGACGACTGTGTAAATTATCTCTCCAGCAGCATATGCCTGTGCGCTATGTCTGAGGTAATTAGGTCTGCATGCACCAACCATACTTATGTCTGTGCTCAAGTTGTCCTTTGGTAAGTCTGCCTCACATTCTCATAAGGCAGACTTACAATGCAAGCAATGCTCACTTCTGGGTTGACTGCGCCAATTGTGGTGGTAGAAAATAGGGCCCACTTTGAGAAGTCAAGCTCAAATGAACAAAAGTAAACAAGCTGTATTGTTAACACTGGCCATCCATGAAGTAATAGTTTTACATCATCAGGGCAGGGTATTTTTGATTGACCATGGCTGCAGCACGGAAAAGGAAAAATGTCCCAGCTTTGACGCTGGATGGTAAGTTGGATTTTGGTAATTGGAATTTTAATAAACAATAAAACAATACCTGCAAGTAAATTTGTTTGCCACAACTTCAACATGTTCAAGTGTGAATGTCTCTGACTTCATGGAGGTATAATGATGACAATACAGACATGGTCAATCAAAAATACTGATGAGGAAACGAAAGTGGTACAAGGTACAAACTCTGTCAACAAGCTTCCACAAGCTGAACATTATTATTATGTATGCTGTTGATCACTGTCCATGTGTCCTCTTCCATATATATATATATATATATATATATATATATATATATATATATATATATATATATACACATATATATATATATATACATATATATATACATATATATATGTGTGGTTGTGTGTATGTGTGTATACAAGTGTGTATATGTGCGTGCGTATCGTTGTGTGCATGCAAACATCAAGTTGAGAACTGTAAGGATATTTTCATTTAACATTTTAGCAATGTCCAATACATTGGAAGGCCAAGGGCAAACCTCTGGGGGTCTCCTTGGAAACATAATTTTAAAGGACAACATGAAGTATACTTTACACCATGTCCAAGTACATGAACTAAGATAATTGAATTATGGCAATTTGCCGTTTTGATGACATTTAATATTTATACCTCTTTAACTATATTGGGAAATTTTGGACGGCATGAACCTATTTTTGAGGAGATGAAAATTATGTAAATGTAAAGGTAATCCCATTGCAAAATTAGATGGAAACATACTGTTTATAATGATCCTGAATAACACACTGCTGAAATATCTGAAAATAATACTTTGGTCAACTTTCCAACTATACCCCCCCCCCCCCGAAAAAAATTACCTTGTGAAGTGTTGCTCAATAATTGCCCTTCGAATGGCATATCCTGTGGCTGCCCTGCCAACATCTAAACCAATGCCCCCATTTTCCTCATTTACTACCTGGCCATTGTCGTCTCCCTCTCCATCAAGATCTTGCACATCATGTCTGGCTAACAGAAAGTTGTGCAATACAGCTGTTGCCACAATGACAGCAAGTGAACGTTCTACTTTGATCTGAAGTTCGTTTCTCAGACATGGAAAACGCTTTGTCCACAATCCAAAAGTACGTTCTATCACGGTGCGTATTTTTGATTCAGCATAATTGTATCTGCGCTCAGCAGCTGTGTCGGGATGCTGCAGTGGAGTCAAGAGGTAGGGAGGACATGGATACCCAGCATCACCAACGTGATAGCCACCAATTTCTCTGTTCTCAAACCTGGCGCATATAATGCTGTTGTCAAATATACGGCTATCATGTACAGAACCAGGCCATCTAACAACAATGTTAGTAAACTCCATTTTGGCATTACAGATTGCTTGAACGTTTAATTATACCATGCCTCCTTTGTGTTCTCAAGGGATATATATGTCACCTGCTTACATATATATCCTTGCTTGGCTAAATTTCAACACAGAACTGATTTGCTTTGGTGAATACATTTTAAAATGCATTTATATTCATGAAAACAAAGAAGGCATGGTATAAAAAGGATACATCCCTTGTTCTCGTGATACATCTGGAATCCCTTGAACTTGGGATGTATCCTCTTCCGAATGGTAGCCCTGTCTATTGCGGAATAATTCTGCATTTTCCCCAGGTGGTGACTAGATACGTATATGTGAACAATCAATGGCATCAATCACCCCAGGAAATTGTGCCATTTGGTAAAAATCTTCATGGATAACTTGTCTGTTTTGCTCAGTGTGGAAATTGATGAACTGTGGACGCAGGGCTTGTAGAGCTTGGGATTCCCTGTAGACTATTCTACCAACGGTGGTCTGGTGTGCACCTGCCAAGTCGCCAATAACTGCCTGGTAGGAGCCTGTGGCATAAAATTTCAATGCCATCATGAGTTGAATGGGTGGTGGTATGGGTTCATTTCTGTTGTGACCATATTCCAATCCCTTGACAACTTGTTGTAGCAGTGTATAGGCAGAACTCTTTGATATTCTGTAGCGCATTCTAAACTCTTCATCCCTGAAGTGATGAAATGAATTAATTCGCTCCCTTAAAAGACGCGTGTCTGTGTACAATAGATTCAAATTTTCTAGCTGCCACAACCTGTCAATGTATTCGTCCATTTTGCGACCTCATAATTGTGTGAAAAGGTCACAAAAGGGAAACGAATATGCTTACTGGATCTCTGTCCCAGGCTGTAAGTCTAGCCTTCACTTACCTTTGACTTAACCTTAAATATAAGGAAGACTTAGCAGTAAGGTTGTTTGGTGAAGCACACTTGCTAGGTAAGTCGTGCTTACCATAAGGGTAAGTATGACTTATAATTTAAGTATGATTGGTGCATACCAGCCTTAAACTCTTACAGATAGGCCTATGTGATATATTTGCACATTCATTTTCCTGTATATATGAACGAACACAAAGAGTTTCAACTATAAAAATAGCATCATGACATGAATAATGTGTTTACACATACATATAGCTAATTTTCTATACCCATTGTATTTCTATCATATTATTGTCTTTCATGATTCCTCAGTACGGCTAAGAAAACAGAAATAAAATTTACAATATTCCTGACCAATGTTTGGTTTCCATTTCAAATGGAAATGTATCAGCAGCTTTGAACAGACCTCTAACTATAATATTTTAGTCTTCTTTTCAATATCCAATAACGAATACAAAGATTGTTCGTGATTGCTTAATCATCAATTAATTGCGTCATAGAGCAAGTTGCATCTTCCAGCACACCAGGTATATAATCCTAATAGAAAAGGTCAGAATTAGCTCTAAGGTGTGTATTCGCCCCAATACCTAACTGAATACACAAACATTTGGAGGGCTAGAGCTGTGTATTTCTATTTACATGTTAAAACAACCTTGAATAAACTGGTCACTTTTTTAGCGGTGGTTTTATGATTTTTATGAGGTATTTAGTTCCGCATCTAGATTTACTGTCTGGAATTTGTTGTGTCTATGTGCAGTAGTTTTCAAGTCATCAAATAATGGAAATACACAACCCTAGCCCTCCACGGACTGCAGTGCCCTCTTTTAGACAGTTCTTGAATCTTCTGTTCTTGGCCTTGCCTATTGATAGAGATTGACTGTCTGCTTGATGTTTTGACACAGGAAAGACTTCCCCGCAGGTACACTTTTGATACTGGATATAGATTTATCACTTGAAGTAATACATGAATGAATGTATTAATAAAACAGCCAATCAGAAGAGTCTTGCACGTTGCCATTTGTTGAATCAGCTCGACCACTGGTGTGTTGTCCAATACAATTAGCACTCGGGATTCTTTATTGGAAATGTACACCATATGTCCCACATTTAATGTGTTTTCACTACCATTTCACGTTCTTATATTCTTTAAAATATCACGGTGGTTGTCTTGGATAAGGCCAAAGTAAAGTCAAATCCAAACATTTTCTCTTGTGAAACTTTTTAAGAATAGGAATATTGATGTAACGATTATGCAGATCAGATCTGCAGATCTAAAGTTATGGATGGTGGTTCAAAGTGTCACATATTTTGCCAAGCCGCACTTTTTGCAGCGATAATGACATAGTAACACCCCCCCAAGTCTGGTTTTAACATTTTGACAAATGATCCTCTGTGAACTGTATTTAAAATAATGAAGCAGAATTGTAACAGTAAACACACAAAAAAGCGTGCAGTGAATGTTATAATTGTAAACTTTGAAATTTTAGTAGCTGAATAAAATATTGATAAGTTGCCTGTGAGGACAATACATGTATATCCTCACAGTTGGGTTACGGGACTGATTTTTGGCCAACAAGACTGATATCAGTGATTAGGCAAAAAAAATTAAACATTAAACTGAGACAAGGAACTTCTTTTAGACACACACGTCCGGGTATTCCGGGCTCCAAACTGTGTTCTAATTGTTAACAGCTGAAGACCCGCTCTTGTCGTTCAGGCTGATACAGAATTTTTAAAAATAAAGACAATAAATCTGTTTTTCAAAAAGATAAAAAAACGTGTTTCCGTAAATGTACGCACAAATAATCTTTAATGTTTCTGTATGTATATTTTATTTTAGAGGTAGGCAATGTCAGGAACCGACGTAGAACTTGGCTCATGGGATGGGGGTGGGGGTATTGATGATAGTAAGGTATTGCCAGACATCTGACCTTTTGAAATAAATAATATGTATTTGTAGCTGGCCGACGTCTTAGTAGTTGAATCTCAAACAGATGTCAATGGTCTTAAGGCAAGCAAAGCACCCCATGAGTATCCTTTGAGACTTGTTCGTGAGGTCACTCCTGTATCTAAACTTTATCCTTTCATATAACTGGCTGAGATGTCAAACAACTTAGAGACAATACCTCAACTGCCTAGAATAACGTTAACGTGTTTGTCAACCATAAATGAACGTTCCAGAAAAACATTGACGTACATTGCTATCTATAAACGGTCAGGAACCACGCTGGTTCAGACCTAGATATTTCTTATATTATAACACTGTTTTGCGAAATACATGTCAAACTTCATAATATTTTCATAATTTTAGCATTGACTAAGTCACAAAAGGGATGAGTGCTTAAGGGACATAGGCTCGAAAAGAGATTAGTGCGGTATTCGTCACGGACAGATTCCTGTCATTTTAGCTGTTTCCCAGTCTTCAAGTGTCCTTCCCTACCCGGCATGAATTCTACTAAGACCTGTTTTAACGACTCGAACAAGAACTTGAAACCACCAAAAGCCTTTCTAGCTTATGCTATCTTAACGAAACAATACCTGATGTAACTAGTCAGTTATTTTTGGAATAGAATCATACTACGGTGATGCTCCATTCATCATCCTTACCTCATCTGGTGCAAAGTGTAGGAGTTCCCTAATTAATTGACTAGTTGGTGGGACAATCTTCCATGCGGATTTAAATTTTACCCCAGGCATAAAGTGTATGAGAACACCTGCTGCTCAGCACTTAAAAGTACTTGGCAATTAGACGAAACACCAACACAGGTGAATATATCTCCATGGGAAACGTGTTGAAGGACTGGGCTAGCAACATGCAATATCATGCTGCATGTAACATTAATAATGAGCCATCGCCGAGACTACCGGGACATACCTTGTGTCACTGGAGCCGCAGTCCACAGGTATAGAGTGGCACATTACTCCCAGTGCTGTGAAACGGAAAGCCTTACAGTTAATGACTGTTGGCAGGAAGACCCCTTCCCCTCTCTCTGCGAACACGTACATGATACAATTCTCAGAAATATTCGAACCTGGTCCCAGGATATACGTATTTCCTCACAATGACATGTTGGTTCATAGATTCGGTGGTCTCCAATATGCCTTGAAAGACATACCGAAGGTAAACGACCTTTGCGTCTCTTCAAGCTTCATACACGTCTCTTTTTAAATGTATATCAAGGTTGGAGTACTTGAACGCGTTCTGGCAAGGACTCTCAAGCGTTGAGGTGGATGTACCTCCTGCTGTATCAGGCGCTATTGTTGTGACGTCGAACGTTGAAGCGTACAAATGAAGTGGCTAGATAACGTTTGTGAGAATTTGGAAAAGGGTCGACCAAATCTTAATTTAGAAAAATGTAAACGCAAACAACTTTACTCAAAGACACATAAAATGTTTTTGTTAGCTCTTCCTTTGCAACATATTGCAACACCAGCAATATCCCTCTATGTAAATGGACATCTTGCATCCTAATCAATTTAGTATTTGATCCAATCTTCTTTTTAAAGGTAAAACTGTGGATTCCATTTCTAACACGTCTTTACCGCAATAATTCTATCTTCGTGCTCAATCTCATTTAAAATGATCTGTAACCCAAATACTGGCCATTTATTTTCTTTTCTGTTATGCTGTAAATATGTTACAGAATTTAGAGTAATTTAGTGACATCTCTGCTTCAATTCCCAAATGTTTCAGGTTTGTTTCACTCGAGTTGGTATGTTGTCGTTTCTCTGTCCATTTAATATAAATGTTGGTAAGTCATATTTTGCCATCAGATTAATATACTTTTACAAAATATTTGATTGCACGAGAGTAATGTGAGGTATGTTATGATGTTTAATTGCTCATACAATCAACATCTGAGATGTTGGTCTGCAGCTTGGTAAATATTTATCTTTATCAGGTGTGGAATCACCTAACTGTTTGTGACATTTTAAGTTTTGATGTCACAAACGACAATCACTTTCCGTTGATTTGATATTTTAAGGGGTTAAATGTACACGACTCTGGCGGTGACATTAATGTTGTGTAAAAGTGTGTTTTATTTTTTTGTACGGTTATGTTGTCAACATTTACAAGTTATATGTGGAGTTCAACGGAGAGGAGACCCAGTTCAGATGGGAGAATTATCTTTCTCTAACCCATGTTTATTGCCAGAAACATACACGTAAGCTAAACCAGCGTCTGCTTGACATACAGCTAACCTAATTTATATTTGCACTTTATTTTTGTAGACCTTTTAAACTTTGTGAGTACGTACATTTCAAAAACCATAAATGTTAGAAATACAATGGACCACCGCCCGAAAAATCTCCCTGTGGCCATCCTTATATCTACCTTGTTCTATAATGACATACCCTGGGCTTCTTGGACGAAGATATACGTGCTGTGAGGGAGTTCATAATATTTATTCATGCAGAAAGTAACTTTGTATCACTGTTAACTAGTGTTCTACGATGGAGCAACGTAAGCACCACACCATCCTGCCTGCATTTATACATATGTAAGGTCCTTATGTAGAACTACAAGAATCTGAACCGTTAAATTGTGCACCGACCCCAAAGAGAAATGAATTTCCGCAAAGATCACAAAACAGAGTTGTGATTCTAGACACTTATGTGGGGCACAAATCAATAAGTTAATTGCACTATTTCGCTTATTTTCTGCATAAACCACTAAGATATCAACGTAAGCATCACAAGCAACCTCAGACTCGTAGAATCAAATCAACTCGTGGTTCCTCTGAACTGCTTTCTGGTCGCAATATGATTGCCCCAACTGGTAAAACAAACCCGCTCACAGATAGGAGCATATAATTAAGATGCTTTTATTCTAAAATGTACGAGACATCTTCCACCATATTTTACGTTAATGTTTAATTTATCTTTTAAAGAAACGAAGAAAGCTTACCATTGTGGTTATTGGGCATTTTCGGTCAGTGCAGGTGAAACAGGGTTAACGGATCGTTTGGTGCTGCTTGTAAAGATTGTGCAAAATCAAAAGGTCGAACATTGCCGGCTTGGGCCCGACGCCTGCTACCTACTCCCCTGTCATGCCCAGATCCTTGGCTCAAATGGTCAAGATACAGCGTCACAGCTTGAATATTACACACATATGCATACAGCTGTTTACGGCATAAAACATAAGAATCATACTTTAATTCGAAACATTTTTCAGCACAGGTGTTTTTTCTTTATGGAACCCACTTACAGTTTGTGGCCTTAACACCATGTTAGAGTTGTATTGAAAAAAATGGTGCTCTTGTTCTGTTGGTACATATTAAATCCGACATTCATCAATACGCCTATAGGTCGTATAATATTTTGGACGAGAAATCGTGTTTGAATAGAAACAATATATACAAATGTGCACAAATAGACATATTAAACAGTTCTACAATTTATCAAAAAATGTGAAAATAGTAAACTTCCTTAATCCTCGGGAGTAAATGTAGAGAAACGTCGATATGCAATACATTTTGTTCAGTTTCTCACAATTAAAAATGAAAGAAAAAAGATCATAACCATGCCAAATTACAGATTCGTTGCCCAATGGCTCTTCAATGTCAATATTTTACATAAAATTGATTTGAAAGCTAAGTGATACGAGTCGACTGGATTATTGGCTTCATTATTACTGCTGTAGATCTATTTCGGTTGTTCGACATATGACTGGATATTGCTCGCTTCTTGTTATCATGTTCCCAGCGGCGCCATCCTCAACGTCTTTGTCGTCAAGACTTTTTTCTCAAAGTGCAGGTTGATCCATATAGCTGGTCAGGCAACGCCCACCTATCTACCGACCAATATTTATCAACCCTTGGCAGGTACTATGAGCACAATATTTGATCTTGTGTATGATTGAAGTTAATACCTTTCTGTTGCGTTCTCTTTAACGTTCAGGCAGCTTTTAATGCCCCCGGTTGTTTTGTGAGGTATTTTCTTCTTACATTGTTTGAAATCAATAACACATTTACAAAGAACATATTCGACAAGTAGAATTTACATATATATATATATATATATATATATATATATATCAAATATGACAAATACGAAATTTAAAGGAAATGGAATGTTAAAATTTGCATGTTTATTCTAAATCGGGAAATCCAGAAGAAGTCTTGAGGGGTTTTGCCTTGTCAACGGCAGATACTTCTCACCAAGCAAACTGTGCGTACTAAAGGAATCGTTTTAGAGGTTAATGATATTCTTGTGGCTTAAATTGAAACTTGACTTACATCATATCTTTCAATCATATCTTTTTCAGTGACCGATAAACACATCTTGATAAAAAACTCATATCCTCAATCTTTCAAGAGCGTTCCAAGTTGACAATCACTTATTTTGCCAAGAATTGGGTGAGTCCTTGGCTCCTAAGCAGACTGATCTACGTGTTTCTTTCTTCATCTCACTATGTCTGACGAATTTCTTATTCTCTTTAATTAAGGTAAGGATAATAAAACTGCAAGGGAAACCTTCCTCTTGAGAAATTGATCGTTATTACTTGCATTAGTGGCAGTCAATTGTTCCAACTTTACTGTTGATAGTTGCCATGGGAACCAAGGATGACCAATCAGTGATTGCGTCCATTTTGCAAATCTAAACATTATCTGTGTAGAGATAGGGCAGAAGGTGTGAGAGTACAACAAATGGAATGTCAGTCTGTTTAGTTGTCGAAGGCATCTTCGACCAGTGGAAGAGCACCACTAAATTTCTGTATTGAACTAAAACATAAACGAAATGAGTGTAAAAATGAGAATGTTAATTTGTACGTCACAAACATCAACACATTCAAAGCGAATGTATGTATGTATGTATGTATGTATGTATGTATGTATGTATGTATGTATGTATATATGTATGTTTTAACTCATTTATTTGAAAGTAACTTTCCTGCATGGAAGATTTTACTTCGATTCGGTAAGAAGAATATATTTTGATTGATTTTAGAAAAGAAAACTTAAAGCCAAGTAGGAACACGCCAAACTTGATCAATGGTTTTCTGTTTCCCGCATGTTTCGCTCCGGCCGTCATATGACTGTCCAAGTCCTTCACCACCTTAGTATGGGATGAGTTAACGTATCTTACAATCATGAGCGCATCATCGAACTTATTTTCTTGGCCTCAGAATGACCAGATACTATTTCATCGGCCTGATTACTGGTAAATCAAGACCAAGTCGCATAAGGATGTGGTCTATCATCGTCTCCGTAATCCAACATCATTTCTGGGATACCGCCAATAAACCTTCTTAATTAGCTTTTGCTCTCGTCACTGCGCCCATTTAGCTGATTAAAGACTGATCACTCGAATATAAATCGATCAATGTCACCTGCGACTGGTTGGCACTGTAAATGAAACCTACTGGTTGTAACACATCCTTACCTAATCTGTCTGCCTATAGGCTATGCTTTTGCTGACCGGCCCCTTGGGCACAGTGTACCAAGCGGCAACAAAGGTTAACTCTTTCAGTGCCAATCACGTCTAAAGTCGAACTACTTAAGTCAAACTCGTCTGATATTATCATAAGGATCCCAGATTCGTATTCCTCGTACAAAGACATTTGTTCAAGTACCAGTATGCCTTTAGTTCCAGAGAGAATACCCCAGGTCAACAGCTTTTATCGGCGCATTGCGCCCAATGGGCTCAGAGAAAAGCTGTTGATTCAGTCCAAACTATGGCACTGAAAGAGTTAATACTTGGCTATGGATGAATTGGACCTACGCCCTAAAAGACTGATGAGACTGGGTGGGTGACAGTATGTGTGTCTTCTCTTATGTGACAGACCAAGAGAAAGACACTTTATTCACAGAGATGAATTTGCGTATGTAAAGGTCTTTTATCTTATTAAACTGTGATTGGAAGCCATCTTAAGAATTTGAACGCCATTGGTATCACCACCAATACTGCTGCTATCATTACTACTTTGACACCTACCATATCCACTGCTAGCTCTACTATTATTAATATTATGACTTCTACAACAACCTCTGGCATTACTCCTCCTCCCATGACTTTAGCCACTGCCATTACTACAGCTACTATTAATGTTATGATTTTTTCTATGGCTTCTACAACTATCTTTGCCGTATCTACTATTCATCTATTATTAATATTATTATTACATCTACAACCACTGCTATTACTTCTTCTACTGCTGCTACTTTTAGCGTTATGGCGTCTACTACAACATTGCCATAACTACTACTACTATTACTACTACTACTACTACTACTACTACTACTGATGCGACAATTAATACAATGACTTCTATTACAAGCGCAGTAGCTCCTACTACTACTACTACTACTACTACTACTACTACTACTACTACTACTACTACTGGTGCTACTATATGTTCTATGACCATAATGACGGAGGCTGGGAATTCCAATTCCCCAAGAGTTCAATAAAATATTAATAATCTATAAATTGTACCAGGTATAACATGCACCTTGTTACATGCCAAGTTCACTTATGTAACGCAAAATTCAATTGATCACCTGAATTTTTGTAAGGGAATAAAAAAAGTGCATTAGGTATGTTTATTTTACCCTGACATCAGCAGCATTTAACAAGATCAGAATCACAGAAATAAGACTGCTTAAATGCATTCATGTAGTTAAGAGATAAACCTTTTTTCCTTGGATGCCTTTTGAATGTGAAAGGCTATTGAGATAGCTTTTTTGGCAGTGGGAAAAAAGGCATCAAATGAGCAACTGCTGATCGCATTTTACATGTACACTAATGTCAACTGGCCTAGAAATGAGCAGTACAAACGCATTTACATATTAAAAAGGTTATACGATCCCTATTGACTTAATGATGATCTGGCAGCAACACTAACTGCAACTTTATCCCTGGCTTATCATCATGTTTGTCATTAGTTATGGTGGTAGTTTGCCAGTAACAAGGCACAGTCTCGTTTTTCTAATTAAGTCTGTATGTGAACACAGGATTCCTCTTTTTCATCACAACCTTAATCTATCTATCTATCTATCTATCTATCTATCTATCTATCTATCTATCTATCTATCTATCTATCTATCTATCTATCTATCTATCTATCTATCTATCTATCTATCTATCTATCTATCTATCTATCTATCCATCCATCCATCCATCCATCCATCCATCCATCCATCCATCCATCCATCCATCCATCCATCCATCCATCCATCCATCCATGTATAAACAACTAAAATGCACTAATCAAGATACCGTAGAATATATTAATCTTAAATTGAACCTCAAAGCATATAACAAAATTCTTGATAAAAACATCAGAGAACTGAAGCAAAATTTCTACCACGGTCAGTTTACCCGCTTTAAAGGCGACAGAAAGAAAACATGGGATGTAATCCGATCGATTCTTAATTTAAAGAAAAACAAAAGAGACTTCCCCCTCTTCTTTAAAGTTGATAACACAAAAATTACTAGTAAAGTTGAAATTGCTGAGCGTTTCAATACTTTCGTCACAAATAGTGGTCCCACATTAGCTGCCAAAATCAACTCTGTAAGCCTACCACATTTCTCTACCTATCTCACTCAACAGTTCGTTGCAAATTTTTCTTTTTCTAATGTATCTGCCGCAGATAGCTCAACGATTATTAATAACTTCAAACCCAAGTCAAGCGCTGGGCACGACAATCTCTCCATGAAATTACTCAAAAGCATAAATGGTATTATTTCCTGAATCAATCACTCAACACTGGCATTTTCCCAGGTAAACTTCAGATCGCTAAAGTCCTGCCTGTCTTTAAGAAAGACGACAATTCCCTACTTAATAATTATAGACCAATATCTCTCCTTCCCGCGTTCTCTGAAATCATAGAAAAGGCTGTCTATTAGCAGCTTTATTCATATTTCACTTCTCACGATCTGTTTTACAGAAGTCAGCATCGTTTTAAAAAACTACATTCCACTGAGACTGCTGCTCTTGAATTTATAGACAGAATTTTTAATTTACTTGACTCTGGTGAAATACCTGTGAGCGTTTTCCTCGATTTATCAAAAGCGTTTGACACGCTAGATCACAACATTCTTCTCCACAAATTGAATTACTACGGGGTCAATGGTACGGCATTACAATGGTTTAAAAGTTATTTAAGTGACAGATCGCAATATGTTCAGTTTGATGATATCTGTTCCAAAACATTACCCATTCATACCGGCGTACCTCATGGCTCAATTCGTGGACCACTTTTATTCATTATCTACGTTAATGACTTATGTTTGGCTTCCCCTAAATTCGAATCCATACTTTACGCGGACGACACCACTTTAATAAACTCTCTATGTGTCTTTAACACCGATGATACAGATAATCACAACAGTATTTCTGATACCATAAACCATGAACTGAAAAGTATATGACTGGCTCTCTGCAAACAAATTATCTATAAACGTTTCTAAGACAAAATTTATAATATTTCATTTCCCCCAGCGAAAATTAAACTTTGAGATAAATCTCCAAATCGCAAACACTCCTATAGGGAGAACAACCGTATTTGAATTTTTAGGATTAACAATTAATGAGAATCTCAATTGGAACAGTCATATCTCTAAAATTTCAACTAAACTGTCAAAAATCACTGGCATATTAAGTAGACTTCACACTTTTCTTCCCCGTCAGCAACTGATGCAAATCTATAATTCCCTCTTCTTACCTCACATCAACTACTGTTTACTTGCTTGGGGCTTTTCATCTGATCGCATCTTTTTGCTTCAAAAACGAGCCATTCGTCTCATATGTTCTGCCAATTTCCTAGCTCACACCGAACCTTTATTTAAAGAACTAAATATATTAAAGATTAATAATATCATGCAAGCCAGAGCTCTGAAATTCTATTTCAGATATTGCAACTCCGAGTTGCCACAATACTTTACAAATATCTTCACCACTCAGCCTGTTGTACATCCTTACGCCACCAGATTCCGTGATGTTCCCCGTCAAGCAATTCCAGCTAGAAACTCTAATAAAAATCGTATTCGATACTATGTCCCAGATTTACTTAACAAAACGTCACCCTGTATCAAAAATAAAATTCACACGCACTCATATAATGGTTTCTCTAAATACATAAATTCTTACTTCTGTAATCAGTACTCTGAAATCTGTGTCATTCGAAATTGTTACGTATGCAACAACTGATTAATTAGATTTTTGACCATGTTTAATCTACAAAAGGTATTACTCATTAATTTTTACCTTGAATCTTGACATTATTTGATGTGATGTACTTTCAGTTTGAATTATATTAGGTGGCCCCAATGATAGCGAATTGCATAAATCCTTGATTGGAGTCATCCTGACATATAATTTTATCACTACCTGTCATGTACTTACTGTTGAACTGCAATTTTATGTTTTGTCAATAATAACATGTACAAACTGTAACCATATGTCTAATAAACTGTTTTGAATCTTGAATCTTGAATCATCCATCCATCTATTTGTTTGTTTATTTACTAAGTCTTTGAGTGAACAGAAACTTCGAAACTTCTTGTTTTTCTTCAAATACTTTTTTCTTTATTTATTTCAGTTTGTCAGTTTTGTGGTCAGGTTATCTCGGATAGTATTGTTCCGAAAAGTACCTAACCTGGCATGGTGACAGACCTAGTAGTGAAATTGTGGATATTTTTGGAACAGTCATGATGTTAAACATTATGTGAATTAGAGGCATATTTGTGGAAATATTAAATCTTAGATATCTTCAAAACATTTCTAGATTGAGTTGCCATTCAAAGCTTTATATGTGGGTCTATTGCTAACGCAAAATCCTACAGCAGGCAAACGAAGTTGAGAAGTTTAATTTATGTTAAATTAATTTCCTCAGATTACACACAATCTGACATGCCCCCCCCCCCACACACACACAAGTTGATAGCTGTTTCCACAACCAGGCCATGATGCTACCATTGAACTGTGAGAGCCTGGTCTCCATACCTATCAGTACAGAGGGAGTGGTGCCCAGTGCCCAGTGCCCAGTGCCCAGTGCTGTGATCTTACCCTTTCATCCCTAATGGAGACTTGCTGTATTGGTACAGTAAACTTGTCTGCATTGTTTAACCAAGTGGGGTACATAGTCTGATGACTCCTTGACGAGACTCTTCATCACAATAAGCTAGTGTTTATTGAGAAATGCCACTTCAATTGATAGGTTAGTGACATTACAGTATCTAATGGAATATGAACCAAAGTTTAGCATGTCTTTGTAAAGGGAGATTCAGATCAACTACCAGAAATCACTCAACACATAGATTCAAACTCCCTGTTATAACCAACAGTAATATGTAAGGATTTTGGTCAGGGTCAGTGGGTACATTGGGGCAGGCAAAGCTCCCATAGCTGCTGTATTCCTGGGCCCAGCAGTCACATTTGCGCATCAGTTAAATATCTATAACATTGTTTCACAACGTTGGTAAACTCTGCCCACTTCCAACATAGATTCATCTCATTGCATCCATGTTAAGCCTGTGCAAACTTGCAACTTAAGTTTGTGTACACCTTCAGTAGGTTGTTGAACCTTGAAAGTCAAACATGCACATGTACCATAGTATAGACTTTTGTTAGGCGCTATTTGAAGTTGGATGTTGCCTGTGCAAACTTCCAACTCAAGTTTGCTGACATATTCAGGCTGCTGACACTCCATAGTTAAACACATAGATTTCTGTAAGAGCTACGTTAGTTGAATGCTATGTATGACGGTGTATATGGTGAGCCTAGTAGTTCATATTAGTGGGAACTGTCACGTAAATGTTTTTATGTTCCTGTAAATAATGAAACTCATGTACATGTACATATAAATACATGTACATTGTACATCAATGTATACACGTTTCACTTCTAGCAGTCATTTTATGCCTCATATTTACAAAGCACAGGAATCTGGCACTGATGTGGTAATGTTTACTTCATAGTATAAATGTGTTTGGCATCATATTTAATGAATGGTTTTAGCATCATATTTTAATGTCATGTTAAAAATTATGCAAACAAGGGGCAATTAAATTTTTAAAAACTCCATATCTTCCAACCTATTGCATATTGGCACAAAATTTAAAGTACTACATACAGGTTTGTGACACCTTTCAATGTAATGGACAGTGAACAAAAACCTGAGCATTTGAAATTATGCTAATTAGGAGCACTTGAAATATTTAAAAGTTGAATATCTCGAAAACTATTATTAAAAGAGGTGCCAATCCAACTTCAATTTATCGGTTTGTGACATAGCTGCATCCAATGAGTCATGAATGAACGTTGTAGCATTTGATTTATGCAAATTAGGTGAATGCACAAGATTGAATTCTTGAATAACTTTCAAACTATAAAAGATAGAGGTATCATTCCAACTTCAATTTGTAGGTTTGTGACATAGCCACATCCATTAAAACATGAGCCAAAATTGTAGCATTATGCCAATTAGATGAATACACAAAATTTAAATCTTGAATAACTTCAAAACTATTATAGACTGAGGGTGTCAGTCAAACCTCAGTTTACAGATTTGTTCGATGGTTGCATCCAATAAAACCTGTATCAAGGTTGTAGCAGTCTGATTTATGCAAATGAGGCAAATACACAAAATTTAAATCAAGAATAGCTTCAAAACTAAAATTGATTGAGGTGCCTTTCCAACTTCAATTTACATGTATAAGTCTTTGACATAGTCACATGAAAAAATCTATTTTTGCCGGAGTTAGATAAATACTGAATGGGCAATCTTTTAACGTTATTTAGGCACACAGACTGATTTGCTGACAAGGAAATCTATTTATTTATTTGTTTATTTATTTGTATATATATATATATATATATATATATATATATATATATATATATATATATATATATATATATATATATATATATATATATTCATTCATTCATTCATTCATTCATTCATTCATTCATTTTATTTATTCATGTCCGTGTGAAATTTGTGGTCAGTTTTGCTTGGACACTATTGTTCTGAAAAGTATCAAGCTTGGCATTGTGATAGACCTAGCAGTGAAGTAGTGCATATCGTTTGGAACAGTCATAATGTTAAAAATCATGCAAATTATGGGCAATTGAAATTTTTAAAATTCCATATCTTCCAACTTATTACAGATAATCACAAAATTTAAAGTAGCATATACAGGATTGTGACACGTGCCAACATAATGGGCAAGAACTGTAGCATTTGAAATTATGCTAAGTAGGAGCACTTGACATGTCTAAAAGTTGAATCTTCAAAACTATTATAAATAGAGGTGCCAACCAAACTTCAATTTATAAGTTTGTGACATAGTCGTATCCAATGAGTTATGAACCAAAGTTGTAGCATTTTGCTTAATGCAAATAAGGTGAATACACAAGACTAAATTCTTGAATAACTTCTAAACTATTATGGATAGAGGTGTGATTCCAACTTTACTTTGTGGGTTTGTGACTTAGCCACTTCAAATGAAACACGAACCAAAGTTGTAGCCTTATAATTAATGCAAATTAGGTGAATACACAAAATGTAAAGTTGGAATAATTGCAAAACTGTAATAGATTGAGGTGTTTTCCAACTTCAATTAATAGGTTTTTTGACGTAGCCGCATGTAAAATCTATTGCTGCAGTAAGTAAATAAATACTGAATGGGCAATTTAAAAATTTTAGGCAGCATACTGGACAAAGAGAGTCAATAGTACACTTTTCAAACATCAGCTTTTTTATTAAAACCCATGTACTAATAGAACAGAGTATAGTTTAAATGCATCAGTGATTTGCAAGTCAAAATCTATGTCAAGCTCTGATTAAGTTGCATCCAAAAAGGCTAATTTAACATAGGAGTGAACGGAAATATACACTTGTATACACCGAGTAGAAGATAGTGGTCAGTGCCTGTGATGCCATAGAGAATCCAAGAATATATTTTATGTTCGGAACGAGCGGGACTCGAACCTGCAACTTTGGCACCAGTCGCCTAGCTGAAATGGGAAACGCACATATCCACTCGACCAAATCCCCATTCCTAAAAAGAATGGTTCAATGGAGGTAGTTATGTGCGAGTGCCACATCAACACGGCAATGCAGTATATTTATTGAGACGGCATTTATTTCCAGAATAGGGGACTTAAATCCACCAGCATTACGGAAATGCCGAAAATATATATTTTATGTTCGGAACGAGCGGGACTCGAACCTGCAACTTTGGCACCAGTCGCCTAGCTGAAATGGGAAACGCACATATCCACTCGACCAAATCCCCATTCCTAAAAAGAATGGTTCAATGGAGGTAGTTGTGTGCGAGTGCCACATCAACACGGTAATGCAGTATATTTATTGAGTCGGCATTTATTTCCCGAATCGGGGACTTAAATCCACCAGCATTAAGGAAATGCCGAAAATATATATTTTATGTTCGGAACGAGCGGGACTCGAACCTGCATATAAAACTTTTGGTATTGATTGCGTCAAATTGTCTAAAAGAAATGTAATTGATTTGGAATCGGCCCAAGATTGTACCCTTGAGCAAGTTTTAGCCCAGGGTTTTTGGTCTTTGTAAATATTGCCATGATGTTGCTTCTCTCTCTGTTCTTAATATTAAACATGTATGTAGAGTTGTCCTGGATGAATAGACCGCATTATGTAAACTCGCCTTTAAGACATCTGCTTTCGTATGAACTTTGACAATTTATTTCGACCTTCAAAACCGACACTGGCAACCTTGGTGGGTTTTTTTCCAGAACGATGTACCAGTTTCTCCTATTTCCACACTGCTTAGGAATCTGGAGTAAACAGCAGGTGGCCGATATCAACGACTTGCTCATGTCCGTGTCGGTGGCAGGGGTAAGGACATGGGCGGGCTCTTAGACTCGCGGCGATATTGTTTATGTTTACCTAACAAGCCACGTTGACATCTGAGCTGGGCATGCCCAGTGAAGCTTGGCCTCTGTTTGGGAGAGAGGTCATTATGGACAAGAAGTGACCTTTCCCCATTTAACTTGTTAAGTTACCCTGGTAACCAAAATCAAATTTTTCCTTTTTATTACCCTTAAGTGCTAAGTTTAAAGAAAAAAATAAAAACCATAGCCTATTGATAATAGCAAACACAAGAAACGCCTGAATAATCCAAGCTTTCATTGATGGTAGTTGTTTGCGTCACTTCAAGTTTGACCTTTGTATACTGGGGTGCCCAACTGTCGGACAGCTAAGCGCAAGGTTGCGTTCATTGCCATACTGAAAATTAAATTATATTTACTGATGTTGTTTGGCAGTGCCGCTGAAAAGACCAAACACTGTGGATTGTTGACGCACGTTCCTTGTCAAATCACACTCTTTGGATTGCGAACGCGCTCACATTTTACAAGAGATGATCTAAAAAATCCTGCCATGAGCAGAAAATTAGGTGTGCCCCACTGTCGGACATGGGAGGGTATTTGGCTCCACGTTATTTTTGTTCACCTTCTAGCTGGAAATTAAACTCCAGTCCTTGAGGGGAAAACCTCTATATTTTAATGCACATATTAGATTTACAACAATATTTTGCAAACTGCAGCGCACGGGTGTTGAATAACACTTGCCGAACATAATGGATATTGTCTATCTAGAAGCTGACATTGTGTCTGAAAATATGCAAATTTAAAAAAATGGTCAACTTGTCTTCGATCCCACATCAGTGTCTCTGTGTTTAATGAATTAATTTTTTTTTCACACATCTGGTCAATGAATGGCAAATCTATCGAAGATTTCCGGAAATCGTCGGTAGTTTTGAAAGCAATGACCATAGCGACACATCCTGCCTTTGTTTTCAATTCTTTACATCTAATTGTGTAGCAGTGTTTACCCAAGTGAAACATCAGGGGAACATGTCATTCTTCAAAGGGTAACAAATCTTGTTGGATGCACTTTTTCTCATTATTCATGTCTCTAATGGGAGAAATGCATGACATAAGCCCAAGCTATGTAACAGGAATGAGCTACATCCAAAGAAAAGGGTGGATTATCATTCAGTTTGGAAGAGCTGTTTATTCACTACAGGTTTGTGCAGGTAGTAATAAGTAATTGTTTTTGACCGAAGGCAAATGTTTTGAAACCTTGTTGAATGTCAATGGTCAGATTTAATTACAAACTATGTGCAAAGAATATGGTAATTGAAAGGTGTTAATCGAATGACCGAATCTTGACAAGTGGAGGGCAAATCAATTGCCCTGTATATGTGTTAGAGAACAGGTGATTAGGGGGTGGCTGGCCGTAACATTTCGAGAAAAAGAACAGATCAAATATTGGTAGCAGTAACAACACATCTTTAATCAATCTAGTTCATGTGGGAAAGGACACCAAGGGCAGGTCTGAAAATGGCACACAAAGGATGTAACCAAAACGAGGCGGTCACACATGTGTCTAGAATACAAAGACATGTGAGAAAGCAATTTCCACAAAGAGCAATCAGGGCAATACAGCAAACAGCTACTAGAATGACATTTTATTGTCATTCCAGATGCATATAATACTATTGTAGTATTTTCGGTGTTATGCACCTTTTCATTCTAAATGTCACCAAGATTATTTGCCAGCTTCACAAACTTATTGCCAAGACAGTGATGGAGTACTCCAATTGAGAAATTTGTGTTGTTTTGGAATAAAGATGAAACTTTATTAAGTGTCAATGGCCAGATTTAATCACAAAATATATACAAAGAATGAAATGTGTGAAAAGTGTGAACTAACAAATGGGTCTTGGCAAGTAGAGGGCAAAATTATTGCCACAAAGTCAATGAATTGGCCCTACCAAAATAAACCCAATAGTATGAGACCATTACGTGTCATCATCATAGCCAAAAATCAGACCACGTTGAAAAACGGCCAAAACATTGACAAGTGATCAACATGAACATAACTAGATAGAAGAGCAAGACTTGATTATCTACCAAGCAATACTTATCCATTTAGTATCTGAAGATGATAAGATGTCATATTGATAACATATAACATCAAAATAATGGCTGTCATGAAAAATAGAAGCTGAAAATGGTTATAAACAATGCTGGAGAAACTGCATCTAAAATCCAAGCAAACAAGAACTATCCATGATCAAAATCCTTCGGTCATCAAAGAAGCAAAATCCAAATCCAGAAGTTAAAGAAAAACATTTCAACAACGTTATGATATTTGCATATGTCAGTGAAGGAATATGATATGCAGAATGAAGGAAACATCTCCCTCCTGACTTGAGACAAGTACTAACAGAAGTTAGTAGTACATAATATCTCATGATTACCTCGAAATGAATCACATACTAACTTTACAAACTAACACAGACATCATTGAATATTAATAAAGCAAAGCAAGAATTAAAGTCTTTGTAGTCATATTTTAGAAACAAATGCCATCCATGTGTATAAATAAAGTCTATGTCCAATGTTCTCCATGCTGCAGTTGGTGCCATCATTGTGGGAGACAGTGGTGGAGTTGATGCCAAACATTTTTCCATGCTGGCAGTTGGTGGCATCTTTGCAGGATACAGTGGAGGAGTTGATGCCAAACGTTTTCCATGCTGGCAGTTGGTGCCATCATTTTGGGGGACAGTGAAGGAGTGGATGCCAACAGTTTTCCATGCTAGCAGTTTGTGCCATCGTTGTGGGAGACAGTGGAGGAGTGGGTGCCAAATGTATTCCATGCTGGCAGTTGGATGACACAGCATCATGGCTAATATGAATGCCTCGTATTAAAGTGGACTGAAATGCAGGACGACGGTAGTATCAAAATAGAAAAATTGAAGGACAAATGTATGTACCTGACCAAATTTAGACAGTTACTCACACCAGTTTTTACAGGGTCCACCAACACATGTCAATTTGCGTAAATTTGCAATCCTGCAAGATTCTCTGTTTACACTGAATGGCAAACTTACTTCCTGTCAAGCGCATAATGAATAGGATAAGTTACATAGCTGTAAGCAAAGTTATCAGCAATGGCAATCCAGAAAAATCTTGACCATTCAGCATCTGGAATATAGGCACAACCATATTTGATAGCTTGACTCTAGAGGGGAAACCTGGACTTAATTGCAGTTAGCCATGTTGGATCAAACATACCTTTGAATATTACCATGGATAACATGAGAGTGATTCTGACTGGCTTTTGCATTCAGGTGGAAACCATCCTCAAGGAACACCTCATAAGGAACAAATGATGGTTTATGACACTAAGATCCCATCTCTTAGCTGTCTCTGCACAAACTTTAAGGTGCTTATTGGCAAGTAGTCTTTTTACCACATACTACTCTGGGGCTATATATGGCATGGGAGTTTTACCTGAACATCTTACAGATAATAACTTTCTCCACACTGTTGTGTTCAATAAGGCAATGGGCTAGTTCAAAAATTCCAAAACCAAACAGTTAATGAAAATATACCTGGAAAACATACACTTTGTTTTCTATACTCTGGAGGACCTCGATGTGTTGGTGGAATGCTAGAACACCAGAATTATTGCCACTACACAAGGATCCGCTGATGATGGAATTAGTTGTACTGCCGCTGAGACCCTCATATTCAACTCGGCACTGATTTAAGTTCATGTCATAATGACCTGTATGTGCACAGTACTCCTCTGCTCTCAACGCAAAGCTGTAATCGAGCACCAGCACCCGGGATAGGTTACTTGTAATGGAAATAGTATCAGCCTTGGCTAATGTGACTTGAACTTTTTGTGGGACAAACGAAGAGAACAAAACTTACCTTAAAGTAACCAATGAAAACAGATTAGCCTCCGACGAAATCTGGAAACTAGTCATGTATAGAAAAAACTATAAAAAAAAGCTTGAAAATTCAAATTATGGAGAAATACAATTAAAGAAATTTGCAAGCGGGGCAACTATATCTCAACCGAAAGGAGTTCGACAGGAAATACACCAAGCACAGGTTTGAAAATGGCACGCAAAGACTATAACCAAAAAAAAAAAAAAAAAAAGACTCACGCATGCCCCCTGGGTATACAGACGTGTGGAACACAAATATCCACAGAAGAGACATTCACTAGACTGCAGGAAACTTCCACCAAGGAAATGCTATTTGGCCTTAAAATGCATAAAATTCGCTGCCTTGTGATAGTTTTGGCTATGTGCAACTGAAGTAGCACTTGATAATCAGTAGCGCTTGCTACCTTCAACCTACGTATATGCTCAAACAATGCTGTGGCTGTTCACTTTATAGCTGTCTCATTTTCCCTTTTATCATGACACTATAGAAATAAATTTTGTCTTCTGGCCATTTTATTTGATTCATATAAAACAAAATCACTAATATTCGTAGCAAAATCGTTGATTGCTTGACACATTACGCTGGTACATTGTTATAAGTTATTGTGTCTGAGTTAACAAAACACACTTCTTGCAATCGTATGTCACAACCATTTAAGATGGCTACTAAGTAAGCTATTAAGAGAATTACTCAGCAAAAGCAAAGGAAAGACACAGTGATTTGTACCTTTTGACTGTTTTGATATTCTGATTAAGTTGCATAAAATCAAGAAATGCATGTGGGTTAATGCACTTATACGGATATTGGAACATTCAAGATTGATGACATTTATATATTGATCATGTCATCAAATGAGTCATAAAAAACTTCAATCTTTGACGATTGTTAAAGGTAAAACGAACCAAAGGCAAAGAAAAAAAAATACCCATATAGGATCACATTTGTAACAGGCAACTGCTTTAAATAGATGGAAATATAGCACGAGATTGAGAAACAAATAAATTATCTAGTGCGCTGACACAGACAATATATATATATATATATATATATATATATATATATATATATATATATATATATATATATATATATATATATATATTGTATTGTATTTGTGTCTTTTTGTCCAAAACCACTTCCTAATAGTCATTACCCTATTCCGTCGTCCGAACTCTTTACTCTCCATAAGCTAACCTGTCCCTGTCTAACTTATATACTTAGAAGTTCTATTGTCCATATTGCACACGTTCCTCTGTAAAATTTTGACATAGGCTGTATTAGCCCAAATAAATTAAAGGGTCTTCAGCGGGTAACTACTCAACATGTTTCGGAGCCTTTTACCCGTACATGTCTCTCTGAGTAGCGGCTCCTTGTCTAAGCTAAATATTCAGCAAAGACAACCCACATAATAATGAATAAATATGAAATGAACGTGGCAATTGATGAATTAGCTAAATATGTGAAGTTTTGCTTCATATCAAAGAAGAACACCTGTCAAACAAACCATAATTACCAAATTTTACCATAGTACAGGTTCAGATAAGAACAATTTGACTTACCCCTGAACCAATATGTACCCTTTCTAGCTGGACAGCTTATCCTAGTTCAACCATCCGCCAATGTTTATATACATACATACATACATATATATATATATATATATATATATATATATATATATATATATATATATATATATATATATACATACATACATATATATATAATTATATACATACATATGTTGAGTATTCACCCGCTGAAGACCCTTTAATTTATTTGGCCTGATGCAGCCTATGTCAAAATTTTATAGAGGAACGTGTGCAATATGCACAATAGTAATTTCATATGTATATAGGTTAGACATGGACAGGTTAGCTTATGGAGAGTAAAAAGTTTGGATTGCGGAATAGGGTAATGACTACTAGGAAGTGGTTTTGGGCAACAAGACACAAATACAATATATATATATATATATATATATATATATATATATATATATATATATATATATGTATATATATACATACATACATACATACATATACACACATACATACATACATACATACATACAAACATACATACATACATACATACATACATACATACAAAAAGCGGTAACTACAACGAAGATGTGTTCTTAAGTATGCTATAAGCTTGGTGTTTGACTGACGCCTACTTTGATGACTATCATCGTCTAATATTGTGTCAGGAAACACCCATGAATGAAACCCTGTTTTATCGGTAAAGAGGCCGGCGTCCGATTGAATTATGTATGCATATATATATATATATATATATATATATATATATATATCTCTGTGTGTGTGTGTGTGTATGTATCAGACAGTCTCATGTTCGACACCCGATATTTTGTCACATACGATTTTATTTTGTCAATGCTACATTACATTTATGTAATAAGGGATACTATAAACGTGATGAAATGTGAAATTTCTTTAAATGGAGAAAAAAAAATTAACCAGGACATTTATACTTTAGTTGGGCGGGTTTATTCTTACCGACAACCATGTGCATGTAGGAGTAGAAAGGTATACCATGATACGGACCAGTACCCTGGCGGGACTTCCTAGGTATGGGTAAGGTGTATGTGTCGTCTCATATTTATGTGGTGTACATTGAGGTGGGCAGCTGTAGCGTAGCAAAAATATCGAGTGGTGTTTTGTTGTCAATATTACTGTAGCCTGGCATTTTTTTCTTGGCAGGATATCAGTCAGTTTTGATTAAATCTGTCACTTTGATCACTGGACACTGTAATATGCTTTGGGAGAGATACACGTCATAATCAACTTTAGAGAGTTTTTCCGAACAGTGTATTACCAAATCGGTGTATGTTTAATCGTACAAACCTAGGTCAATTATCACTAAAGTGGGCTATTCTAAACTTACATTTTCGTATTTAACACCATATCACAAACTGCTTTGGTGCGTCGATGCTGGTTTTAGTCCGCCTGATCGTATACTGTATGAATGTTTGAAAAAAAAAGTGTTAAAGACATTCTCATGGCATGTCTTATTTAAATTGAATTTGATATATTTTAACTCCTGTAAGCAACAATACTGTTACAAATTTATGGTTTAGCGACAACCCCTTCCATAAAAGATAAAAATCACTTTGCTTTCTCTCACTTCCTCTGAGTGATAAATTCCTGGATCCATCCATGAAAAAAGTTTGGTCATGGGACAACTGGTGTTCCTTTGACGTTTCGTGCATCTTCGAATTGTCTAATGTATATGTCAATAAACCCTACACCAGTGACTTTCAATAACGCGCAACAGGCAATAAGCGCTGAAGGCAAGCAGTTGCAAATTTCTGGCACGAAAAGCTTACTCTGTAATACTCCATCCGGCATGGTGCAAATGAACTGGATCAACACCGTGGGTTTCTGAAGCACGGCGAGTTGATTCATTAGTATTTTTCGCAATTGGACAGGAATGCAATGCCTTTAACATCTATCAGAGACAAAGGCAGCGAATGGGAGAGATGGGGTAACCTGGTTTATTGCATGGGGTGCAACAGGATTTGGTGCCGCCAGTCCCGGGATTCACGCATAGTAACTTCGCCACCCGAAGGTTGACAATAATTCCTGTGTATCAGGCTACACAAGATAGGAAGATGCCACGTGCAGGCGGGTCTAGAAATTTGAAAGGCTGGAGCAAAGCAGCTGAAAATTTCTCTTCCCACTTTTTAAGTATGATCTGAGTCTGCTTTCTGGGACCAAAAAAAAAAAAAAAAGGCGCGACCTCGTGAAAAACAAAAGACCTGCGTGTGGGGGGAGGGGGGTGGCCCCAGACCCTTAACCATCTAAAATACAGCCATAGGATACTGTGAATGGCTCTATGTTGTTAAGTTTTTGTATTTTATAAGATTTTTAAAAGAGATTTAATGTTGACTTTGCCCGCTTAATAGGCTCCCGTCAGTCGAATCACAGGCTGGCGAGGCTGCAAAGCCGACAAGTAGAGGGATGTTAAGTTCAAGTTTCGCAGATCTGATTCAGTGAGTGAGTGTACAAAAAGCCAGGTCAGGAATAACTTTGAAAAAAATGAATACCTAATTACAAACTTGCAATAAATATAGGCCTAATACATCATATCTTCAGAACCTTTGACTTAATGGCTGATTGATGGCACGTCATCTTCCCTAGGTCTTTGATAAAAAAGACTTCGTACATTAAAAAAACATTAACATGGAACCACATTTTTTTAATATTTAAAATTCCGTATCAGGTCTTTTATACTGTTGCTAGCAAATCTAAACCCCATTAGTTCTGATAGGGGGCACCACTGGTCAACGGTTAAAAAGGATCACGTGGCGTCTGATTTGTCTGATCGACAAGATTTCAGGCAATCCTTCTTGGCCTTTAGTGCTCTCTTCTGATCCAGGTGTTCTAGTATTATCCCGTATCCCTCATACACGCACACACAGACACATTTAATGGCGACGATGATTGATAACTATGATAATGAAGGTATGGTTTGCCCAGTTGTTGAAACAAGATGTAATGGTAGTCATGTCTAAAGGCATTATCAGAGCACGGCTCCAGATCAGCAGCAGGAAAGTTATACACATACATTTCATCCAGGTCTGCAGATAAGCAGAAATAGATTAATGACCGACGACACCGATACAATGGAAACTGTAATAAAATTGAAACGTCGCAACATGTCTAATGAGACAAGAACCCACGCAAAATTACCCATCAACTCTTTAAACTTCTTAAAGGGTGTCTTGTCTCTTACCTTTAATGCAGCGAAGTTGCGGAATCAATCGAATGACCGTGTGCTGGCTGATTTTCTTCCTTTTTGGCAACTGTAGACCTATTAAACTTTACTTTTAAAACTTCCAACATATACAATTGACAGATAATATAGTCTAGTTATTTATAGGCTTTACTACTTTTTCATTTTGATAAATAACCTCTGAAATGGTGCCAATTTTCTGTTTGATTTGTCTGTATTGACAAGTGTAGATTTCCCTAGCTTCTGATTTTTTGTTTGTTCTTTTGATTGATTGGTTGCCATTTGTTTGGCTGTATTGCCATGTAAATAATGAAGCGCATCAGTCATCTTCCAGAATGCCCGTCACAGTGCCAATCCCGACGCCAAGGATGTGTTCCTCATCCGTGGCGTCATGTACTTTCTTTCTTTCTTTCTTTCTTTCTTTCTTTCTTTCTTTCTTTCTTTCTTTCTTTCTTTCTTTCTTTCTATGTCTATCTATCTATCTATCTATCTATCTATCTATCTATCTATCTATTCTATTTGCATGTAAGGTGTTAATCGGATGCCCTATGCATAGACTGGTCCTAGTATTTGGCTATAAGTTGACCAAGCTCGTCACAGTCATCTTCCAGAATGCCCGTCACAGTGCCAATCCCAACGCCAGGGAGATGTTCCTCATCTATCTATCTATCTATCTATCTATCTATCTATCTATCTATCTATCTATCTATCTATCTATCTATCTATCTATCTATCTATCTATCTATCTATCTATCTATCTATCTATCTATCTATCCATCCATCCATCCATCCATCCATCCATCCACCCATCCATCCATCCACCCACCCACCCATCCATCCATCCATCCATCCATCCATCCACCCATCCTTCCATCCACCCATCCATCCATCTATCTATCTGCCTGCCTACCTGCCTGTCTGTCTGTCTATGTGTTTGTCCGTCTATTCTATTTTATTCTATTCTATTTGCATGTAAGGTATACACCCGTTGCATAGATTGGTCGTAGTGCTTCGTTATTATTGACCAACTCCAAACAGTTTTTGTACCGTCAAGCTGTATTTATTGGAGAATACAGAAATTATATTGTATGCTTTTGATAATCACACTATGTTATTTTGAAAGAGACTTTTAATCTTTGGTTTAAACATATTTTATTAAGGCAATTGGAAAACAGGCATAGCCTATACAAATTCCTCTTGCAAAAAAAAAAAAAAAAAGGAGTAAAATACAGAGACTTTTAATCTTTACTTTTTGTGTCAGAATTTATCAAATTTGCACGGTATTTCGTCTATATGTTCACCAGCACTTTGAAGAATATCCTGACAGGTCCTGCTACACAAATAGCCAGCACTTCAATACCGGTGAACAGATATGGCGTGATGCATTGGTTTCACATTCGCAGCAAATATGGGGGGAAAATTACACACAAATTTAGGAAAATAAGGAATCTTTAACCATATGGTTTGCACTGTAACTTACTATCTTATATGTTAACTGCATGCGAATAAAGTTGATGTTGTAAACGTAATACTATGCCATATATCGTTTGAAGGTAAATTTGCTTAGTTAATTTGACGTTTATGCTGAAGTTCCTACACCAAATGTGTATATCTCACGTCAAATCAGCGGCGTTGAAGGTGAACAGATACGCCGCTCACCTGACAATCTGATCAGAGGAGAATGCGTTGGGTGGATATACGTTGCCTAGTTTCATATTGATTCAAGGTGTTGTCGCCATTTTATTATAAAGAATACTTGCCAGTGCATGGGAAAGGAAGTGAGCGAAAGTGTATTGAGATAATTATCCGTAGTTACCTTGTCAGCTAATCTGAGTGAAAAAAACGTCGAGAGAAGAACTATCTCTAATTCCCTAATCAGCTTATTAACTGACAGTCAAATCCTTGCTGTGTCAATGGACTCACCGTCATATATCATAAACATCTCTAACATGACAACCTGGTTCGGCCTGGTTAGAAAATATTCATTCCTGGCAGAAGTTTCAAAATGTCGTCTTTTCCTTGGATCTGGCACACCCTTGGTTGCCAGTAAAATGCCATCTGTTAATGCCAACAGGATGTTTGTATTTTTCCTGTAAGTGTGACAGAAATCTTGTTCCTTTTATGTGACCTAAACAAACATATTAATATGGACAAAAGCAATGTCCAGATAAAAGGTCTATGTTCACGATATGCATGGGAAAAAGTGTAAAAGGAACTGAACCGTCAATATAAACGTATTTCGGGTATTGGATGGGATAGCCGACGTGGAATGTCCAAGTTTCTTTGGTCAGCCAGTCAATCAAAAAGGTGTGCTGAGAAGAGACTTCTGTGAGTTTGCCATCTGATCGCCTATGCACAATGTATTACAATATTGTTGAAAAGGTGTAAACCGGAACCAACGGTGAATGGCGCCATTTGGTGACTGGGATATCTAGACTAACTTCACTGTTTATTTTGTCTCATTTTTACCTTACCTTTTTCGGTTTATTTCAGACATTTGATTTACGAGACGAGGAGACAGTATTGGAGGTCACTGTCGTAGCATTTCTTAACCCACAAATGTCTTATTTTGCATGTTGTACATCGACAATTGCTGAGATACTTTAAAAGTATAATGCTGTACCTGAAACCCGATCAGCGTCCTCGTTTCATTATTTGCTAATGCGTGCCTGCCTTGCAATTGAAGGCGTTGTTTGTAGACTCCTTTGAGTCACAGGCATCTTTTACCAGTCTTGATCAATTAATAAATACTGATGTGCTTGACAATCGGGAGAATCAGAATAACACTTCATGTTAGCACTATCTTAAGAGGATGTAACGTGGGCATATGACTCCAGCCCCACAAACACACAACCAGATAATGTTGCCTGCCGCAGAACGTGAATAATGAATGGAACTCCATCCTTCGTACTGGTTTTCATCAAACCATAATCACCAAATGCTTCTTCAGCTGGCCTGCGGGGACAATGTCGTTTACAAGGGACAGGTTATGAACTTTTACAAACAACTGAAGTACTTTCACTCTCCATTTCCTGATGCATATCACACGTGTATTATTCTTTGGGTATTAAAGAGCATGCGTATATCCAATGGCATCGTGCGATTCCAGTACAACAACGACAAGCGACGAAAGAATATTAGAACGTCACAATTTTTAGCATAAAAGAGGTGGAGAAAGTTGTAAATTGATACCTGCCGTGCCAAATCTAAGCCACAAAAATCGAGAAATGTTAGGGTGTCACACCTCAGATATCTTACAATATAGCATGATTTCCTGCAAAGCGAACTACGAGTCTCCTATTAAGTGGATTCATTAATCCTTAGCATGTTAAAATTACGCGGAGACACGCGGTGATTGCTCCTTTACTTTCATTGAAAACGTGGTACGTGTAATTACATCGTGTGAATGACTATTTGCACGTTAAGCAAGCCAGAAGGATATCGTATGTTCCTAATCCACAACTTTCTTGAACACGCATAGTAGAGGAAACCACCCAAATGAAGAAAAACACGCTTTTGGCAACGAAGTTTTTTAACTTGTTATGTAAAGGAAACCACTGGAAAGAAGAGTGGGGTATTCCGTGGTAGACGGCTTTCTGACAGCTTCCACAAGATTCCATTCACACGAAGATGATGCGCAGTTGCTCAACTTCTTCCCTGGTGTTTTTTTATTGGGGAGAAAGATCAAACGAAGATATGTTTTCAAACTTCAAAGACCTCTATTCGATGTCATTCATAATTTGTGTCCCAATTTCTGGAAGGAATGCGATATGACGGAAAGTGTTTTCGTTGAATCTATTTTTTCCTCAGTGATCGCCGTTATCTGTCTTGTCTCTATGGAGCCTCAGTGACGTCACATTTCTCCATTGATTGTTCCCCAGCGTTGACTACTCAAAGGCCATGTATTGTGCAATCTTTGAAAGACAGAATGGCCAGAGACCACAGCACACTGACAAATGTTGCAAGCACATACTCCAAAAGAACCGCCTAAAACACCAGAATTCCAATTTTTGTAATGAAACAAAATCGATTTCTCAGTGCATATACTGATATAAGGAACACTGAGCTTCGGACATCCCTGCCTTGAGACAGATTTCAACCTTTAAAGGTCAACAGTGGTTAAAATAGATCTTTCTGAATTTCTTTTTTGTCCTGCAATATGGTCCACTTTTCACGAGTAGGTTTTGCACAGACCATGACAATGCTTCCCAACTGGACAATAAAACTATATGTTTAAACCAAATGAGAACATCGTTAATAACCTCCCTTAATGTGATAAATTACTCGAAAGATATGCCTCTGGAAGGTAACTATTCAGATGATTTCAGTGATGTGTTCCTGGAATTGGATATCCGGGTCTCAAATGACAGGTGTTGCATTAAGGTCTATCACAAAATTGATGAGTTAAACTTTCAAGTAGTCAATTATCCTTTCTCTGACAGATAAATAGAAACCGTAGACAGACGAACGGGGGGACAGATGGATAGGTAGATAGCTGTATGGACGCTGTATTTGAATGGAAAGTCGGTTTGGTTTACTAAAATAAATTACTTTATCGTTATGTCAAATCAGATCTGTGGAGAGAATTTGTTTGATATGTGGCCGTATTTGCAAAGAATTTAAATATATTCCCTATTTCAAGCTGAAACTGAAATTAAGTTGTTTTATCTTATACAAGGGCCTGCGGATGTGCCCAGGTAATAAATTAAACTGATGTCAAAGGAGGTTATGTGTAAAAGGGAAAAGAATCTCCATTTTAAACATGTTTCAACAAATGTCCAAGTTCCCTCAGGCCTAACAAAAATATAAGCATGGTTCCGGTAACCCGAATGAAAAGTCCCGACCCTAAATCAATTTTATGAAACATTGAAAAATAGGTTTCAAGCCGCCCTACCCTAATAAAAAATGATCGACCAAGGCTGAAGGATTTTATTGAGAAAGTGACGCCGTGTGCCGTTATTTTGCAGTGAAGTCAACTCAAGCACATCAATATTGTATGTGCGTGGAATGCATGAGTGAACATGAAGAACAATAGAAAGTCCTGCAAACTTTGATAAATTTGAATAAAGTATGTATTCCACCAATGACGGGGCATTTCATAATTTAAGTATGTAAAGCACTAAGTGTGACTGAAAAACTTTCTTTTCAACATTTTTCATACAAAGTGTATCCCTGGTTTTTGTGGGCAGTTTTTAGGGGAAATATACATATTCCTAGTGTATTTCTTTGTAAAATACCTACACCCTTGCATGACATCAGGCAAGACCATTGGGACGTGACTTGTGTATTCAGCTCTTAACAGGCCAATTAAGCCACAGCACATATCATATCATTATTCATGCTTTGAAATATTTGCAAAATGTATACTTTTGGTTTCATATATTATAAACCCCCAATGTCGTCCCAATACTATGTTCATTTACAAACCATTGGGTGCGGGATCCACAATTTTCCAAAAATCTAAGCCAAGTCTGTTGGTTAGTCCCAGTTGGATATTTTGAAGAGGTAGTATCCCATATATATGTGATGAGTGTTAACAGGAGGTTAATCTATCGAATGAATGTAATGTAAAATATATAATGGGACTTTCCAATGTGAGCATTTCCTGAAATGTAAATACAATGCCTTATACTTACCAGTTGTTGGCGGCGGTGGGCCCCGTCTAGGAATATTGTATCAGAATTGAAGTCGTCCCCAGGGTATGAATTAGGTAGCAGCACTGGGCACAGGAACCAAGAGCCACAACTGAATCAAAGATAGAGTTTAGTGGAGAAGGGTGCCCCGATAGAGGATACAGATCCAAAGTGATGGCGGGTTTTTATATGATTGGTAACAACAAATCTAACCTTGAGAGAACAAATCAATGCGATCTTTTGTGTGAATGGATGTTATTTGCATGGGATTTGGAATTAATTTTGTTCACAACACCCATTTTCTAATCGTGCATAATCCTGCATAAAATCCTGGAAATTAGATTAGGTCTTCTGTGAATACTTCCGAAGTTTATCAAACAGCTGAAAGTGAATGTGTGATGTATGATTATTACCTCCACAGTTCCTTGGTAGGACAACCATTGCTTATTTGGTTAGATCATATCAATGTTCACCATTTTACCCAATTTACGATTTTGTTTTGCGTCCCAGAGAAATATGACACTGAGTCCTATTTCAAACAAGGAAAATTCTAATTTATGATCTTTGCTCAAAATATTTCTTGTGGCCAGATAATCTAATGTTGAGTGTATCTGGTATATCTAGCTAACATGTATCACGGTGGTAGGTCTGAATTAATTAACATTTTACGCACAGACGATGAAAAGAAGATATAGACACTTGGTCTTAATGTAACTTGGCACACATTTTCATCACTTATTACAAGCAACAAAGCTTTTATTGTAGTAATTTTTTTTTTAGTGTGAAAATACCGTTTTGGAAAGCATTGTGTATTCTTTTATTTAACATCGCAAATTACATTTCATATTTATTCTTGAAAAAGATATTTTTAATAGTATACAAAATTTAAGTTTTTATTTCGAAAATATCTTTGGAAATAAAGAAACTTTGAATTCAGAGAAAAATGTTGTGTTTAGCCTGATGGTCTTTTGTCAGAAGAAAGATATGTTTTATGATCTTGGCTGGAAAACACATGAAGAAAAATTAGACCTCTGTACATGAGTGTCATAAAAGCCTAAGATACCAAGCCGCAACTATAATTTAACAGAGTAATAATATATTAAAATGGAAAGGGTTCATGAGCGCCAGTCACTACTATAATGTAACAGAGTAATAAGACATTGAAATGGAAAGGTTTCATGAGCGTCAGCCGCCACTATAATGTAACAGAGTAATAACAGATTAAAATGGAAAGGTTCATGATCGATCAATTTCAAAGTAAAGCCGGGTTTTCGCAAGAAAATCCCCAGCGTCTGTCCACTTTTTCTTCAACGATCAAGAGATTGAAGTTGTAAACCAGTAGAAATATCTAAGCGTCGCATGTAATTCATCTCTTAAGAACCCACTGTGTACTGCTCAGCAGGCACAGGAAGCTATGTATAGTAATAATACATTGAGTCACTCAGTCATGGGTTATTCTACACCTACGCTGTCTGAAATTATTTGATGCATAAATTTCACCCGTTTTGGAGTACGGATGTGAGCTACAGGTGTTCGATAAAGCAGTAAATTTAGTTGGCAACATTCAAAAGACACATTTAAAGCAAATGCTTGGCCTTTTGAAAACCAGGCAGACCAGAAAAGCCTCTTTTCTGAGCTCCTTGCGAAGACTAACCCCAACCTTGAGATTTTATACCGAAACAGGGTGCTTTCTGCTTTATTTGAAGCAACAGGTGCGAGCCATTTACTATTGGGTACATGCTTTGAGCCTGCAGGACAACTCTGTGGTAAAACAAGCCCATTACTTAGTGTAGGATTACTTATAAACGGTAAAACCAACTGTTGCACCACAATGCGAAATATTCTTGAATCTGTCAGCATGCAGGGACACTGGGTGGCACAAACTGTGACAAACTAAGGAGCATCCATTAGGGAATACGAGGCATGCATATTAGTTTCCTGCCAAAATTGCACAACTGGATGTCTTAGAAATAAGGGCAGCTACCTGTGCGGGCATGCGGGATATTACTAATATTTTGAATAAAGAGTACTTAGTACAGACGCATGGAAAATTATTCTTGTAACCAATTTAGGATGCGCTTTGTAATCCTAAATTTCTCTAAAAGAAATTCATTTTGTGTGTGTGTGTGTGTGAGAGAGAGAGAGAGAGAGAGAGAGAGAGAGATAGAGAGAGAGAGAGAGAGAGAGAGAGAGAGAGAGAGAGAGAGAGAGAGAGAGAGAGAGAGAGAGAGAGAGAGAGAGAGAGAGAGAGAGAGAGAGAGAGAGAGAGAGGTATCTGGCCCTGTCTGTGACAGAGATTTGCTGGTGTGTCTTCCGTGATTGACAGGTGTGAGGCCCGTGTTTTGTGGCGGGAAATTAATATGAAAGTCTCGCATTCAAAGAAAACCTGTATGATTACCAAATAAATTTGTTTGAAGAGCAACTTTCAATAGCGGTCCTGAACAAGAACTCCGGAGACATAAAACCTCTATGGAATCTCTCTGTATGGAATCATATCCTTTTTATGTTGCTAGCACCAAATACATAAGATCAATAGCTAGATTCAGATCAAGCTTTGATAATTCATAAGTTGAACTTGACAAACATTGTAAACCTACCGCTTGCTTCACGGCTCTGCCAAATCTGTAACCTGAACTTTGCGGAGGATGAAATACATTTTTCCATTGAGTGCTCAAAGCATGAATTGACTTGTTTTCGACCAGCTTGAAAGTGTGAACTCACACATTAGATTCCGCTTTATTATGTCTTCCTGAGAGTCTGTAGTTTGCAACATACTTGGTACATTCGTGCACAAATGTATGCAAAACTTGATCTTTTGAGACGGCACCAAGCCCACAAAGCTCTACATGTACTTAGGAACTATTTTGCTTTATCTGCTTGTCTGTCTCTTGCTGACTTTTAGAGGTCAACTTGATTGAATGGGTACCACAAATTAGAAAGTTGATGTCTAGGGTGGTTAGAAAGGATATATGAAAACCAAAATGTTAATTTTTTTCAAATAGTAACCTCGCGGCTTTTGGAGGGCATTGATTACATTTGCTTATACATCGGTCATCAGTTCATGTGCTTATGATCCTTTATTTCAGATCATATCCATTATGTAACACCGGTGAATATTTTCCTCTGACTCACTTATTTTCTGGGTCCATATTAACGACAAAGACACAATGGGATGAAATTTTTATACCCAAGTATTGGGAGCTGGCCGTAGACTGTCACAAATAGTGGCACATATCTGAAAGATCAAAGGCCAGCCGCCCACTGGTCTTGGTAGCTGCGCAGGTGAGGCGTGAAAGCGGTAGCTACGCAAATTATGTACTCAGCAAGAGTTAGGAGACGAGTATCATTGTTTATTACAATTCAAAGAATTAGAAGTTTTAAGGCTAGATTATATTCCAAAATATTTCAGAGCTAATCATAATACGGTTAAATGCCAGTCACTCATGTGTTCAGATGCCATAATTTTGTGCAGACTTTGTAAATTTATATATGGATTATTTATAATGATTACCTGAGTGCCACCATGAGAAGGGAATCAATCGCCCTTCTACATGGTGGTACTGCAGCTCCTTCACTTCTTACGTAACAAATATTATATTGGTGGCAGCAGTGAAGATTGTGCTGAAATGGCATTACTTGTCTGGCATGCTTGCCCGCCTGCCATATGTATCTTACTGATTTCAATGTAATTTCCTGTATGACCCATACCTCAGTTGAGGTCAAAGGGGAATAAAGAACCTTGAACCAAATAAGTGTTATCTGGTTAATTATGGGATTAAATATCTCACAATATACAGTTGTAATTGGACACACACATTACAGTGGCCAGCTAACTCAACACAGGGACCTGTTACAGACTGTTCAACCCTAGATATGGGTATGGAACAAGATCGGTCCTCGTTTGTCTGTATTTTTTACCAATTTTTCCATCAATTGAATCAAAATGGTTAAACGCGCTAACGTTTTGCTACAATGTAATTCTTTGTAACAACATCCCAGACCGGCGTTGCTACTGTGACAACCGATTGATAATTATTTATGTGATACTTTGTGACAATCGTAGAACTATACTAGACCTATATTTTGCTCTATATTTTGTATTTTGCTGTAATGCAAACTTTGCAATCAGAATGATACTAATAATTAATTTGTAAATACTGCAAAAAAAAAAATGAATCATTGTTCCTGCATGGTTTTATGACTACTGCCTTTCATTGTCCACCGACGGGACCGCATTTGGCAATGGCAGTATTTTTTTTTTCAAACCTATCCTAAACATCGTCATAGTTGACGACTCAAAGTCACTTTTCACAAAGTGTTCGCTACATAGGTGAGATCGGTTCCCAGGGCTTTATTATTTGTCCCTGTAAATCTTGACTGCACGGGTCTACGCTGTCCCTGATTTCAGTCTTCGGGGGAATGAAAACAAGCTGTATAAAACTTGCATTGCTACAATTAGTAACAACACACCGACGCATCCTTGGCGGGAACAGGAATAAAAATGAATATTTTCGCATGCATTTTTACCCCCCCCCCCACCCGGTGATGAAGTGTTAATGAAATATGTTCAAAATAAGTGACACTTGACGGCCATAGCTCGCAAGCGTGGGGGGGGGGGGGGGGGGGGGGGGAGTCTTCCCTGTCAGCCAGTGGTATTGTTTGTGACGTCACAAACATTTCGCGCCTTGAGGGTGTCGGACATGAATGGAAAGCGACGATTGGAGGCACAGTGATTTTTTTGTTTATAAAATTGTGAATAAAGATATTATTTTTACATCTTAATTTTTTTAAGTGTATCGTATGGTTAGAACAGCCCATGAGCCACCCGTGTATGCATTTGAAACATGCTCAATCAAGATGACCTTTAAGACATGTGCGGGTGAACACCAAGTGCCACACTGCAGAAATCACTCAGACTCAGAAATACTTTTATATCACCAGTACAATGAGTGTAACAGAACAAAACCTAAATTATAACATGTAAGATGTAAATTGCAAAGTGTAAGATATAAAAAACCGATTAATGGGTGGGGGGGGGGGGGAGACTTCCATTAAGGCATTGAAGATGAAGATGGTTTATCAACGCTACGAAATATACAGGTGTACGAACCTCTGGTCCCTGAACTGGAGAAAGGTTGTTTTCTTGTTCACATATACAAAATATAAATATGAAACGATGTTAGCAGTAGTTGTGTCTATTATGTTTTAGAACCGACTCTATTTACCTCCTACAGATAGGTTTCAATAAGGTAAGCCGTGATTCCACATTTTATTCAAGCACGTTTTTTTTTAATTTATAAACGCATTTTTTGTGATCGTATCTCGCAAAAGTGTATCACTTCTGCTTTGTGCGCAATAGATGTATTGTCTATCTCAAACTGTAATCTCTATTGTATGAGAAATGACTCTATTCGTTAATAATTAAAATACTACTGCTACTCCTGCTGCAGCTGCTACTACTATTTACTACTACTACTACTACTACTACTACTACTACTACTACTACTACTACTACTTACTACTACTACTACTACTACAACTTTTAAAAAAACATACTTTAAGGACATAGGACAGGACAACAATAAATTATGTGCTGAGTTGTGCTTTATGGTGGTTCTTTAAGAAAAGATGTAATTTATATTGTGATTTTAAAAAGAACAATTTTTGGACGTCAAATTTGCATCAAGAAACGATGACAAATCGGAGGCACACTAATATATTCTGTGCAAAATTACATAAATTATGATTATATAAAATGCGAGGCTTGCTTTTTGGTTCTAGCAAATCTTGCACTTTGGTATGAAAGAATTAGGAGTACCTTTCCCTGTGTTGTGTAACAATGCCAACCAAGTTACTGTATCGAGGTGCATTAACCAATGCTATGGTTTGGCAGCTTTCAAGTTTCATTTGAAACGAAAAGTACAATGAAAATTTCTATTTATAACATTTGATTTAAACATAAGTAATTCAAACGAAGGCGATTGGGGAACAGGGAAACCCCACATTAACCCCTCTCACAGAGAAAAAAGGGACAGCGAATAACAGCTGGACATACAAGACAATACCAAAACACACAAAAGAGGCACTATGGAAAACAATGACAGATGGCGGGGTTATGCCTATAACGCTAGAAATCCCCCCCCCCCCCCAGTTTTCAAGTACACTTTGGAGCCGCCCAGTCTTGTACACTTAACAATTTCTCTGATTTCTCAATATATTCGTGAACAGCTGCCAAAATGTAATTATTGTCTTAGAAGCAGGCTTGTATTCGTTAACAATTGTTGCTGCTGTAAACGGCGCTGATGGTATAATTCTACTACTTGAGTTAGCTCTCAGGTTTCGATATAGAGGACATATAAAAAGTAATGTAGAGTGTCTTCAATACCCGTACCACAAGAGCATCATGGCACAGTCTTGTGTGTTTTGTTGCAGTGTGACGCTTACTACAATACAAAAGTTCAAGATGACAAAAGAGCCGTTAGGTGGTAAATTTTAATTTTGAAATTAAAATTAAATTGACTCAGCAAAGCAGCCTCACGAATTTCGCTGGCCAGCAGATTTCACAGACGGACAGTAGAAGAAAAAATCCTTTGTCTCACCAGGATGCCCTTGCCCGAGAAGGGCAGATGTCAGGTCTGTGACGGATGCTATCATTTACAGCTGAGCGTAGAGTTTCAGATACTAGATCATGGAAATAAATTGGAGACAAATTATTTACAATTTTGTACATGACTATGATTATGATTATGAACTTTTTTCCTTCGTCCCGCAAGTATTTCCGGTCCAATTTTTGATACAGTTTAGTGGTAGAAATACCCTTCATCGCACCCGTGATTATGTATTATTATGAAATTCAAACACTTTATGGGCGAATTCAGAGTGGTATTCTAAGAACTGGGGCGGCATTACCTGCTGATTTTTACTTCGGTCCTGGCGCACTTTCCCGTGCTTCAAAGTGCACATGTGGTGGCGTCTTGATCAAACTGATCACAAAAACTGCGTAGTTTATGTTCAATCTTTGATTGCCTGATAAGGCCTCAAATCACTGATGCACAGATAAATTGCTGAGCATGTAATGATTAAAATTTACAACAATTTATTTTAATTTTGCAGTTGATATGTAACAGCGACCATGCGGCCTCCAACAAAGAGAATGACCCTCCTTGTCAGATTAATTTGCATAAGTGAACACAAAGGAATACGATGAAACCTGTCTCAAAGGACGACCCAAAAGACCTGTAAAAATGGTCCTTTCCGACGGTTGTTCCCTTAAGGCAGGTAAACTTAAACTAAAAATATGCTAATGGGGATGTTATCTACATCCTATATGCCATTAGAAGTACAAGGGATAAGGTTAGTACAATATTTATACATTTTTATACGATCATGAAGACCCGAGCCCGGTTCAAGGGGTTCAACATTGTTCTCTCCACCATATTAATTACGTGTTAGAGCAATGAAATATATCGTTCTTCGGAAGACTTTACCTCTCTGGTAGAAAAGTCCCATAGGTGGATATAAAAAAACATGGAACTCTATATCGCACCTAGTAATTAGGACCCCCATTCGTATGTTTTCTTTTGATTAGTGCTTTTGATTAGTGAGAACTTTTTAGAATAAACCAGCCGTTATTTATTTATTTATTTAATTTATTTATTTATTTATTTAAATTATTTATTTATTTATTTATCTATTTAATTAATTAATTTATTTATTTATCTATTTAATTAATTAATTAATTAATTAATTTATTCATTCATTCATTCATTCATTCATTCATTCATTCATTTATTTATTTATTTATTTATTTATTTATTTATTTATTTATTTATTTAAATCCGGCCAATCAAACAAGAAGAAAACTATAATTGAGGTCCTGTCTTCTTTCTCGTCTGTCTTAATAGGACGCCGGCCTCACGTGTATATAGATTTTCAGTGGAACTGATTGGTCCTCAAGTGCAGCATAAATTTATCGATACTGCAGTGTTTTAGGTCTGCTGTAAATGTTTCATAGTGTTTTTACAGTCAAATACATTATATGTCTTTCTTGATTTCAAATTTATAGACATTTCGAGATACAGGCAGCTCGATAGGCCAGGGAGAATGCAAAAGGCAAACGTTGCACGTTGCCAGTGGCTCAGCCAACAGAACTGACAAGTTGAAGCACAAATGGATCATACATATAGTAATCACTGCCCCATTGAAATAGCACAATCTTATCCGGGTTTGCAGGAATGAGGATGGTTCACTTATTTCATTAAGTAGACTTACTACAGGATATTTTGATCTCGTTTGTCAATAGACTACGAAATTCCACTCTTTCAGAGCAAATATACCAAAAGAAATCTCAATTTACGCACGGCCCTTGCTGGTACGTGCATGAGATACCTAAATCCATGGTAAGTCGTGTATATTTAAGGAGTGAGGCTTGGCGCAGGGTGAAAATGGTAGGTTCTTTTAAAAAGCTAATGTATGGGGTATACGAAGCAGTGAATAACAACGGGCACGTCAATCACATGTTGACTTTTACTGGCAGCTTCAACGCTGATAATTTGGATGAAATACATATATCAAAGATTAGACCTTTTAAAAAAATCGGCTCGAGCGTCTTACGACTGTCAAGAGTATGGCGATCACAGTATTTATCGCTGAAACGTCCTTATCTGCAGGGATCTGGTCTTCTGATAGGTCACACTAGATGACGTCAGACCACTACAACAGCCACATAGAAGCAGATATGGTCCCTTGGAATGATGGTGCATTGAAATTGTGGTGCAGAGATCGTTTGTTGTTGCTGAGACAGTAAACAGACAAGATGGGCAGCTCACCCTGCTTGTGTCACTTTTACAGCCAGAATTTCTTCCAGGTCTTTGTCAGCCAGAGTTATGGAATTGTGAAAAAAAAAAAAAAAAAAAACCACCTAGAAAAAAAACTACCAGATCCCAGGCACTGCAGTCAACTTAAGTTGTATGTCGTCTCTGACTTTCTTCATCTCTACTGTTTCAGATCACCATTTAAGCTTTTGGCATCCCCAGCCTATCTTATTGACACTTGCCCGGAATACCCCTTAATATATATATATATATATATATATATATATATATATATATATATATATATATATATATATATATATATATATATATATATATATATATATATATATATTATATGTCAGTTACAATTCGGTTTAATTGACAGGAACCAACATTGGCTTCATAAACACATTGTGAAATCATTATCCTCAGAGAAAAGTCGAGACAGTGCTGATGGTAGAGGAGAGATGAAGTATCTCTGGGTTAGCTGTTGGTCGTATTTTACATCAGGAATAAAATAGGGAATAGTGTGCGAGCTCTCTGCAAATTCGGTCTCCAGCCTAGCACTGAAAGCGTCCAACATTAAATCAAAACTATGGGTATAGTTTAAATTGTTTAATGATGGGGAATAATAAAAAAGTTTCATTTAGTTGCATACGAAAGTACAACTTGTTTCATGATAACAAATTTCAAACTTGAACGAAATTAATGGTATCGATAACATGACATCTCTGCGTGTTTGACAGATACATGTACGGTATAAATAAACGGCTGTTGTCGGTTTCCTTGATGTATATTATATATTATACACACATAGCTTCTGTAGGCAGAAAGTAAATACCATCATTGGTAATGTACCAGGAAACAGTCAGGTTACACACTCACGTTGAACACATCTGCAAGTAAACTAATCCGGGTATTTGTAACGACTTGGCCTTTTAGTGCTTTCATTTTTATGACTATCATTGGAGGCTGGCGGCTGCAATCTTTGCACACTATATTTGGCCAGCACATTTTGTCAGGGTCACATGTCCTTGGTACGATCTGTTATATTCTGTGGCCTCACCTCAGAGTATTTTAAAGAGTAAAAGGGCCTCAGCTTTATTAGCTCCGCACGGTGACATTGGTGATGATAGATCATTTATATGTCGTTGTCTGAAAGGCTCGTTGGAGCCATTCCTGCTCCGACCGGTTGCCCATAGTGGGTTGCATCAAATAAATGTATGTCTTTGAAGAATTCTTTGGAGCAGTTTGAATGCCAAGGGACAGTTATGCGACGCACTGTCATTATGCTTTCAGCTGAGCAAGGCAGCAGAAGATTGGCTAGAGAGATTACTTCAGAAACTGCCGGGTGGTCCCATTTGTACCACCTTAATTTGGTTTGACGCTCAATTTCTTGACACCTTGCAATCCCCAACAGCAAGCTTTTAACAGGCATTGTATGTATATATATATATATATATATATATATATATATATATATATATATATATATATATATATATATATATATATATATATATATATATATATATATAAATACACACACACACACACACACACACACACACACACACACACATATATATATGGGGCACGTGTAGCTGCTCCTATGGGCCGGACCAGTCAATACAGCACACATTTTGTCGTTCATCGCATTGCTGCAAGAACTCAGTGAAGGGATTGAAAAGAAGATTATCAGCAACAAGAGTCATGATAGTTATCCTTCTCCAAAAGTTCCACTGTCAAGCTCACCTGATATGTTAGCTCCGCGTAAAGGATAGGGAATTTTTAGTTTAAATAGGAGATATTTATAAGTAACTGTGGTCATGTGCTGCCCCCTATCCTGTAAAAGGAAACTTGACAGGGCGGAAGGCACATTTATGTTTTCAGCAGGGCAAAATGTGCTTTAAAAACGAAAAATAGCAATCTGAGAAAGCAAAAACCCAAGAAAAGTCCCTAACATAGTTCAAAACATAAAAAGTTGCTTCATACATTCAGAACCTTTCATTTGTTTAGCAGAAATAGTGTAATTTTCAGATCTTTCAGTAACAAATCTGAAGCAAGTTCCCTCATCATATTGGGGGCATAGTCCTGTTACCTAGCAACGTAATTAGCAAGAACAGTTATGCAGTGACTTATAAATTCTTCCTATCGACGTCGGAATTGCGGAAGAACTTCATATGTGGACCCTCATGACAAATTATCATTAAGTTGCACAGGGACCATTTTTTAAAAATGCTCCTTGACATTATTTGTTAATTTTTATGCCGCATTGTTACATAATATTTGACAATATTTGCCTTAAAACCATGCTTTCCTTGTGATCTTTAGACTGCATGCAGCTCAGCGGATAGCTTCACATTTTATGATGCTGGACATGCTTTGACTGCTTTAGCTTTGTACTCTCAACTTTATGCTGGGTCGCCTTTGAAGTGCCAGGGCTGAACCAGTCATTCAAACATATGTAGGAACGGCTAATTCAGTGTGGCAGTTGTTGATTTACAACTGTGAACACATATATGGAATAACACGGGTCAAATATCATATAGTGCCGTATTATGTCATGTTTATCTATTTTACTGTAGTATATAACATTATACATGTACCTATATTGTTATGGGAGTCTTCAAAATAAAAATTAAGGGGACATGCACTAGTTTCCCGGCAAAATGTGACCCTGTCACAAGGCAACTGTGGCAATCAGCTGTCATTATACGAAGGCGAAAGACACAAAAACTAAGGGAGTTAGTACATATTTTGCAATGAAGGATACTTAATTCGAACATATGTCAACACGTTCCCATGTACCAAGTTCAGTGTGTGTCGGAGAACATGACTATGACTTTTACAAAGTAAATTTTACCCAATTAGCGAGTTTGGCAGGAGCAACATATTTTGCCATGTGTGATACAGGGTTCTACCCGTACACACCTTGCTTATGACCTCGGCCATAAAGTGGAGTCATAACAACAAATTGTTACTTGAGATGCATGAAATATCTCATAGACAGTTCCCTATATAATTCTATTTATTTCCCTTGTGAGCCGAGTTTTAAAGCGTTCAAAACGCCGTGTTGAAAATTGACCGGTCGTTCTTATTATTACATCATATCGCGGCACTGTAGATTTTAGGCCTATGATACGGTATTCATACAAGCCTGTAATAGTACTAAAATCGACCCAAACATGATATATATATATTATATATATATACTCTTTTGTTTTTTAAAAATATCACTAAAGGATATAACGTTTATTAGTTTTTCAGCAAGCAGAATGCCATGCACTTGATAAACCTGGACTGGATGAAGTGCAAACGGGATGACGTACGGCACTTATCAATTTTGACAGTCGTCGCATGCCCAGGTTTGATTGATCTGGGGACAAAAGACTCGTAAATCGGCAGAGCATTAGACTGTCACAGTCCTCTCGTCTTCCGCAAATTTAAATTACCGCATAGTATTTGCGTGTAACCAGTTGCACTATTTTTAAATGCACAGTAATCAGCATGCGTGCCCCCGTGGTTCCGCCGTATAGGTGTGCAGGAATAAGGAAACAATAATTGGACGTTTTCACTTGTACACACAAATGTCTGTCGTGCAGTCAGTGTCTTAACTCTGACGCTCAAGAGCTTTACAATACGCAGCGTCTATCTCGGTGCTTCCCCACTGGCAGACCTCCGTGACTGGATTAAAATTGCATGGCGCGAGCGGGCACTTGCAGGAGCGGATTTCTGTGCACTCATCAGACACACCCAACTGTGATGTCAGATTTAGTCAGCCAACACCAGTTAAAGGAGCACTGTCGCTATGCAAATCCTAAAAATTCGTAGTCATTGCATTGCTTCCTGTTTTTTAATCTTGCTGCAGTTGTCAGCCGTCAAGATTACAAATACAGCATTTATACCCCTAAAATCGCAGATTTGTTGAAATGTCATTCATTTTTTTTAACTGTGAACATTTTTTGTTCTTCACACAAGAGCCCACGGCTGGTATCAGGATCGAGCTTTTATGTTTTTCTTTTCACAGAGTTCTGCACTCTTGCACCTAAACTATACCGAGCAAGGTATCGATATTCTCAAAGCACACGGCAGACTTTGCATAACGAATTCAGATGGGAATAGAAGTGGGATTAATTACATATTTTGTATTTTACTGTCATTTTTATTAAACTTTACTTTAGAACACAGGGTTTAAAATTCATTTGATGGGCAAATTTTGTCTTTGTGTCTCAGAGAAAAGATATGTTAGGCAGGGAACTGTGCCTCAGTTGCTTTAAAAAAAACACTGTTCTCTTTCACTGTTGCCATACAGTGGCAAGCGTAGCCATTGTATAACAGGTATGTGCCAGTTTACAAGGCTGTAACTAGGAAAAGAGACAAGATGAGATGCATGAAATATCTCACAAATCTCTAGTTTCATACCTTCAGAATACTTATAGTACCGGTATGTACTTTTGGGGCATATATACTTTGCTGGGTGCTTTCTGAAGCGTAAGATGGCACAAGCCTGTGAAACGCAAAACACTGACAAAACGTTTCATACATTGTGATGTTTTACATGTAATTATAAATCCGCCTCTGTGCCAGTCCTAATTTGGAACAATGTGTGTAACCACTGACTTGCAGGAAATTTATTTCTGCAGATGTGAACATCCATTCAAGGGGAAGTCTGGCCAGTAGTGACGTTTTGTGCAGTCAAGGAGTTGTTTGGAATCCGACAAGTCTACAATTACAATATGGAACAAAAGCTCAACCTCATCCTTTTCAAGTAGCGTATATCTTAATACTGTCTCGCCTGAAACCGGTCGACAGAGACTTTCAGTTCCAAATGAAGTCGTCTGCTTTAACTCTTCTCTTTCCCTGATACAATTTCTTGTACAAATCGCCTGTAACTTGAGACTATGTACTGGGTCGACAACTTGGCTTGTTTCTATCAGTGTGTGTTCTGCTGCAAGGAAACGCCACCAGTTCAAATTTAAATATAGCGGTATTAAGAGTTACTATCAAGTTGGGAAAACGTTATCTCGTCCATTGATCATTAAATCGGATGGGTAAATACACAGCAATTGATTCATCCGCGTGTTCATATCATGTACCCTAGCAGTACATTATTAACTGATGATTTCCTTCAGTACCACTCAACATCCTCAATAAATTAATGAGGTGTTTGGAAGTGGCCGCTCTGTTGATACTGCGATTGCAAGCTGTAGAAAAGCGATAATAACTCTCAACACGCATTATTTTAAAACTAGTTGTATTTAGGTTCAAAGCTAGTAAGTTTAAACGTATTTATTTAGTCTTGATAGCTCTGTAGAACATCAAGGTGACTAATACATGGGTTCTCCAGAACATGGAGACACACAGTAGGTATGTACTAGACACACATGACAATATAAATGTTACCAATGTATAATATCTGCGAAAACTCTGTAGTAATATCAAGATTTGATTATTTATAAGATACTAATTAAACCAGTATAAAGTTGAGTTCAATATTTACCCAATGAAGAAAAAAGTGTGATACAAATACAAATAAATTTGCATAGTCCAACCGATGATCATTACAGTAACTGAAACATGTAGCCATTAAAGGGCCCCGTAGCCTGGTATCAATAATGTACTGCTGGAGTGTATCACAGATCTGGATATTTAGGCAGCTAGAAAGCTCGTTACTGCCACCCAGAAACATTTCAGCTAACCCATCACTACCAATATGGATTATAAGATGGGGGCTTATCCCCGGAGCAATTAAAGGAACCACAGTATTAAGTAATTTGTTTCTCTGAACGATGTATAGGGAAAGAAAAGAAGAAAATGCTTGGGGTCTTTAGTGGGATAAGAACAGACACAGGATGGGTCGGGAAGGATATTAACTTTGTGAAGGTCAGAGTTTAGTCTAGAGAATCCTAGTCGTAATTGTGTATGGCAATGGAGGAGGGTGAAGCTATTACGCATATGTGACTCGTAGTAAGCTGATTAAAGTACTGTAAACGGACCTGTCACATTCTGTTACTTTTCTATTTGTTACTGTAAGCTGATAAAGAGTTTGTCACTTTTCTTTACGATGTCATCCAAATTTGTGGCCACTTTATACCCATATTTATGTTTTGATGATGCTCTCTGTGGAAAGGCCACCTGTGGTTTAAGAAAAATGGAGTTAAACTGAAGAATCTCAGCCACTAGAGGGTTCTGCTGCACTTAGCTTAGATCAAGAACTCCACCGAAAACTTGTTTTAAACATGTGTCAATAGCAGGTCAAATCATTTCAAAATGAAGCAAAAGCCTTCTGAAATATCCCCGTCATACTACTAGGACATAACAATTGGAAAGGATCTAGAAAATTGATCTGCCATAAAATTCATCACTGGAACTGGTGGTACATTGATACAGTATGGCTGGCGAGTGTTCAGTCGTGCTTGAAAGACTCTTTGCCATAACTGCCCAACTGAGAGGTGGAGAATTCCTTAAAGAGAAATGTGAGGAAATTTCTGGCTGAATGGCATGTATGTGAAGTTTTAGGGGAAAGGGAGAGATAATGGGTCTCTGGCAGGCAAATGCTGAGTTGAAAGAAAATATAAAGACATTGGAAGCTAGCATTGAAAATCTACAGGTCAGGATGAATGACCAAGAACAATACAGCTGACATAACAGTATAGAGATTTGGGGGTAACTGAAACTGTTAAGGGGGACACGGAATCAATAGTCTGATGGTGAGGTCGTTGGGAATCCTCTTCAGCCTGTTGACAATGAAGCAAGTCAGTCATAGATTGCCATCAACAAGATGTTGTTCGGTGGAACAGTATGAGCCACAACCACTGATCGTAAGATTCCTCAGCAGGAAAAAGAAAGAAAAAAAACCAGGATGCATTCATGTCAAAAGCCAAGCAACGTGGAATTAAGGCAAATGATCTCGCAAATAGCGCAAGGTTAGGTGACCAATCAGCATTTATAAATGACCCTTTGTCTGCAGAAAACAAGAAGATCCTGAGTGCCGTAAAAACAAGGAAGACGAAATTGATGCAAAATATGTCTGGAGCAGGATGGCAACATATACTTGAGCAAAAATAATGGACGCCCCGCGATAAGATCACCTTTTGTCAAGCAGCTTCCACAGATCCCATAAATATATTGAATTGAATCAAAATACATGTAAACCTTTTAAGTAATTTCAAAACATTATTTAATTTAAAAACTTCCCTATGCCTACTCTTTCTATGGCATTAAATTCACTCCATGATGTCCTATTATATTCAAGTGACATTGATTTTGAGTCCGAAAATGAGGGGGAAACTATTTCAGACTTTATAAATTGTATTGAATCGAAAAAATAAACCATATGTTTTACACAAACTATTGTTCAGAATGAAACTAATGGGAAAACAAAGACTGATTGATGCTGGCTGAAAGATTTTATCGAGGAAGTGGCCGTCATATACTGTTATTTGGCAGTAAAAGAAACTCAAACACAGTAGTTTATTTCAACTTGTCTGCAGTGGAGGGTTAACTGGGGCTGCGGAAAGACCATAGATGCATAGCCACGGTTCTTCGGTGAAGCAGTATAGCTATGGCACCGGTTGAAAGATTTTATCGAAATCATGTGTGGATATTTTGCAGTAAAGTCAATTCAAACACAGCATTTTATTTCAACTTTTCAGAAGGGTTTTCTTGGGACGGGGGAAGAGCATAGCAACACAAAGTTCAATAAGCCATAGCCACTGTTGTCTGGTAAAACAGCAATGGCCATAGCCCAGGTTGTTTGGTGATCGCTGTCGTAATATTCCGCTACGTTCCAGGTGTCCGTTCTCTGAGCTACCAGTGCAAAAGGTCAATAAAGTATTTTTAAAACTTGACGTGCTATCCCAACTTTAATCTGCCTCCTCGGTTGTGTCTGAAGCAGTTATCATCGTTAGTTACAAATCCAAATGCGACATGGTTGACCTTGAGCAGGAACGTGGTGAGCGCCATTTTTTAAAATTGCGCTCTGCGATGTCGCACAAAAATATATTTGATCTAGATATTAAAATGAATCGCAGCCACAGCATATATCATATCATTATTGATGCTCTGAAACATTTGCAAAATATACTTTTGGTTGCAGATATTATACCCCTCCTGCCCCAGATCGTCCTAATATTATCATTGAACAAAATTGGGTGTGGAATCCATTATTTTCAAAATAACAATTTTAGTCCCGATTCGATATTTTGAATAGGTACTATCCAAAGTATATGGTGACTAGTGTTAAGTTAAGGTTAATTTGTTGAATGAATGTAATATACAATATATCTTGGGACTTTTCCAGAGTGAGCATTACCTGAAAATATAATACAATGCCCTACAATTAGCAGTTGTAGGCTGATGTGGGCCCCAAAATAGGGATTTTGTAGCAGACACTGTAGTCACCCCAAGGCTGTGAATTTAAGTAGTACCGCTAGTCGGACCTGCCAAGCCCTCCTGTTGACTGAAAGATGGAGCTTAGGGTAGAAGGTTGACCCGATAGTGGATACAGGTCCAAAGGTACCGGCGGGATTTTATGTAAGTGGTAGCTACGTTTCTTGGAATCGGAGTACACCCAAAACTTTTACCATTAGGATTTACAAGAACTGATGATATATCATGGCTGTACAGGATTGCCAGGTTATCTCTAGTGAGTAGTTGATCACCACATTTTGAGTGATTCATTTTCCAGTTTACCGCCAGCTAATATCCACACAAAGGCTCTCCGACAGTGAGGCAGAGTAGGAGACAAGGAGCCATGATGCAAACATGAGCCTTAAAAGACAAGACCTTTGTGGTAATCAATAAGAGACAAGAAACTCCTGATAATAAAACTTGTGATTCACAGACTATCCAGCAACCCGCTGTAAACAGCAAAAGTAAGAAAAGGCCGGTTTCGGATAGCAAAAGAAAAAAGACAAATCAGGACAAACTGGAAAAAAGAGTAAGACATGTACTGAAGCCAAATATTGCTTGTCCACCTAAATGTATGTGGTTAAAGAAGGAAGATGTGCAAGCTATCTGATGCTGCTAGGAATGCACGAAAATCCCCCCCCCCCCCCCAGAAAATAAACATAAATCTACCGCAGTTTTATTCTTGCTCTGCAACATTGCTCAACTTACAGCAATCACATCTTATACCGGTACGACAGCTATCAGAAAATAACCTGAGCAATGCAGAATCTTACAGACAGAAAATAGAGCTCTCCGAGAAAAAGTGCACTCATTAACACAGGGAAATGAGAAAATAAAGAACAGTCAAGATGCAGATGAAAGCTTTCTTCTAGGGGACCTGTGGAATTTACCAGTTCACGAAGAAAGTCCCTCTTGTAGCAAGAAAAATTGTGCCCATGGAAATGAAAGAGAAACAGAGATCCGGGTGAGCTTTAACAGTGTCTATGATACACTCTTACCGGGAGACTCCATAGTGCGCGATGCGCAAAACTACCCCAAAAATTGAGTGATGCTACATTGCATACGAGATGCACGAATTGCAGAGCTTACCGCGAAGCTGAAACAACTTGGCCAGAGTTAAAGCTGATATATGTATAGTTTACGCAGGGACAAATGCTTGCAGTGACGACCGTGACGTCAAACACATTGTACATGATATGTTACAGTCAAACTTGAATGATGTTCATTTCTGGACAGAAGAGAACAGAATGGTGCTAAATGCTGATAAAAGTAAAACAAAGTTGATACATGGGAATAAGAAAATAAGCGACAAATTGAATGTTACTTTGTATGGTTGTGAAATAAATCAGATTGACGAAGTAACGCATATTTGGGTGTAACAGTTGACTGCAAGCTTAACTGGTATAAACGTACTGAAAAATTATATGTCAAAGTAATAGGTAAGCTTGCAGTGTTGGGACACAAGAGCACGTTTTTACCGAAATGTATATTAGAATCGATTTTCAAAACAACCATCTTACCATGCATAGATTATGCAGACACAGGCACATGTACCAAAAAAGGTAAAAGATGACACAAAGACTGCAAAATGCAGCAGCGGGAATCATCACAGGTCACAACGGCTACATAAATGTAAGAGGTGAAGATCGGGTCAGACAACTAAAATGGCAGGCAATAAAAGAGAGGCGAATTTTCCATACCTCAACGTCAATGTTCAAATGTAAAAAAGGTCTGGCGCCACACTCTTTGTGTGGCCAAGTCAATTTACTACGAGACATAAATGATTATGACACTAGGTATACATCTAATTTTTACGTTCATGTGCCTTTCCCACGCAAAGAGATATTCAAGAGATCTTTTCTGCACAACAGTGCTATTGTTTTCAACAGCGTTCCATACGTTTTAAAGCACTGTTCAGATGTGTTCGAATTTAAAAGTCGTTATAAGTCTATGTATTTTATATAACTTTTAGTGGTACCCATGATCTCAGTTCTCTAGTTATTCGATCTTAGTCATTATACTGTAAATTGATCGTAGTCTTGTGTATGTTACGTATTATTTATTGTTCAATAGGGCCCCATGAAAGAACAGTCTGTGGCTGAGCGGGTTACCCTGGGTTAGTATATTCAAATAAAAACAACAGAATAATCACCATTTTGTCAACGGTTTAAAAGCCTCGGGCTACTTTTTTCATGGTTTTATAATAACAGAGACCTGGATTGACAATATGTTGGAGTATCGGTATCTACAGGTACCACATTGTATTGTGGTTGCAATGTGTTGACACAACCATTGATTTGGGTTCCATTAATTCTGATGGAAGCAATCACAAAACAATATTTGCGTAAAAAATGAAGCAAAATATAAAGAACCACATGGTATGAAAATATACAATTTTACATCATATGACTCAAGGCCATTCCAGCAGAAACTCAGGGGAGTAAACTGAAATCCAGTAATCCGTATTACAGATGCGAACAAACATACGATATTTTTTGTGAAAAATTACCCTCATGTTGTGAAAGTTTGATTTCCATTATTGGTAACAAGAAACAGAAATATTAGGAAAGCATGGCTAATCATTGGTGTATTTAAATCTATTAATATTATATGAATTATACTTTTAATTTTTTAATGAAACTTTTAACACGTTAGTAAGCTGAGATATAACTAATAGGAATATATTACATTTGTTGTTGAAAAAACTGAAAAAGATTATTTTGAAAACAAATTTCGCAATCATATAAATGATCAAATATAAACAAGGCTAACTACACGTATTTACAGTTTTGAATCAAAGAAAGTGTAGGATAAAAATATGTCTAAGCAAACCCAAACTGACGATGATTTGTCATATACTATTTCATATACTGAAGAAATTTTGATGAATTCAACACAATCTTTATTTCACTCAGAACAACAAATTCTCTTTATTTAGAGACAGTCATGGATGTAAAATAACACTTTTGATAAACCGAATAAAGGCGAACAAATCTTACGGTGCTAACTTAATTCATCCTTGCTTATTGAAGGATGCAATGATGTATATTGTAGGCACAATAACTCGTGTAACTTGGCCATTATGCAAGGCCGTATACGGCCAAATTGAAAGTTGCTCGTTTGTTACTAATTACTGAATGTATTAAAGGTGGTGATCGAAAGATTATTGCCAACTATCGCCCGATATCAGTCCTAACTTTGCATCTAAGATTCTTGAACCTTGTGTAGCAAACAGATCATTTTTAAACGGTTTAAATTTTTTATATGAATTACTGTTTGGCTTCTTTGGACTGCTTCAAAAGTTATCTCTGAAACCGAAAACAATTTATTCAGCTAGGGAACTTTAATTTGAGCTTATTGGACTGTTCAGTGTGGTGTACTTTCAGGTTTGCTCTTAGCCCCAGCTTTATGCTTCGTTTATATTAGTGATTTACAACATTCACTTTCCTTTGTCATATCTGGACTATTAGCAAACGATACTAAAATTATTTACACTGGAAATGATACAGACTCTTTGACACATAATGCCGAAATTGATTGGATTTAATTAATGGATTGGTTTAACATTAATGAATTTGCACTCAATTTAAAGTTAATAAAACTAAACAATAATATATTATAAACAATTCAGCCTTATTTTCATGTAAATGCAGGAACTAGGTCTTACCTCTAGTGTACATAATCAGATACTTACGGGTAATAACAGATGAACAGCTGACCTGGAACAACACATGACTAACATTTGTAATCAAATTGCACTTATCATTGGTATACTTTTAAAAGTTTGTCATTTACACATTCTAATGCTATTACGACAGTTATTTTATGCATTATTTCATCCATATATACTGAACCCCAATGAAAAGTATCCACATGCCAATTTTGAAGTATTTTATTGTTTATACTTGAAACATTTCATACCTAGACGTGCTTAGAACTTAACAAAGCATTCACTTTTCTGGCGTAAAAATAATGTCACGCTCTACCGACATTAACGTCACTTACAGGCAAAAAATGTCATTAACTGCCCTAATTGAAAGTCACACAAATTTTTCTGTTCAATATGGGATGTGGCCACCTCGACCATCAACACATGCTATACATCTGCGGCGCATACTGCTGACCAGGGTTTGATTTCTGTGTTGGGGAACATTATTCCATTCTTCCTGCAGAGCTTGGATCAGCTGGTTTCGGGTAGTAGGCCTAGGTGTCCTCCGTTGAATACCTTGGCCTAACTGATCCCACAAATGTTCAATAGGGCTCAGATCGGGTGAGAACGCTGGCCATTCCATGACATTGATGTTGTTCTCATTGAGAAAGTTCATTGTTAATCTTGCAGAGTGTGCACGTGCATTGTCCTGCTGAAAGATCGCCAGATCTTGATGCTGCTCCATAAATGGGACCATGTGCGGCTCCAGCACCTCATCAATGTACCGCCTAGCATTGAGGATCCCTTGAATGACCACTAGGGGTGTCCGGGATGCCTGTCCACACCATGACAGAGGGTCCACCCCATCGATCTGCCTGACGGACACAGGCATCTGCATATCTCTCCCCAGTCCGGCGCCACACACGTTCTCTGCCATCTGCTCTGCTGACACAAAAACGGGACTCGTCAGTAAAAAGAACGGTATTCCACTGCTGGCGAGTCCACCTGGAGTGTGCTCTACACCACTGCAGTCGTCTTTCTCTTCTGGGTTGGGTCAGCAGGTTACCCCTGTAAGGTCTTCTGGCTGTTAGGCCACTGCTCCTCAGTCGCCTCTCCACAGTAGAACTACTGACAGGACGGTGATTCACCCCTTGAGTCTCACGGGCTGTTTGGGCTGCTGTACGGAAACGGTCTCGCAGGTGCATCAGCCGGATGTGACGGTCTTGGCCAGGTGTTGTCACTCTTTCTCGGCCAGGCCTAGGCCGATCATCTACGGATCCAGTTTCTTGTTGCCGTTCAATTAGTCGTTGGATGGTGCGCCGAGTACACCCCATTCTTTGTGCGATTTGAGTGATTGGGACTCCACCCTCTGCAAGCCCCAAAGCATGGTGTCTTTGACCTTGGCTCAGACGCGGCATGATCGCCTCAACACACCTGAGACCACTGGCTTTTTTCTTGGCTGAACATCCCTTTTTAAAGCCACTGAAAACATCAGGTCATTTTAGCCATCCAATAGGAGTGGTGGTCAGAAGCCATATTCGGTGCACAAAAGTCACATGCATTATGTAACAACCCAGCAAAAGTTAAAAAGTTGTCCTGAATGACCCTGATGTAGGCTCCAAACCATGCATATATGCACACACAGTACTTAGTAACTTACAAAATTAATGTGTTAATTTTTTTATGTGGATACTTTTCATTGGGGTTCAGTATATATTGTATAGAGTCTTGGTATCGGCTTACGAATCTCGTGTCAAATAACTTGTCACGCTGTAAAAAATAGGCCTATTCGTATATTAACTTTTGAATCTTCTCAAATTAATACCGAAACCTTGTTTGAATACAAAACAATCCTTCTTCATAGATTATATTTCTTAGACATTTGTATACCAGTTTATCATGAATTAAGTGATATATCGTCTTTAAATTTTAGTTTTAAACATCAAAGTTTAACTCATAATTACGGTACTAGTAATAGAAATCAGTTAACTCAACTGCAACATGAAATTGATTATGTTTGTCAGAGTATTCCACAAACTCTACCTATATTCTATAATTTTAACCTGATGATATTAAAATTGCTGTGCCTGCTGACTCCTTTAAAAGAAGATTAATTCCTTGGTTACAAGAAAGACGATATGTATGCATAAATTTTTCTTCATCGAGAAACGAGAACTAATTTCATTTAGCTCTGATGTGCTAAATTAGTTTGACTTATTTCTTGTGTTTATAAGTATTTTTGAAACTTTTGTGCAAAATATTGTAATCGATTTAGTTGATGTGGCATTGGTCTATGTTTATAACCTATCGGATGGCGGCACAAGACACATTCTTGATGCCATCCCTCATTACTTTTATTCTGTATACTGTTTTGCAATATTGTCGATGAAAACGAACAGTTAAGTCAAAATGTGAAAATTTCATTGTAATAGAAGAAAATACTTTCTCACAGAACTGGAATAGTTTGAGCAGTATGGCAGGTGACTAAAATTGAAAAGATGCCTTGTCCAATCCAGCGCACATATGAGCTTTTCGTGATCCAGTTTTCCAAGATGGACGTACCCCCGTGTCTTTAAATCACGAACTCACCGCCTATATTCACAATGAGTATTGGCCCTCAGAAACTGGTGAATTCAAATAATGTATGGGCAGAGTAATTCCGTAATGTACGTGGATGTTCGAATCTGTGTGTAACATCTTTCACAGGTCTATAAATATTGGACAGTGTATTAAATAATCGTTCGATTGAATTTGTCACTTTATTTTCACGTGAAGTAGATAATGCATGATATTAACGTTTTGGTGAAAGTCTTGCTATAAATATATTATTGTACGGGACGTACGCAGGCAGCAGGTACCGGTCAGGCTAGTTGATCTGTCAGGGGAAAAGAGAGAGTTCTATGGTCTAAAATGGTATTTCCGCACTGAGCTGAGATTGAATAAAAATCATGATATTTGCGGGATGTGCAAGGGTAAAGACATTCCTGCAAACGTTTTGACCTTTTTGCTCGTCTGATGTGCAGTATGCACACTTGTTTTTCGACACTTATAAGACAATGAATGTGCACATGTTTGCTCCTGTGTTTCAAGACAAAAGCAACGTGAAGGTGAGTAAAGTCCGCCCTTGTATCACCAGTGTGCCGCCCTTGTGCCTACTTTTGACAAGCTGCTCAGACAAGATTTGTATAAAAGCGGCGAAAACTACTTTTGTCAGCAAAACACACATAACAAATGATCCAAGAGAAGTAAGGTAAGCTCTAATTCCAGCCCATACAAGTGACATTGATCATGGTATGAGTGATATTTTTATCCTCTTCTCCTGGTTGACATATTTTGGAGACCTGGATCACATGCAGTACTTTGAGCTTATACTCACAAATTCTCCGTATTTCACATTAAAATGTCTTCTCCTGTAAAGTGTTTCGTTTAGTAATTATTAAGTTACATTGTGATGTTAACATTTAAAATTACACAATAAGGTTTCCAACTGTATTTAGTATGAGTACATGGTTAAATTCTTACGACACATTTCCTTTGTTTTGATATCAGTTATATCATAAAATGAACATAGACATAGTTGGATTCATGTTTAAAGCACACACACACACACACACACACACACACACACACACACACACACACACACACACACACATATATATATATATATATATATATATAGATAGATAGATAGATATTTAGATGTATATATAGATATATGTGTGTGTGTGTGTCTGTGTGTGTGTGTGTATGTCTGTGTGTATATATGTATAAGCTAGTATCAGTATAATAAATTTGTTTTTATGGTTAAGAAGCTGTTTGCCCAGGTAGAAAAAAATCATATAATTGACTATGGAGCGCATATATTGGATTGTACTATTTTGTTGGGGTGGGGTGGGGGGGGGCAGAACCACACGGAAGATGTGGCACTGTTGTTCCTTTTTGTATCATAAGAAACATATAAAGTTCTATCATAACGACCAAATACCAACTGATGATGTTGAAGCAGTACGTAGACGAGGTTTTGCTGTTAAATTACTTAATGACCATTTAACTACTGGCAATGGGCTTAATTAATATAACTAGTCTAAATGGTCGCCTTGACTGGATCGAATTGCTAATAATGACCATCCGAAAAGATAAGAAACGAATCTTTTAATGATTCATTGATCCAAGTGCCATTACACGGCATGTTTTGGGAAATTTGTGTGTTCGTATCTTTTTAATGGTGGTATTTTACTTGTATCGGTCTTTCAAGGTATCAGGATTGAGATATTTTGTGACGCAAAATGTAAAAGTGCATCTGTGTAGCCAGTGTAAGACTGAACAACCTGTTATCACGCGGACGGCGACCGCCATTTGTTGGTTTGCAGGAAACAAGTGCGTACCTGGCCGAGCTCATCCCGAACGCCTGGTAATGGTTAATAACGATCTATGGACTCTGGTGAGTATAATTCACCTGCCCACTCCTGTTCAGTATTTACATCCTTTTGTGTTGGCATGCTAGCCTAATCGGCAGGCAAGGCTTGAGTGGTCGTACAGATGTATAACTTTTAACCTTTTCCGACTTGAATCGACTGCTTTCCTGTGACAGTAATCTAAGTTCATTCAGAATATATTCTATTGGGAAGTACAAAAATAACGGACCCTTGACATTCCAACGCCATGTCCCAAGCTAAGTGCGTGTGGCAAAATATTGAGGATGAATAGGAGCCAACATGTATGTCTCCATCGTGTTTTCACGCTCCATGCAAATATAGAGATCAAGATACCTTCGTTTCACGGTTAATGTAATTGTACATACAGAAAGTCTGCAGGTCCCAAATGGAGATACAGCGCCAGGAAATTTTACATTGATATAGCGCAAATTGTTGTCTCTAGCAGTATACAGGGTGTAATCACGCCACTGATTGAAATGCATGATAAGAGGCATGTTTTAACTGCATGTCTGTCTTGCTTTCATCTCCAGTCTGATCCATTGTATTAATTTGTTTAACTCTTCATATACACCGCCAAATTGATTTATTGTTTTGTTTAACCCTTTTGTATTTGCGTGTTTTTATCAAGAACCGCTTCCTTGTAGTCATTATCCTATTCTGCAGACCGAACTCTGTATTCTCCATAAGCTTGCCTGTCACTGTCTAACTTATATGCATATGAGGGTATAATTGTCCATATTGCACTCGTTCTTCTGTAGAATTTTGACATGGGCTGTATTAGCCCAAATAAATTAAAGGGTCATCAGCGAATAACTACTAAGAACAACCCATGATGCGTTGGATGTGTAGTCAGCAGACTTACATCATAGCTACCACAGGTGCCGTGTTTTATGTTAGTGGTTACAGACTCATAAAAATGTTAAATTGCTGTGAGAATAAAATGTTGGTTAGAATAGCATTTGCAGTTGTAATATGCCTCACCAATAGAAACACTGCGGCAGTGCCAACACCAAGGCACATTTTGCAGCTTCTGGCAATATATTGCAACAGGGTGTATCATATATACTGCAGCTAACATCTAAGTTGCAGCATGCTACAACATATCACATCTGGCCTCAATATATCGCAGCATGTAGTTACAAACCCCAAGAGCACTAGGCATGCCATCAACTCTTTTGGCAGGTACTGACTAGTTCTTTTTTCATTTCGGGAAACAGGTGGAAGTCTGACAGGGCTAAATCCAGTGAATAAGGGGGAAGGTCAATTAGCCCAAAGCCACAATCATGGATCGCTGACATGGCAGCCACCGATTTGTGAGCAGGAGCATTGTCTTGGTTGAACTGGACTCCTTTGGTGAACATTCCTCGCTGCTTAGCTTTGATAGCTTCAAGCACCTGTCTATTTAGGTGAGCATAATAGCTTCCATTGATAGTCTGGCCCTTTTCAAGGCTTGTTGCGGGTGGGGGTGGGGATGGGGTGGGGATCCAGGATGCATCCATTGCTTGGACTGAATTTTGATTTCTGGTTCAAAGTGATGAATCCAGATCTCATTCATGATTACAAATCATTGGGATCTGCATCCAAACAGCATAAATGTCGCTGGAAGCCCAGAATCTGACATGTTTCTGAATCGCTGTCAAGAGCTTTGGCACCCATCGTGCACAAAATTTTGTCATTCTCCACTCCTTGGTCATAATGTGCTCAACCCTCTCATGAGAGATGCCCACAAAACTGCCAATATGTGGAGTGGTCAATTGTTGATCAGCCATCACCATGTCATGTGCCCAGGTAATGTTTTTGGGAATGGTTCTTGTTAAAGGTCTTCCTGGATGCAAGTCATTGTCAAGGCTTTCTCTGCCATGCTTGAATTCCACAGCCCACTTTTCAACAGTGGAAAGGGAAGGAACATCATCCCCTGAAGTGGAGACCATGTAAACGCGTATATGTGTTGCAGTTAGCCCTATCAGTTGCAGGTACTTGACGACTGCCCTATAACCGGTTTTTTCCATTTCTGGTGATTCCAATAAGTTCACAAGATGGTCTGGTACAAAGACACTTATCACACTACAGTTGCCGTCCTTAGGTCTATGATTCACAAATGAATGTACTTGTTGGTGGCAAAAGTTTGTTTCAATCCGATTGAGATATTCTACTTAGGCTTAGAACTTTTCAGCCAGCACTTGTATATACAATACACACCAGACAAAACAGAAGACAAATAGACTCCTTCTTGTACAGGAGTAATACAACTGGTGCCAAATAATGAAAACCTATGAGTAGATCGTACATGAAATTACAGGATGAAGCGTTTAGATTCTGCTATGAATGTCTGAACAGCCTCAAAGATGTATTCAGTATTAGTATCCGGCAAATCACCACTTCCTTTCAAGAGAATACTAAATAAAATATCCGTTGAACACTGAACTATTCGAGTTGGATTTACACCTGGAGCGAGTGACACACAGTGCTCAGTAGATGGTCCCTTTGCACCATGAACTTCGGGCAGAACAAAACGTAATGTTTAGTATCTTAAGGAGGATAACAGCATGCACATGTTGAGGCTGGAAGGATATTGACATTTATAGAGGAGCATTTAAAACAGGGACGTTAAGACATACCTGCATGTGGCATATTTTCAGGAAACAATTATCATGTTTGAAGTATGAGGGTTTTTTGTCATCATTTTATACTAATAAATTTAATTGAGATTTAAACTGCGGCAGGGAATCAGCATCGCGACCATCAACTAAGAGGTTATTCCTTTAGTTTATAGGAGAGGGGAGAAATTATTCACCGAAGTGATTTGTGGTAAAACATAATTTGGCATAGTTCAGCGCAATTTCTCAAAAGATGTCAAGTAGTGAATGCAACATCACAGGAAACCAGATCATGTAGATATTGTGAAGTCAAACTACTATACATTTTAAAGAAAATAAATACGTTTAAAGTATTTCCTCTAATTTGAAAAAAATTGCCATCCAAACTCTTCGAAAAGTAAGACGCATGGAGTATATCTGGTTGTGCCAAGGCAGATCCTGGCTGCATCATACTTAACAGCTTCTATAGATTGTGACAGGCTTGCTGTGCAATTGTCAAACAGGACACGCCCATACTCGAGGATAGGACGAATCATAGTAGAATACAACTGTACCAGAGTCTGACATGACGGTTTGTATTTGAGTCTGCTTAGAAGGGCAAGCCATTGACTGCCTTTATAAACAATGCATGTTACATGCTGGTGCCATGACAGATTGTTAGATAGTGTAACTCCAAGATGTGTATGTTGAGTAGCCTCAGATATCGGTATGTTTCCAAGAAGTAGGGGTGGATGGTCTGGCTTGTGTTTTCGTGAATAGATTACAGAAATCTGTTTAGTTGTAGTAAATGTCATGCGCCAGAGCTTGCACCAAAGACAGACTTGTACAAGGTTAGAATTAAGACTTTCAGCTGTGGCAATTGGCTCGTGGACTATTTCAAGAATACTAGTATCATGTGCGAATAGTCGGATGTCACAGGTAATGTTATCAGTGATGTGGTTTATACAAACACGGAAAAGTAGAGAGCCAAGGATGGAACCTTGGGGCACTCCATCATCTATGGGGAGCCAAGAGGAGGTCTGCCCTCCAAGAGCAATGTGTCGAAGTTGGTTTTAAAGGTAGCTTTCTATAAATCGTAAGACAGGATTTTCAAAACCCAGTTGTTTCAGTTAAAAAAGTAGACGAGCATGCCAAACGTTATTAAAAGCCTTGGATATGTCAAGGAAAAAAATACGAGCATTATGGGTCAACTCAAGTCCACTGTAAATAGTACGAAGTACACTAACAAGTTGATTTATAGTGGAATCATTTTCCTTGAAGCCACCACGGAGTTTTTGGCAGATTGTGAATTGCTTGAAGGTAGATACTCATACAAGATCTTATAGTCTAGACGCTCAAGAACTTAAGAGACATTATAGAGGATTGAAATCGGGCTATGATTTGTCATTGACTGCTTATTAGTTTTCTTTTTTTTTTTGAAAACGAGACACACGTTGGACCTCTTCCAAAGATGTGGGAAACATAAGTTGGATAAACAGCGATTGAATAGATCAGTAAGCGAACGTGAGATTGAGGGGGCACAGTATTTAAGAATGGTGTTACCTATGCCATGAGGACCACAAGCAGAACTAGTTTACAGAGACTCAAGAATCTTTTCCACATCATGTACTCGAACATGAAGCGTAGACAGGCTGGCCACAGTAAGATAGGCAAAGTCGGGCAAGGGCAATGGGTTATCATCATGCGGAGCCTTATACTGATCAGCAAAATACTTGTTGAATGTCTCACACTTTTCTATGTCAAAGAAATGTTCCTTCCATCATCAACAATATTTTGATAGAGTTTGTGGCCAAGAATACACTTTCTGAGGTTCCACCATCTGGTTAATCTCTTTTGAGTCTAGTTCAGAACGGATTTTGGCAAAGTGAAGACGAATAGAGTTTTTGATATTTTTCACTGTAAAATTACATTTGCGTTTATATAACTGGAAGAGACGCTCAATATATTGGGTAGTAAGGAGCCAAGGCTTCTGTGTCAGACACTTGTACCTATGTGAGGCACGATGGCGCTGCCTTATCAACCTCTAAATGCTACAGATAATCTAAAGCTTGGCCATGGGTGGAGTGGTGACCTCACATAATGGGATGAACTGTTTACAAGTGTCAAAGAAGTGATCTGACCAGTATGACACATTGTCACTCAGGGGGATGAATATTGTAAGACCAGTGTCCCAGGGAACATTGGGGAGTACATTGTTCAAGTTATCAAAATCTTCTCCTAAAGTTTCAGACAGAGCATTTGAATGGGCGATCCTAGTAATGACTCAGAGAGAAAGAGCAAAAAACTACAGAATGGTCTGATGAGGATATAGGAGGGAGTATGCCCGAGTTTAGAATATAACCTGGAGTCAGTTATCTTGAAGACCAGCAGGCTGACCGAGTACTCAGACACACAAGTAGGTTTAGATATGAGTTGGTGTAGGTTGGTTTGTGCTAAGAGATCAAAGAGGCATTGTCTGAGTTCACTGTCGGTGTTAGGGGAATCCCAACTTTGACGGCAATCGTTAAAATCACCTATTAAAAGAAATATTTTAAGGTTAAATTCGATAACAGACGAGATGGAGTGGGACAGATTGTCCAGAAAAAGGTCTCTCTCTCTGCAGCAGATTGGCATGGTGGTCGATAATACACGCCTAAGATCAGTTTGCCAGAAGGGACTGTAATTTTCAGCCCAGATACATTCACTACTGGAATCTCTAGCTCTGCACATCTTCTAGCAGGTAGATTGTCTTTCACATATAGGGCAACCCCCCCCCCCCAACCAGTTTCATGATCCTTACGTTACGTGGTTTGAAAGCCTTCAATCACCTTTAAGGCATCAGGGTAGGTACTATCGAGCCATGTTTCGGATAATGTAATAACTTCATATTTTTCAGACACTACCAAGACACTTATTTATTCAAGTTTACCATCAGAGTTTAAGCTTCTTTTGTTGGCATGACAAACAGAAATCAATCTTAAGAACGAGATTAAAAACTGGGCCAGGGTTTGGATGAATGTTCATGGAAAGCACCTAGAGTATAGAAACCGTCATATATATATATATATATATATATATATATATATATATATATATATATATATATATATATATATATATATATATATATATATATATATATATATTATTGTATATATAATTGTATATTTGTAATTGCTTATAAAAAGTTTGTTAATGCCTTGAGCAATGATTTGCATTTACGGAATGTTCTGTCAGGTTACATGATCACCATTTACATGTTCTTGCAGGTAGCCATACAGGTTCAAATATTCAGTGCTGCAGTTATTTCAACTTTATAGGCTCCCTACAATTCGTCACCATTAAATACTGTATGTGCGTGAAATACATGAGTGAACATGAAGAACAATAGAAAATCTTGCAAACTTTGAAACTTTTAGGAAAAATGTACACACTTCTAGTGTATTTTTTTGTTAAATACCCGCACCGTTGGACATCAGACAAGACTAGTGAGGCGTGACTTGTGTATTCAGTTATTAAAACGCCAGTTAAGCCATTGTTCTTGTATGCTTGCACATGGGTTATTGCCCAATAGAAAGGCAAGTAATAATGATTTCTAACTGCTCAAAAGATACCCAGGAAGTGTGTTCTGATTAAACTTTACACATCATTGCCAAAGAGTAACTGGAACTAACTTGTCAAAACATAGCAGTAATGTTTCAGCAATGCACTGGAGCAGTGCCATTCTGTGGCGATGTTGCAGCCACGTAAAATGTGAATATTCACCTGTTGTAGTATTGCAGAAGAAAGCGCAGCAGCAACATGCAACTACCAATCGTGCTGCAGTGCGCCTGGACAGTACTATTCTAATGCAACTTTGCCGCTATATTGCAGCATATTTGCAGCATGATGCAAAATATTCCTACATGGTAGAATTGCTGCAATGCTGCATCAAAAGTGCCACTTGTTGCAACCATCGCATCGAAGCTCATTTACAAGGGCAAAAAGGTATAACTGCACTGTAGCAACAATGCATATCTCCATTTTGTCACCGGTTGGCTGATGGCAGTGACAATGACAATACATAATAAAGATAATTTATTTCCATAACAAAGGCATTTACAATACATTGTGCCTCTTCAGATCAAAAGATATAATAGTACATAAAATGAATATAGATAATGATTATAATAAAAAGAAAGAGACAAAACAAAGCAATGAACCAGAACAAAATACAAAAAAAGGGGGTTTAATAGACTGTGAATATACGGCAAATAATTCAAGTGTGGGAACTCCTGGAGCGCTTTGAATTTTGACCAATGTATCAGGATGCACGTAACTGCCCACATGTATGAAGCCTGCATGTTGATATGCACAACACGACGCTACATTAAGAGAATAATGTTCTGGAAGTAAAACGATATTTTGAAAATAAGTAGGCCTATTATACTTTGCTCCTGTTGTAAATTTCATCCTATGTGTGCATTTATACCCACAGCATGTCGAAGGGCTTTCATAAACACAAGCCAGTGACAACATGTTTTGTCCAGACAACGGCGTTGACTCATTATAAAAACAATAAATACCGAGAATTCTGCATGGTAATCTGAAGAATTCATTGCGTATGCATCAGTTTACTTTGCGTCTCGTTAGGTATGTCTAAATTGATTCAACCTTTGTAAAAACTTAATGATTACCAATCTTCTGACTAACTCATGAAGGCGGTAAGCGTTCAGTCGAAACTGTGGTGTTATGTTGATACGGTAATGATCGATACGGCTAGCTGATGGGAGCATATAACCCAGGTAATTATGGACTGCACATACGGGGTTTTGTCTATGACAAAGTGTTTCAATATAGGAGCAAATCGACTCCAAACACCCGGAGGCTACTCATGAACTGGCAAGCATAAATTGTTTCATTAAGATCAATACGTAGTCGCCCAATTAGCTCATCAATGGGTGGACGCTATAATAAAAACACCACAGAAGGCCTAAATTAATTTCGTTTCATCGAAATATCTGTCTTGCACAATTAACGACCTTATTCTCGGAATCGCTTATTGTACAAAACGGAGATCAATAGCATGTTTTATAGTTGGTTAAACACATGGTATCATGCTGTCAGATAATATAAATCTACATAGAGACAGACTTGCCTTCCATTTTTTTTCGCTCACTTGTAAAAGCTATATACACTGTATTATGCGTCATTAAGCTACCTAATTTTGTTTCCTCTGTGTGTACAAGGACTGTCGCCCGATGATAATTAGAGAAAACAGCTATTTTGGCACCGGGTGCACTGCGATCGGCAATGAAATGTTGTGGTTAGGTCGGGAAAACTGATGTCGCTGGAGCTGTGTGTGGTACAGTCAGTTTGGATGTGCAGTCTTGCGTCGAGTACGTGCAGTAACGGTGTCCAAAAAGGACATTTCCCGTAAGTTGGCGATTGCCACCCATAGGTTGTCATAGAGTTTGGTTGCCAACTTAAGGTCTGTTTGCGCTCCTCACAAGCAGTTGCAGTTATGTATATCGTTAAGAAAAATCAAGTGGAAGCTATGTACCTCACATATGCAGTTGCGCTTAACAAAACCGGTTTCTTCAAACGTACCTCAAACAGCCTTAAACGCCGAGACTTTTTCATAAATGTAGGAAATTGTGTCGCGTATTACAGATAACTCGGATGACTCTTTTGTGGCTTCATAGGGATTTTGCCTTTATGTGAGCTCCTCTAGTAGCTTTTGCCTCTTCAGGTATGTCACATTGGAATCTTCAAGACTTTGTAAAAGCTGATGACTCTTTCTACTGCGTATACTGGCGTCGGATGCTTCGCCAGAAACCGGATGCCAGAATGCACCGAGACAGAAGTTTAAAGTAAGGCTGGTGCAACCGTATTGGTAGACACACTGCTGCTTTCTAACTGTCCGAGAATAGAATTCAGTGAAACTAACCTTTTCAAACAAGTTTGGAATTGACAGATAGAGACAGAAACAGACACATGCACAAACACACGCAGAGAGAGAGAGAGAGAGAGAGAGAGAGAGAGAGAGAGAGAGAGAGAGAGAGAGAGAGAGAGAGAGAGAGAGAGGAACTGGGCCTATATATGAATATGACATGCAAGGAGTTTTTGCTGCTTTCAGTTTATTCCGTGAGAAGCCAACAGCAATCAATCGGTAAGCTACACTGCACACTGATGGATAAGCTGAGAATTCAATTGAATAATTCGATTGTACATGAATAATATATATATATATATATATATATATATATATATATATATATATATATATATATATATATATTCTTCGATAAAGCGCCTCTCCAAGTAAAACCCGATAGCATCTTTAACGACAAAAGTATTCCGAAAACAAAAAGTTTTGTTTCTTTAAAAGGAGCATTTGTCCGGATAAACTCAGGAAGACGTTTTGACAAGAAGGCTTTCTCAATAAAAAATTTCATCTCTTGTAAGAATTGTTTACGTTTATTTTCTGCGAAAGAACTGTTTTCAATAAGATATAAGGGTAAGATCTATCAGAATCAGAGTCATGTCCCACACAAAAATCCATCTTCTACGAATTTGCAGGCCCACAGATTCATGGCTAAAAATATTTGTCATCATATTAAGGCTATGGAAGATATGATGTGTGTTGTTGGTCATAGATGTCTGTCTAACAATATTTACAGCAAATACGTAGTGCTATGGTTCCAGATAACTCTGTTTGACTATATTTTCATCAAGTATATGCTTTCCTAACTGGGATATGTTGTAACAATTTCCCTTTCGGCAGAAGGGCGGCACATATTAAGATGCTAATCCTTCATTTCACTAAAAGTAAATCTGAATGGGCAAACAGGGGCATTAATTCTAAATGCCAGAAATTGCACAAAACAAGTTATGGTGTTACAATTTATCCCTCACAAAAGAAAGTGTTATAAACTGTCCCATTTTTGTCGCGTCTGTTCTACTGGCGGGTAACTTGTACGCCTTGATTTTTTAGTTCAATGCTTCAGCGACATTGCGTAACTTGACAGTGGAGCAGTGCAGAAGGAAGTGATGCGTGGCATCATTCGGACCTTGGAGCATTGCAGACGGAAGTGGCGTATGTCATCATTTGGCCAGTTGCAGGAAAAAAACTGGAGAGTGGGTGACATTAATTTCGCAAAGATGGGAGTTAAGTGCAAATTGACAATGGCGGGACTGTGTATGCGTCACATTTGTGAAACCATAACCACGGGCAAAATATTGGGAAATTACATGTTGGAAAAGGACTATTTTTCAGTTTTTGGTTTGAAAAGTGAGTGATGGATATCCCTATGCATAGGTGGGCAGATCACTCCACAGTCTGAAAGCCGATGCTAAAAATGAACTAAAATGATTTTCTATCTGTTCTCCAGTCGGACTTGACCTCACCAGAGTTGTGAAGGGGCAAACTACCTGTCTTACTGCGTAGTGCGGCATAAGATTGCAAAAGTAGGATGGATTATGTTGTTTAGCTTTTCATATAGGAATGCCAGTTTGGAAAAAAAAATTCTGCAGTTTTGGAGTGCTTCCCAACCTACCTCAGCAAGCAAGTCTACCCAATGCCATGGATTTCTGAGCAACAAAACAAATTCCAGCCGCTTCGTAATGCATACCATCTAGAAATCAAGCAGCTCTTCGACGCAACTATCAAAGATAACACTTTCATACTTTAGGTCTGCATGGACAGCAGATAGTTTAAAGTTTCGGTTGGTAGTTTAAACTTCAGTCTTTTTAGAAGGGAAAGGCACTTACTAGCTTTTGACAATGCGATTAATATGTAACTGACAAGTTAGTTCACCGGATAATGTAATTCCTCAGTGTGAATGTCTCGTAGCCTTAGGCATTGCCAAAATAGCAAAATATAGAATGGGAAATCACAAAGAGATTTGGCAGCACTGACTATCATTTACCAGATCTGGTCCCAGGTATGTGGTCAGCCAGGGTCAATATTTATGCAGCCACCAGAGACAGCATGATCACGAATAAATTTGGTGATACTTGTGTCATCAGAAAAGAGTTGAAGATCTGATGTGATGTTGTCAACAAAGTCGCCACTAAAAACAACCAGGGCCCAAGGATGGATAAATTCTGATACCAATCATTGTCTTTCATTTTTATGGAGCCTACAAAACCAAGGGCATTCACATCAAATTTCAGATGATACATTGTATCAAATTAATTAATTATTGTTAAATGGCATTTATTTCGTATAAAATATATACAATAGTAAAAGTACACAGTCACGTTTGGGTGCCATACAGTGTGTCTTACTTAACAATGTTGACATATAATTAATAGCACACAGCACAAGTAACAAGATGGGTGCCATGCATTGCGAGAATGACTTGCAGTGCACAAGTAAGACGATCGGTGCTACACAGTGTAGGGATTACTTACAGTATTGACATGGCATTAAAAGCACGTAGCACAAGTAACAAAATGGGTGCCATGTGGTGTAGGAATGACGCACAGTGTTGACAAGGTATCACCTAATTACACCGCAATGCATCTTGGGGGATCACCGGGGACAGCAGTTCAGACTCGAGGTGGAGCAGTACGTTATATCATGGACCTACTATCAGAGAGTAGGTCCTTGGTTAGATGCAGTGTTGACTCTTGCCGGTGTGATCAAAAAGAAAACTTCAAGGTTGAATCGAAGTGGACCAGTGTGTGTTCTTTGCACTTTAGAGGGGGACAGATTACGTACATGAACAGGACCCCATGCCTATTCCCATGGAGTGTAGTTTCGCACCGGGGACGCTGTTTTCATGTAATATTACGAGGACATTAGCCATACTGCGACCAGAACGGTGTTATACTAGTGGAACAGTATCATCCGCACAGGCCAGCCCCACCCAGGCCACGTGACCCGCCACCGCACTCCTCCGACCACAGAGTGTTCAGTGGCATGGCATTAACCATTATTTGTAGTTAAAGACTGCTAGAACCTCAGACATTTACAGTTCTGTCGCTGGCATATAATAATTCTCTAAGATGCTCACATGAACTAATTTGAATATCAGAAAAAGTCATTAACCATGTATCCTTTAAATGATTGTTCCAAGTTGAAGTTAAACCTGTTGCAAATAAAATATATGTTCCATGAAAAAATACTTGTACTTCTTTTTAATCCTCTTCTTTACATGTATGAAATTACCTCATTTCTATTATCATATATATTTCTGTAACATTTGACAAAACACCAAGGAGGAACCTTGCAGATACAAAGGTAAAACACAAAAATGAGAATTAAAAGGTGGGGTAAAAATTCTCCAGACAGCATTATTCCGTGATTTATACAAGGTATTGATATCTTTGGATCAAAAGTCCCATACTTGACTAATAAAAAAAGAACAACAATATTTAGAGAAAAGTTCACCTACAATATTGCAGCGTTCAACCTGAGTACACCAAGAACACAAAGTTCAATTATTCATAAGGTCTCTAAGCACGTAATGCTTGGAAATGTTTGTGTCTGTTTTACTTCCTTCTTTCATAGAATACGATGAGATTGTTCACACTGCTTGAGAGCAGGAAATTGCAGTTAATACGATATTATTTACCTTAATTCCTTATTCAAACTTTGAGACGCAGCATAGGAATATAAAACCTTTCTTCTCCTGAGCTAAACAAGTGATATTTCCGAATAACTTGAGACATGAATGAGTATTCCAAAGGATGCAATTGATATTTTATAAATGATACTTCCAAGATGTTGGTTGTTCAAGTTCGAAAATGCTACACGGGTGGCTGGTGTTTGCTTGCGAGGCGCAAGATTCCAAGGAAATATGATGCAGCGATGCTGGCTTTCAGTTGATTATCTGCTAATATATCTCTGTTAACCCTTACCCGATATTATATAAAACTGAGGCAGCAGGTGTCCTCGTCGCAGTCTGGGCGATTGCTGCGCTGTTGCAAAAGTTGTTGTTTGGGGGCAAATTTTCCACCAGGAATGTTCCATTGGATACTTTCATAATGTTCAGTGTAAAGTGCAACATTCAGGGAGTAGAAGCAAAGCATGGAGATCAAAACAGCTGGTCGCTATCGACCACTATGCGCGTGACACTGTTAACAGCGACCGTAAAAAGGCGGCCGTGGTAAATCCTGTCAGTTTTGAATGGCGGGACTATTGGGCTATTCGGTGTCAGAGACAAGGGAGGCAAATTATCATCGGTGCCATCACCCTCGTGTTAGCCTTGCACAAGGGTGACAATACAAATAAGGATGCACTACATTAATTGCTGTCTCACATGGACAACTTCCATCTCACAAAGTTGCATTAAAAACTAACTTTGTCTCGTCCATTCCATTTGCTATGAATTAAATCACCTACCCTGTTTCGTTATTGTATATTTCTGCACAACAGATTTCATTACGGGCCAACTGTAATAATAATAATAATAATAGTAATAATAGTAATAATAATAATGATGATGATGATGATGATGATGATGATGATGATGATGATGATGATGATGATGATGATGATGATGATGATGATGATGATAATAATAATAATAATAATTGACCGTCTTTGGAAGCAGGCGAAAGTGTTCCGTCTTTCGTCCCAGCATGTAAGGTGCAGATTGACTGGTAATTCTTAGGTTCTGTTTTAATCTATGATTCATAATTGTCATTATTTTTATTATGACGAGTCCCGGGCGGCAACCTGCTGCACGGCTCAGGGACAGCGCTGCTGGCTGACCACCATGATCCAGAGATAGGTGAAGCGTGCGATTCAACACCCTTTTGTGTTTTTTGCAAACTCATGGGAATGTGTGGTTTATAATTCTGTTCACTCTGTAAACACATCTTTCTCGTTCCATATGAAGATGAGCAGCAGTTCTTCTCTGTATGCCGTTTTGAATCAATTGACACACAACTTCCCGTGATTTTACACAAGTGTTCATCGTCGTCCCGTACTACAAATCGGTGAATCTTGCAGCCGATTTCTTCGTTCCATATCTTCTATGTTTGTATTTACATACAAATAAAGGAATTATATAACTAGATGTAGCCCGATTGTAAATATCATTTGCAAGCTCAAACCTATTATATTTGCCATTCATCAAAGTGGAATTTGTATGGAGGCAGAAAAGTAATGCACTTTGTATTGTGTAACGCCTGTGGTTCCACAATGGGTTCTGCAAGCTCTCTCGCAGAATTGTAGCAATTATTATAATGGATATGATGCAACATTCAGACAAACATATGCATGAACTCATCCTCCACAGCCAGCCTGTCAGAGAAACTGTAGGGAAAAAACGGGTGATTGTGTTACATTTACGACGATAGTCAGTGTGCTTTCCCAGTTTAAATTTGAAATTGTCATGATTTACGGTACAAAACATTCCTGTGCTCTCAGAATACAAACTGCCGAGAGCAAGTCATCATTGATGTTTGCCAGCCACTAACCCACTACCTTCTGCAGGCAAGTCTGCGTAGGGATTACACCGTACTGATGAAGTCACATGGAACAAAATAGTCAAGTAATTGCTTCTGAATTCCCTTTTCAATCAGCTTGCCAACCCAACATGAATGCCCAATGGTATTGGTCTATAATTACTCTTTGTTGTCTTTGATCCCTGACCCTTGTACACCACAGTTACACGTGATATTTTCTATATCAGTTGGAATTGTTGCTTGCAAGAGAGAGCGACTAAATATCTGTGTGTGCGCGGGGCTCGATGCCTCAGGTCCTGAGCATAAACGTTGTGTCTCGAAACCTGACAGATCCAAGCTGCTTTCATCTTTCAACATTTCTGGTCTGTTGGTGATCTTCATGGAAGCAGAAAAGATATATATGCAATCTGTGTATATTTGGCAAACGTTTCCATTAGATGTCCATGCTTATATTTAGTTGTGGTAATATATCAGCCACATAATGACACATGTCAGCAAAATAATCATTGAAGTCCTTAGGAGAAATGTCTAGAGGTACTTCAATTTCGCTCTTTTTATCAGTATATATTTTTCTCCTCCAGAGATGACGCGCATGTATATTTTCTCGTTTTGCAAGACTCTTTACTTTTTCTTCGTTTTTTTTTTTTTTTTTTTTTTTTTGGTCGTCAAATCAGTTGTTGTGCACATCATCGTTATTATCTCTTCGTTTACTCATGGATGCGTTTTCTGGCACATTGAAGTGGGACATCAACATTAGATAAAAGCAACGTTTCATCTCTCCACATAATACAAGCGTCATTCAAGTCAGCTGCTCCCAGTGTTTCAAAATCCAATCGTCAGATCATAAAACGGCAAGTATTTCCATCTGAATGGAAGAAAGCCAATGTGATTTCGATACATTAAAAGAAGAAGCAGCAGTGATTGCAATAACCGTCGTTCCATCTCATCATAAATCTATATCGAATAATTATGGAATAAGCAAGTTTTAAACATGTTTGTAACTTAAAGGGCGGTACTAATATCAGACACACAGTCCATTTTCATTCCCAACGATGGCGTGGTCAACTGATATAACTGATCTTTCTTAACAACCAAATTTGTAGAGCGGGTTACGACTAAAACGAACTCAGTGTTGTTTTGGTGACATAATAAAGGCAGTTGATAAGTGTTGTTTTTTTGTGTGACATAATCAAGGCAGTTGATACGGTTTACTATCCAGGTCCACTGAAAAAAATGGACAGCTCGGGTATCACAGAACAATTCCTTGCGGGGTTCAAAATTATCTTCGAGATCGAACTGTAAGGTTTGTAATAAATAGGGAAGAGTCGAGTAAGGGGAAGTGATCGTTCCCCAAGGGTCTGTTTCGTCCATGGAACACTCATAGTCTATATGTATGTCTTCGTTTCACATTGTCCAGGGACACGTGTATTTTTTACATCATGGTGGGTTTTTTTTGTTTTGTTTTGGGATTGTTTTGTTTTGTTTACTCTAGTTTTTTTTGGGGGGGGGGGGTGACAGGGGTTAATATAGGCTTCGCCTTCCCCTAATTACTTTTAACATGAAATATGTTTCAACCAAGAGTCGTTAACATCACTACATGCCATCACATGTCCAAAAAGCTCATAGCTACATAAATCACTGACTCTTTTTTTTCCTTCAAAATTCTTACAGTATCTGACAATAATTGCTCTGCGAGTTTTACTTTCAGACGGTATGGTAAATATAGTATATATCATATCATGATCACTTAGTGTTAAATTGGTGATATCCGATTTTGTTTTTCTGGCATACTGACTAAAATCAAGTTAAGTGTACAAATTTAGTTATATATCACTCTTATCGGCTCTTGGATCAGTTGTTTCCATTCAAGATGCTTTTAAATTTACGTCTCCAAAGCACGCTTCTCAGGCTGAGGGATCAAACCTTTGGTAACAATGACGTCATTTGTAAGAGAGGCAGTTGAAACACATAGTCATTCATAAAAAGAGAGTTTAGCTGACTCGTCAGGTATTAAAATGAAGTCCGTAGACTCCTAACAGTTGAACATGAACAAGTGCCAGTAAAAGTGTTGAATCAATAGTACTTTCTTAACCTTTACCCTGAGAAATCTAAAGCCGATGCATTGGCATGGATCTTTCTCCCATTAAAATTACAGGCGATGGTCTGGGGTCCTAATGTCGTCTGCTCCTTTTTTCATTAAGAATGATTGATATAAACGATTAGTCAGCTGCTATCATCTGATCACTCTGGGAATGTACCCAGAGTGCGGTGAAGAGAGTTAGTTGTCATTAAATACCATTGATTTATACATCATATTATGTAGTCTTTTCATCTCTTCACGTTATCCATTCATCGCTACACAATACTGAAAGTGTATGGCTTCCTGGGGTTCCAAAACCACTGCAATCCAGGTGTCAATGAAATCATCAGCACAATTCGTTTGCCAGCGGAATCCAAGCGCTGTCACTGTAATCGCGCTGTGGCCTATCAAGTGAGATATTAAAATTTGAAACCTTCAGGCAATACAAAGCGTTCACTTATAACAAAATTGCTCCTCTCAGAAATAAAAGATTGTTCTTTTAAGTGTTCTGTTTTCTTCCTTGCTACCTATCAAGGCCTGATGACGTTTTACACTCCTACCTCACTCGAAACCATTGAACTCTCGATTTGGCTCGACAGTGTTCAAAATAACGGACCTATATACGGCATCCGGGGCAGGCGGACAAGCGTTCGGACACAGTGTATATTTAGAGGAGTTAAGTGAGATCAAGCTCCATATTCATTTAAATGTTATGGATACACCCAATACAGCGTTGTCATGGACACGTGGACAGTGTTGACAAGTTGTTTGATTTGCCCCGCAAAACTTCAACGCAAAAAAACTCGCATCATAATTAAGTCTGTGTGTGGACACAGACTTTTTGTTTTCCCTAAAATACTTTTCTTTCTTTCTTTCTTTCTTTCTTTCTTTCTTTCTTTCTTTCTTTCTTTCTTTCTTTCTTTCTTTCTTTCTTTCTTTCTTTCCTTCCTTCCTTCCTTCCTTCCTTCTTTCTTTCTTTCTTTCTTTCTTTCTATGCGTGTGAATTTTGTGGCTAGTTTTTCTCGGACACTATTGTTCCGAAAAGTTCCAAACCTGGCATGTTGATAAACCTAGTAGTGAAGATGTGCATATTTTTGGGAACAGTCATGGCATTAAAAAGTATGCAAATAAGGGGCAATTAAATTTTAAAACTTCCATATATTCTAACCTATTACAAATAGACACAAAATTTAAAGGAGCGCATACAGGTTTGTGACACCCGCTAGTCTAATGGACAGTGAACGAAAACTGTAGCATTTTAAATTATGCACATTAGGAGCACTTGAAACATTTAAAAGTTGAATATCTCCAAAACTATTATAAATAGAGGTGCCAATTTACGGGTTTGTGACACAGCTACACGCAAGGAATCCTGAACCAAAGTTGTAGCCTTTTGATTTTTGCAAATAAGGTGAAGACACAAGATTGAATTGTTGAATAACTTCCAAACTAGTATAGACAGTGCCGTCATTCCAACTTCAATTTATAGGTTTGTGACATAGTAGCATCCAATGAAACATGAACCAAAGTTGTAGCATTCTAATTTATGCAAATAAGGCGAACACACAAAATTTAAATCTGGAATAACTTTAAAATTATTACAGATGGAGGTTCCATTCCAACTTCAATTGATAAGTTTGAGATATAGCCCTATTCAATGAAACATAATCAAAGTTGTGGCAGTTTGATTTATGCAAATTAGGCAAATACACAAAATTTACATCTTGAAACGCTTGAAAAATAAAATAGATTGAGGTGCCTTTCCAACATCAATGAATAGGTTTTTGGAATAGTTGCATGAAAAAATAATTGTTGCAGCAGTCAAATAAATACTGAATAGGCAAGCTTTTAAAGTTTGCTAGCCACATAGACTGATTTGCTGATAAGAAAATCAAATTTCTCTAGTTTATTCCTGTGTTCCGTTTGCATGCAAATCAGATGACTGAAACTATGTGAGGACCACACAACAGACACACATCCCGTTTTGTATGTATGTACTTACGTACGTACGTATGTATGCATGTACGTACGTACGTTTGTATGTATGTATGTATGTATGTGTGTATGTCTTTGTATGTATGTATGTATGTATGTATGTATTTATGTATGTATGTATGTGTGTTTATGTTTGTACGTATGCATGTGTGTATATGTATGTATGTATGTATGTATGTATGTATGTTTGTGTGGTTCTGATGGATCTTCCATGGGATTTTGACAACATGGTTCATGATCTACTTGTATACAAATTGTTGCAATATGGTATTTCACTTACAGCAGCTGATCTAATCTCAAGTTACTTCAGCAGTAGGAAAGAGAAAGTTTAACTGGATAATACATCAGCCATGGATCGACGATCCATGGCTGCAGCTCCTTGGTAGAACGTACCAGAGGGGTGCCAAGGAAATCTATCTTTGGTCCGTTATTATAAAGTATTTTTATGAAAGATATTAGCTTCTCAGTCGCACGTAAGTTGTCATGCTATGCAGGTGATAACACCAAAGGACAATCTGGCGAGAGCCCAGAATGTGTTTTGTTAGCAATAGAAAGGCAAAGTCAGGCAAGGACCGGAACGACCACTGCTGATCCATATAAGTTTCAAGATAATTTTTTCTGATACTTCAACGCACGGTTTACAGGTCAGTGATGACCGTGTCATAAATTCTAATAGTGTTAATTTACTTGGGATGCAAATTGATGAACATCTGTAAATGGATAAAGACATTTCAAATGTTTGTTTAAACATTTGAAAATCATTTGTTCGTTGAAACGTTATTCACTGTTTTACTGTATGACATTTTTGCAATCAGCTCCTACCATCTCAAAGGAGAAATAATCCTTAAGCTCCGAAAGTTCAACACCATACGTCATAGCAAACAATGTTTTTGGTGTGAAGGGGCTGATGGAAGTTATGGAGCCATCTATCAAGTGATGTTTAACAGTCATAGCACAATGTTACTGTGGCACAGAAAATGCATGTATTTTTCGTTATTTTTGGAGTGTCCACAGTATATTGTACACAAAATTCTTTACAAAACACAATAATACATCATTCCTGTTTTACAGTTAAAACCTTGTTTCAAGGACCAGAAACGTACAGCATGACTACTAACTCGAAATTTACCATGCCGTTATTAGATTCACACAAAGAACAAAACGATATCCATAGCAAGTGTGATATCTATTTTTCCATGACAGGGAACCACGAAACCCTGACGTGACTTTGTTATCTGTGTTGCAAAATGATGTGAATCTTTTAGATGTGTGTTTTGTTCATGTATTGTCTAGTAACACGTCCACTGTTTTTTCGTTTTTTTGTTCACGAGAGGGGTTCATATAGGCATTGCCTGCTCCCCAATCATTTTTTTCTGTCAAGAAATAAAATAAGTTTAAACCAACAGTCATACCATTTGCAAATCAGGTATAAATAAATGGTGCGAGAGTGACTGCTCACTTTGGTTAAAACATATTTTTATTTCCAACAAGAAAAGAAAACGATCGGAGAACAGGCGAATCCTATAGGAATTTCTCTTGCAAAAATAAAATGTACATATGCAAAAGTGTCTACATAAGTCACAGGACATTACTGTTACGTCATGATAAAACAGAGGTAAGAGTGATATACATCACAGATCGTAGTGCGAGTAGTGAAAACGGCACTGACTGCAGTATATGAACAATCCAGGAAGAACAGCGATACTTTAATTGGTATTGATATTGGTATTGGCCCCCACATCGTGGCTCGTGCAAAGGAGGACAGTTATAATGACTGCGTTACTAGTTACAAAGAGTCGAGTGAAGCTAGTGCGGGCCTTAACTAATTCTACCAGTGCTGATTATGTAATCCTGTACTGCCTGAAAAATATGTATATTATCTGCTTTAGAGCAATTTGAATTTCCAATAAGTGACGCATTTAAGGAGCTTAAGGCAGGATTGACACTTGCAAATTATTTTGTTTAGTAATATAATGATGACATTAAAAGAAGTAATGATATGGATTTTCGGTTGTTGCCCCTCAAGCGCACATAGGGAACTCACAAGTCCATTTTAAAGTATATCTTGGCTCAACTGACTGTAGCCCATTCTAATTCTTGAATGAAAAATATTTATATTTCGGTTTCCTGCTCACTTTATAAATTAACATATTTTTCAGAGTAATTTTGACATGTTTTTATAATTTTGGATGAGCTTCGGAACTATTAGTATCGCCTTATTGTGTGTAGGTTTCATCTAAAGAACAAACATGTTGATTTTTTCTCAATACAATGGTATACCGCTGGCTTTTCATATTTTACACTACCGCTTTTACCATAAGCATGTTTTAAAAATGTTACAGGCAACGAGGAAACAAAGCATTGTAAAGAGACAACATGACTAGTCCAGAAATTTTATCAAAAGGGGACAATGTGGATGGCCCAAAACTGCCATAAAACTTATTTTATTTATTACTGACAACTTGTAAGATATCATAAGTATGGCCTTCGCACACATGGGGAAGATCTGGGGACGTAATGGTGTCAGACAAACTAATACACCCTATTCAAAAGTCCCTGCCGTATTTGAAACACTACCGACCTCTGGTGGCAGAAACCAAAATGAGGCTGTGAGGACACCAATTCAAGTCCCCATTCAGTTGCATGTTAAATTTTCCTACTTTCCTAGCTCATGTCTATTATTAAAAACACTTGTGAATATAAACACACACACACACACACACACACACAGAGAGAGAGAGAGAGAGAGAGAGAGAGAGAGAGAGAGAGAGAGAGAGAGAGAGAGAGAGAGAGAGAGAGAGAGAGAGAGAGAGAATGTACACAACTATGGGTACATGTATGCCAGGGAATATTAAGTAACATAAAGACACAGTCATTCCATAAACACAACTCTAAAATGAATTAAATGCCAATTTCATGTAACCCTTACACATTTTTTCGTTTTTCCTGATCTGACTGTCCGCCCAGAGACAGCATCATGCCGCCCCAATGAGGAAATTGTGGCTTTGTACTATGGATTGGACAAAGAGGTAAAACTACAAGTGAGCGTTTTGCTTGGAGTCAAACGTATGTATAGCCGGACTAAAGGCTGGTCCATTCTGTAAATTGAAAACTGAGCCGAGGCATAATCGTGTAGCTGTGCAGTCAGAGGTGCATATGTTGAGGATCCTAGTAACTTGGGTTTTTTTTTCTTTTTTTTTTCTTCTTTTTTTGAAAAGGTCTGTGGCAGCAAGTGATCCGAGATACGGAGTGGATGAACCTACCTGAAAAGTCTGAATCTCACCCCCCCATTAACATAACAAAGAATTGGCAATCACTAGCTTACGACGGCGTGACATGGAAACGTATGCTATGAAACAAACAGGCTGTGAGTAATCTGCAAATATCCATCACAACTACTGGTTCCCTGTATGATTGTTTATTTAGGATGTTAAAGAGTGCCTTGTTATCAGTATAGAATAGTATTGAACAGGCAGTTTTCTCGAGATATGCACAGCCATAATAGTAGGACATAATTCAAGGGAAGCAAAATTATATGAAGACTATTGTTCTAGGATGGGACCCAAAAAATAACGTTTTCCAAGATAGGCTCCCTAGTGTTACCTACAGCCCCCCCCCCTCCCCGGTTTATAGGTGCAAAGAGTAACTTTTCAATGTACATTGTCTTACCGTCTTACTATTAAATTGATCGAGAAAGTGGAGTAAGCAAAGCATATCAGCTCGAGCATCAGAGTTCAAACTTATCCAATGATGTATTTTTTGCCATGGTCAGGTTCATCACGCAGCGTAGAATGGCGGAATCCTGAATGGCAATGCACGTAAAATTTTGCATCCCAATAAGGGATTGTAGCTCCTTTAGAGCAAAATTACTCTGGATTTGATACGGGAATGCTTCGCGAAACTTGCTTCATTTGGTGATTTTTCGCTATATGATCAACCCAATAAGAGTTCATTGCTCCTTCAGAGCAACTCTCCTTGTGATTTAATATGGATTATGTAGCTCACTTCTTTTTGGTGATGTTTTTCCTATGGGTAACATCAGTTCTAATTTAGTGGATCAAGTTCAATACCATGCAAGGCAAGCGCCAGATTAAGACCCATGGAATGAAATGAAGCTTTATTTATTGCACTACAATACAAACGTAGCAATTTGTCAGCATAAGACAAAAATACAAGAGACAATACACAAAAGTACACATACATGAAATACAAAAATCAAAAAAGTTTTTTTTTTCCAAAAGAATTGGTCGTACAGGTCAAGCAAAGGGTATCACTTGAATATTGTGGTTTGATAGTAGCGCAAAAACGTGATTGCAGATCACAACCATTGCACACTAAATAAACAAACCAGCAAAGACAGATTTGCAAGCAAATCTCTCTGGGTGCAACGAAAGTATCTTATCAAGTAAATAAGCTCAGTAGATTTGTGATCTTGTTAACAGTTGCAATTGATCTGGCATGTAGGTGTTCGATGTGGCCTTGCCTAATTTGCATAAATGAAAATGCTACAGCATTGTTTCATGGTTCACTGGATGCAACTATATCATGAACCCATAAATTACAGTTGGAATGGCATCTCTATCAATGATGCTTATTGAAAATATAATCGAAATTTAAATATTGTGTATTTACTTAATTTGCATAGATTAAGATGCTGCAACTTTGGTTCATGGTTCATTGGATGCGTCTATGTCATAAAGCCCTAAAATGAAATTGACATGGTCTCTTTTAATGAGACATTCAAAATTTAAAGCTGTATATTTTCAAGTACTGAAACGCTACATCTCTGTTTCATGGTTCATTGGATGCCGCCATATTATAAACCCACAAATTGAAATTGGTCTGGCATCTCTATGTATAATACTTTATATGACATTAAAATTTTAAATTTTGTGTATTTGCCTAATTCACATAAATCAAAATGCTACAACTTTAGTTCATGGTTGGTTGGATGTGGTTATCTCACAAACCTATAAATTAAATTTTGAACCACACCTCTTTCTATAATAGTCTTGAAGGTATTCAAGTTTTAAATTTTTTAATACCCCTTGTTAGCATAATTAAAAAATAAACAACGTTTGTTTACTGTCCATTAGATTGACAGGTGTCGCAGGCCAAAATGCGTAAGTTGGAATTCTGTGTCTCTCTGCTTTAGTTTAGAAACTAGGAACCTTTGAAATTTTAATTGCCCCTAGTTTGCATAAATTGTAACATCTAATTCTTCAAGATAGGGGGCACAAGTTCGTCAAAGATCCAATGTTTCTACAAATTTACACAGATGTCTTCCCTGCGTTGTCAGAGAAAAACTCTGGGCAGTGGAAAAAAGGAAGGAAGAAGGAAAGAGCTCAAGGGAAAACATAACGTCTGGGTTCGCACCCAGACACAATTCCCGGAAAAATAGATTAATACGTAAAACTGATTATAAAACCTTACTTCGTCATCTTTATAATTTAGTATAAATAAAAAACATCCATTTTGAGAGATATAACATTGGTAAGAGATACAATACAAGCCAAAATAATTTACAGATATTAAGTATAATTCAGTTTATAAATATGTGCCGAGGTGCTTTTGGGGCGAAAGCGTTAAAACGTGGCAGTGGTTAAACTAAGTGTATGCAAACAAATACTACAGAAACACATGATCCATATTCATTAATTCCAAACCCAACAATGACGGCAAAGAGATTTCAGACTTGCCAAAGCATCAACATTTCTTTTCCAATACCAATGTGAAGAAACAAATTTCACTCCTGACTTGAGACAGGCTGTCACCCATAAAAGCCAACTGGTGGTTTTAAACCGGTCCTCTCAACCTTAGAAATATTCATCATTAAGGTCTTTTCAATTCTCTCCTGGGAAACCATTTGAGTCATTTAGGGATTATATTTGTGTCTTTTTGTCCAGAATCACTTCCTGCTGGTCGTTACCTAATCCGCAGTACGAACTCTTTACACTCAATAAGCTATCCTGTCACTGTCTACCCTATATAAATATGGGAGTACTATTGTTCATATTACACACTTCTTCTGCAGAACATGTTTCGGAGCCTGTACCCGTACATGTCTCTCTGAGAAGCGGCTCCTTGTATAGCCAAATATTCAGCAAAGACAACCCACAGAATAATGAATAAATATGAACGTGTCAAATGATGAATTAGCTAAATAAGCGAAGCTTTGCTTTTAAATGAAGAGCTTTAATATGAATAAAGAATACATGTCAAACCATACATAATTACTAAATTTGTATCGTACAAGTTCGGATAAGAATGATTCCACTTACCCCTGAACTAGTATGCGCCCTTTCTAGCTGGATAGCTGACTCTAAGTTTAACCACCTGCCATGTATAACCGAAGTAGAAGCAAACTGTGGCATTATAATCAGTCCCAGTAATTATGAAATAAAAAGTTATAGCTAGACCACCTTTACAAACCTAGGATAATCTTAACATGTACTGTAACAATGAACATCCTTCACCAGAAATGTAAAACAAACCCCATGATGACATAAATAAGCATTACTGGATTAAGTGGATCAATTTGGGAATTCTGCATAATTTAATTGATATCAGTTGGGTCCAGAACCTGGCCAAATTCGGCCCCAAATAAGGCATGGAAAATCCCCTGCAAGGATGATGATGCGGTGATCTGTGTAAAGTAGTTTGAAATGAAACTAGAACAGTACAATCTGAAAGAAATGGAATAAAAGTCACGTCAGATATCCAAAAGATAAGAGGGACCAAGGGTATATTTTCGAACTGTGTACAAAAAAAATATGTAAAAATTCTGTACTGAAGCTAGATAAACTTTATATATAGTCGGGTCACACAGGGATACATCTTTGCAGCATTCCCCTGGGTCAATCTGATCTGATTATTGTCCTGAGGGGATATTTCTGGACGATATTTGTCTTACTGTAAACAAAAACAAAAACAAAAAAAACAAAAACACCCCCCCCCCCCGAGAATAAAGTGTCGTCCGACAAATTAAGTCACAGGTATATTCCTTTTGTTCAGCTAAACATTTCCGATTTGATACGATGAATCCTGCCTCGAATCTTGTATGCACTGCATACAAGCTTCGAGGATACTATGCACGCATACTGTGGCTCCTGTCCAGACCATTAACACCGTCTTGCTCCTAAAAAGGCGCTACTGGCACAAGACTCATATTCATGTGCAGCACGGACCATACGAGAAAGAAAAGCGACTTCATGACCATAAACTTAATGCTAAACATCGATTATCAGCTGCTGATAATTCAGCCATTGTCTCTTAAAGTATTTGCCCATGCTTACAGCAAATTTTCTTTCGTTCCCTCTTGAGAAGTCTTGTTACTTACAAATGGTTTCATAAGATTCTTTTCTCCAATTAGATCTGAAACATATTTCAACTGTGCTTTGATATTATATAGAATTGACCAGCCAGCGGTCTTAAGTAACATTTTTGCCGAGCTCCTTTATTATGCTGAGAGAGTCAGTCCATGGCACTTTTCAGGCCGGGATAAATTGAGGCGGGCGATCTATTTTTATCCTGTCACTCTTCAGACCCTCTGCGATGTTGTTTTTGTGAAGAATTTGCCGTGAATCCATCTTTGTTATTTACCTTATTTATATTTAATCTCATGCATTATGCCATAAAAAGAAACGTACATTAATAAAGTAATTGGGGCTTGCACTGGACAAAGGCTTCTGTCAGAGGTCGTTTTCATCAACAGCAGGTTGCAGTTAGGTTTAAATGGCCTCTGTTGAATAATGTAGGTTTGCACAAACTGCAACCAAAAGTTGAACCAGGTAGGTGTGTCATCTAGGGCAAAAGCATATTGGTGACTGACTATTGTAAAATTCTCCATAATTAAAAATGCAGCATTTGCTTCGGTAAATACAACAGGTCCACGACTATTAGGCTATGAAAAGGACAGAAATATATCATGGTGTTTTCCTGAATTTGAGGGTTAGCGAATTGAAATGGTGGCATATGTACTAGCGATTTTGGGCTACATTGCTACCTCCTGTCCAGCTTATGAATAGAAATGTGGTCGGTTGCGACCGACCACAAAAAGTCTATTATCGGATATTTAAACCAGCAGCGAGTATACCAAATTCTCACAAATTCTACAGGTTTGAGCGGAGATCACTTGCAAGCATGTTTGCGAGATTCTAATCCAATAAAAAATTGTCCCATATTCTTACCAGACCAGAAATTTCAAAATATTCATTAGAATTCATTGCATTGTATTTCTTCGGGTTAAACAAACTTTACAGGGCAGATCAACCCATTGACATGCAGCGATCAAAATAACATTTCCCTTCCACTTAAAACCCAGTGGCAAGTAATCTCTAGGGTTGACTAGCAAAATGGAGAAAGCATGCTGAATGTCGCTCTCACTCACATATGTTTTTGCACTTCAGTGGTTGAGCAATGTGATCGAATTGCAAATACCTTCGTACTGTAATGTGGCTTCTGTGGGTATACCCTGGTTAACTAATGCACTATCATCAACAGGAAAATGTGAAAGGTGATGTATTAAAGGAAATACATTTAGCATTTTTTGAGGGGGGGGGGTATGACCCCAAATAGTGAAGATTTGGAATTCAGAATAGGAAATTTATTTTTAAAAGACCAGTAGTTCTCCTCTGTGTTATCCTCGTTGTTTTGGTTAACCACATCATATAGAGTGTTTTGGTTGTCGTATCCTGACAGATGCCCCTCAAAAATAAATTTCTCTGCAATTAAAATAATAATTTGCCTGTCATTAACCCAGATTTCAAATATTATACTTCCACAACACCCTAAACCAAAGTGCGATAGTGTTATACCTATGATGCTGATGATAATGTCAGTATTGTGCTGGTGTGGCTAAATTAATTTTCAGATCACGTGCTAAAACTCTGAATAACTCTGATCTAGAAACACATCCAAGAGCCAACGGCCACGGGGTGTTAGCATGCAGGTGTATGGTTGAATAACACCCTATACCATAAGTATTTATACCTTGATCTATCAAGACCCTTTGTGTCTTTCGTAAATTTTACCCAAAGGAAGATCTTGCCACAGATAATCAAATGAGCTCATGATAATAACAGGTGTTGCAGAATGTTTAGTGTTGGCAAAGCAAGGGGGTGGGATGGGTGGGGTAGGTGAAGGTTACAACACGCACGGCTGTTCAATTATAAAGACAGCAGTTGTTCCAATATCAGTAGTAACCTCTTGGTTTCAGTCAATTTACTCACCAGTTGTATCATATGCCCCTCAGAGGCACTGGCCATACATAACACCCATGAATGATGACCATTTCGCATGCCAAAGCTTGGGATTTCACAAGATACTACAGTTAAAAGCGGTCTTAGCTCCGATTGTAGAGTGGACTTGGCTCTTATTGTACAAAGCAGCCCTACCTCTAATTGTACAAATCGGTCTTACCTCCAATTATACAAGAGGTCCTAGCTGTAATTGGTCAGAGCATTCTTAGCGCTAATAGTACAATGTATTCCCAGCTCTAATTGTACAAAGCAGCCATAGTTTGTTGTTCAAAGTTGTTCAAAACAGTAGTGGTCCTAATATACAAAGCGGCGTGTACTTTCTAGAAAATAAACGCATAAATTTAAGGACTTTTATTAAATACTCTCTACAACTTAAAGAAAAGACATCAAAACTTATGAAAAAGTTGCTCCAACAATTGCGTTTATGCTCAGACTTTAAAATTATTTTATTTTTTTAATCGTTTTTAGGGGGTGTTTTTTATTTTGTTTTCAACCTATCAGTGGTCCGTTCTAAATAAGAGATTATAAATTTGGCATTTGAATCGCAAAATATGATTGAGAAAGTGTCTTGGAAATTTTGTTTAGAAGGAAGTCATCTTCGAACTGTCTTAGAGTTAAAGGCTCGTATGACTATACAAAAACGTGTGAATCAATGTCTCTTGCAGAGAAGCTATCTTTAATCGAGGCGCATGCTGTGTTCCATCTGTGTGTAGGTACGCGGTTTTTCAATGGATACAAAATGGCAGTTTCGGTCCTGTGTAAAGGTTACAGTAAGCCCTCGACTATTCATTTTCCCTTGACTTAACGCAATATGTGAGCACTCATTGTTTCTAGCAGTGAAGGGGGTCGTCATTTTGGTGACCTTTCAACGCAAGCATTCCTGTACTGTGCTAACGAATGTCATAATGCTCCGCATGGTATTGGGTATAATTGTTTTTGGTCAATTGGCCCAATGATTCATGATCATCAACTGTCAAGCAAAATGGATTTAACTTTTGTCTCCTAGTGTTATTTTATTCACTCAGCCTACATAAAATAGGACCAAATCAGCGGTGATTTGAAGTATTGGAGTGGAGGACAATCCCATGCAGTGTGTAAATCAAAAGTCAAATTTTGCACACGGCAACCAACCTTCTGAAGAATATATACCATTTACAGGACGTACATGGAATTTGAAAAATTCTGAAAGATCGTTCTCGGCAAATCATCCTTGCTGTGAGACCATAGGACACACCACAAACGTATTCAGCAAACATTTCTGTGGTAGATACAAGTTGAGGTATGAACGGCAGATGTTTATTCTGTAACATGCAGAACAAAAGTATTTGTCGACGAACACGTTTTCATTCATTTGAAAAATCCACCTTACTTACATTTTGCAACTATGGATTTTCAAACAAACGTACAAAATATTACAGCTGTGAATATCTGGTGCATACCTCATAAATAATCGTTTATAAGCATATCCTCTAATAGGAGCACTTAAATGCATATATAACTGCGCGCCCTGTTGATAAAAAAATCTTATTCAACACGTTCTGTAAAAGAAAACCTTTATGCCTGCGCCCCTAAGCAAGTGTCCTGGTTCCCTTAAACCAACTATGATAAAAAGGATGGATCAGCTTCAGCTTGAATGAAAGGGTGGATCAATCCCAAGAGAATGAAAGAGTGGATCAGCCCCAACTAAAATGAAATAGTGGATCAATCCCAACCAGAATGAAGGGGTGGTTCAGCCCCAACTAGAATGAAATTAGATCTGCCCGAACTGTGATGAAATAGTGGATCAGTCCCAAGTAGAATGAACAGGTAGATCAGCCCCAACTAGAATGAAAGGTTGGATAAGATCCAATTAGAATGAAAAGGTGGATTAGCTCCAACCATGATAAAGGAAAGGACCAGCCCCACCTGGAATCAAAGTTCAATGAAAGGTAGAAAATAAATGTAAGGTTGTCACTTTGATCGGGTAGAATACATTGGTAGATAGAATGAGCGAGGTGCTGAATCTCAATATGTATTAACCCTTGTTGTGTCTTTTTTTAACACCTAAATCCACAGAGGTACTTTTTTTTGCTGCACAGAACGCTTAAAGAAAAAATGATACATCAAACAAATTTGTGAATATACGTGCATTGCATGTGCTTTGAAATTCATGACAAGTTTATTTTAAGGCAGCTAGGAAGAGCACATGGTCAATGACTTGAGTTTCATATTTATACCAAAATATTATGCTGAAAATATGAAATAAATACAAAGACAGAGATTGTGTGAACCAAAATTGGTATCAATATTGGATTGAAAAAACATACCAGTGACGGTTTTGAGCGCTTACTTCCATACGCTGTGTTTGCAGTGTAAAGTGTGTTCTGCCAAAAACTATGTCGATTAATTAGTCTCAGCTCGGATGTACGCCATTGACAACAAATACCATCAGCTGCTTTAGGGAACAAAATAATTGAACAATTTTATGTCGCATGCTATTGACAAAAAATTTATTTTTGGAGCAAATTTCATCTGTTCGCGAAGATTGTGAGCCTAACAGGGTCTAATCATCTTCTGGCTTTATTTAGTTACCGACCGCTGTGCTGTACGTTGGTACTGTGCTCCTGCATGCAGGTGTCAGGCATTTACTCTGGTGACTGGGGCAATTATAAAGAGCTTCAAGCGCGTTGCTGCAATCATAAATGCTCAAGCCCCCCTAGATATATGTTGAAGCCGGAGATAGGTTCCCTGGTCGAACACACTGCTAAGTATATAAGGGTATGTTTGCTCGATGCCACAGCTGACGCTGAAGCCTTGATTCAAGTCAAGCTATAAAACTTGGTAGGCATCACCCCGGGGCCAGACAAAGTTGTTAAGCAGACACAATGAATAGATTTCCTTTTTAATGTGCCTTTCGTAGTGATTTTCAATTTATTAAAGATTCAGTTATAAGTATGCATTTGAGATGAGCAAATGTCCGTAATATTTTAAAAGCTATGCCGTGTATTTTCAGTACTTCTTCAGCTCGTCAGACATATCCCCGTCAGTTAGACTGTCTGCCATTGCTCATTGTACGAGTGAGCTATGAACTCTAACTGTTACCTTCTAAGACTACTAAACAATGAAAGAAATAAAAAATAGATGAAGCATCTAACATTACGGCCAAAACTAACCAGCAACAAATGTCCCCCAGCGAAGTGTGCCTGTGTTTACATCGTTAAAAGCAATGGCCCGGTTTAAGAGTGTAGCAGGTGACCAGAAAAGACCATTTGCTTCAAAGCAAATCTGTCCGTGTGCTTACAGAAGAAAGTTGTTGTCTTGTACATTCAAATTGAAATAGGAAAGGCTGCATGACAGAAAACATGAAATTCCAAAGAAAAAAACTGTAGCAAAATAAAGCTCCTGGCATAAAACACCCTGCAGGTAAATAGGACACGACAGAAAAAAAACATTCTTGATAAAACAGAATATCATGTGTCAGCAAACAAACAAAAATTGGTCATGTAGTGAGAGTTCAAGCTAATTCTAGTACACATTCTGTTGCAACTTTGATTCCTTTATGGATCACTCTTGACACTATGGCAGGGACTAATGACAATATGGTCACCATATAGTGGTAAAAAAGTGTTATGTCTGGCATGGGGTAAAGAACAAGTTCTAGTGTTGTACATGTACCTGTAATGGACTGCTGATGACGTATCATGGCCTATCCATCACAAATATGAACAGGTCTGTTATTGTTGATCCTAGTTTTCAACTTCACTGTCGGGCCACACTGTTAAAAGATTCTAACGTTAGTGGTGTCTGAGAGCTTAGCTCTGGACAAAAGTGATGATGGACAAACCTAGGATGTGAAACCGGAATGGAACATCTGTGCATAATAGTTTTGAAGCTATATATTCAACATTTAAATTCATCACGTGACGTTAATAGGCATGAATCCAAATTCTACAACGTTTGTCCGTGGTTTACTGGGTACACCTACAACACAAACCTATGAATTGAAATTGGAATGACATTTCTACCTACAATAATTTTGAGGATATTCAACATTAAAACTTTTCAAGGGCCGATAATTAGCAAAATTAAAAGTCTGCAACTTTTGTTTGTGGTTTGTTGGACCCACTCAAAGCATAAACCTATGAATTGGCACCTCTAACTATCATAGTTTTGAATATATTTAAGGTATAAATTTTCTAATGGCCCTAATGTGCATAATTTCCAAAACTGTAATCTATCTTCATGAAAAGCAAAATTTTATATATAGAAGTAGGATAGTACCAAGTTTGAAGGTTAATAGTCTGCCAACAAAATGTCAGACAGACTTGCTGCTAAAGAAAGAAGAAAGAAAGAAAGAATATCAGCGTTGGTACTCAGGCATAATATTTACTACATCAGAAGAAAATGGGTAACACTGGAGCCTCCTTTTCTTGATAGTTTGGAATACTCCCCTTGTTCACCCTGAGGGAACATGCTTCATAACGGTACAGCTCGGATTATTAGTTCCCTCAATTAGATAATTCCCAATAATTGACCATAAATATTTGAGTCTTTGCAGTCACGGATAATCTACTAGCAACAAGAAAGGATAGAGTTTTCAGCTGTGGAGAAATGTTTTCCCTGGAATAATTAAACGTAGTACATCTAGAGTCGACACATAAAAATAGCGCCAACATGCTTATTCAGCCATGTGTGATGCAGACGAAATAGTATACACAATGGAAATGGCCAAATGTTCTACATAATATGGTGCTATCGACACAAACCACAGGTAGCACCGTAGCATCCCACTTTCAAGGAAGTAAAAAATTACTTCCCGGCAAAAATAATTGTCGCACAATACAGTTTCAACGGATTCAGGCTGAGTCTTAATGCAACTTTTCAGACAAGTTATCACAGAGCAAGGAAAATTAAAACCCCTCTGCACACGTCTTACTTTATTGGTCAGTATTTAATAAGAAACTAAAGAAATCAGCTGAAGCATTTAACAGAGATATAAAACAATACAACCGTTTTCTTTGCGTTTGAATCAAAGTTGTTAAATTGAAAAAGTATTAATACACGAAACATAATGCCAAACCAGTTGTTAATTGGAACAGTAATACATGTACTTCAGTCAGACAGCAGGTGCAAACATGTACAGCTGATTGCCTTTTTGTTTTTTTTTTTGGTTTTTGTTTTTGTTTTTTTGTTTTGTTTTTGTGCAATGACTACATAATTATGACGACGGGCAGTTCTACAATGTCGAGATAGGTCTCCTGCTGTATCACAGTCTGGTGCATATTAAAGTTTATAACGGAAAGCTCCTTGGCCTGTCTGACATTCATCATTTTCAGTTATGCAGTTTAAACAAATGTTTTGGAATTTAGCCAGCGTAGATCAAATGAATATGGATCTAACCATTGCAATGATTGGAGAGTGATAGTAAAATAACATTTTTATGATTGGTAACAAATAGTCCATCATGTGTAATGAGTTTTTTCTTCTGCATACTAAAGAACTCTGGCGAAAATGTTCGTATATTAATGATAATTGATATGCAACATATTTTTATACTTTACTTTAGTACCCTATATCCCTGTCCCAATTATATTTCTAGCCTATGGTCTGTACTCCGCGAAAGAGAGAATATAGCACGGTTTACCTCCTGGATATATTCTTCAATTTATGCTGCCAAAGGGCACTCTGAAATTCAGCTTATCAATACTCAAATGGGATTTTTACAAGGTTACATATTAACCCCTCTTTCAGGACAACGACCAAAGTTGCAGAGATGTGTTTATTTCGTTTGTCATCGTATTTGTCTCTCTAATGAAAATATTCTGAAAGCAAATCGTAGATGAAATTTGTCAGACCAGCATGCTTCAGGTTAGCAGCTTGTCTTGGCGTCGATTGGACTGTAAGTGTCCAAACATGACCAATAACAGGTCTCCGCATATATAGGGCGCTAAGTTCTGTATCACGACCAACAAACGGTCTTGGCTTGTATCAGGCATTGAGTGCACAAGCAGGACCAATGGCGGGTCTTGGCTCAGTCTCATTGTAACGGAAAAAGGCTTCACATCACGGTATTGGTGTAACACCACCGTTCTGAATATTGTCACCTGTACGTGCACAAAAACACAATTTTACAAAACGTAGGTCTGTTAGAATTGTTGTTTAGTCTCTGTGGCAGTATACCGTGTGGTACTCCCTGCAAACTGCTGTAAGCTTACAGCCAAAGTTAACCCGAAATATGGATTGTTACAGCCCAGTACGCCTACACTTCCCACGGGGAAAATAATATCGTTTGACGATCATAGGTAGCCCGAACCCAAACTATTTCTTTTTGGCAGGGACCAGGATAAAATTGTTGTAAAGCACATTCACATATTCTCAAACAGTTACAAAGATAGCATTCCATGGCACAGGATCACTGCCTATATCGGGCTAATAAGAATATTTCTAGCCCTGTATCTTACTTGATGTGGTCCCCTCCGGCTCTCTTTATTCATCCGAAACACTGCAATATGGACTTTATTAGTCCACAAGCGTGGGATAGAACTCAATATCCTACGATCAGTTTCAGCTACCAGACATGCCTCACGTGAACATATTTGTGGCACATATAAACGTGTTAGTTAGTTGCACTGAAATTATATCAGATGGGCGTAACTGTTCGCTTTATCTCTTAACACTGTAAGCAACGTGAACCAGCACATCAACCCTTTGTTCTTTGGTCCTCTTCTTCGGCGAGCAGATAAATGTCACTGATGGTAAAATGTTCAAAGTCGCCATGTTCAGCAACGTGAAGTCCATATTACACTTTGAGTCTCATATTACATATATATATATATATATATATATATATATATATATATATATATATATATATATATGTGTGTGTGTGTGTGTGTGTATGTATGTATGTATGTATGTATGTGTGTGTGTGTATGCATACTGACTAATAACATGAATGAAAAGCCTGTCTGTTGCATTATAGTTTGTGATAATACAATTCCATTGCGTTGATGTTCATGCTGACATAGTATGCACGAGTGACTGCTCTGAGTCATACTCAGACACTGGGCTTTAAGTGTACTCCTACGGACCATGTGGTGCAGGGCACAATGGACCTCATTACACATGCTGACCGTGGCTGCTATCGGGTGACCATGGGCCAAATGAAAAAAAATCAGGTAATAAAACACGTCTAAGCCCTCTACACGTCTGAATAGGTTACCCATATTTAATAGGTTCCAATATGAGTAAACTGATATCAAATATAAAGTAATAACCCATCTTACCCCAAAGCGGGTACTGTTTCGCAATGTCACTTTTATACTGGGGCTACCAGTCATCATATTCATATGAACATGATGAATTGTTATGAAATGAGTTACACATCAGGATGACAAATACATTCTTGTGACTATCTTAAAATGCTATTGGTGTACATAACCTTAGAGTTAAGATTATTATGGGTGGGTTTTTGTTCATGTAACAATCATGCACACTACACTCATTTTTGTATTTGTTCACGAAAGTAGTTTTCGCATAACTTGAAAAACCTATTAGGCCTTGAGAATATATTTTATTGAATATGATATCTTCAGTAGAGTTAACAACTTTTGAAATATCAAAAATCAGACGTTCCAGGGCAAATTTGTTTTCGACCTGATTAATAAATAAACTATTTTTTGTTTCTTGTATTTCTAGTATCGTGACTATGTATATTTCTTTTAAGAATAAATATTAATGACAACAGCCTTGTTATGAGTCTGTCATGCACAGATTCGTAATAAAATTTAAGTTTGGCTAAAATAAACCAATCTTCTACCTTCAAATTGGTTTAAACATTTCAAATTTACCACACTTTGTGCATTATAATTGCTACAAGGCATACAGCGCACTGCCTTCTTCTGAAGTTTTGTTATCTTAATATGTTTGAACCCCAGGTAAGTTTACCATAATCTACATTAGGTAATGCCAACGAATTGTATGGGGTAATGTTTATATTTAAAGGGAACAAAATGATGTTATTTATTGATGATGCCAAAGCTCTTGGTGTTTTAGAATTGATTTTAGTAATATGATTACTCCAAGCAAGTTTATTATCTAAAGTAAGTCCCAGGAAATTGAAATTGTCCATATGCTCAACTAAAATATTATTTATTAAGATTTCAGGTACACTGAATGATTTATTAGGATGATGAAAAGTCATAAATTTTGATGTACTAGCATTTAGAGGGAGATCATTAGCTTAAAGCCATTCACCTAGGCGACTTAATTATTTGTTTATGATAACACTGGGATTTTGATCCTATTGACTTAAGTATGTATAAAGAATGGTATGATTAGCATACATTATAAATTTAATAGTTCACTAGCACTGGAAAAATCATTTATGTAAACAAGAGACAGAAGTGGGCCAAGAATACAGCCCTGTGGGACCCCAGTAGTATCGGAAATAGAACCATCTATGTCTACACACGGTTAACGATTAATTACTTAATTTTGCAAGAGGTTTAAAGGTGTATCATTAATACCGTAATGGCTCAGTTTTTAACTAAATATTATGATTTATGATACCAAAGGCCTTAGAAAGATCGAGAAAAATATATAGAGGAAGTTTGCCTTTATACATATCATTAAGTAAATTAGTTACAAGATTAACAGCTGCTAGTTCTGTTGAGTGACTACTTCGAAAACCATATTGGCCTTCACAAAATAAATTGTTCTCATGAAAAAAATCATATAGCGGATGGAAAATTACCCTTTCAAATACTTTAAAAACTGATGGTAGCACAGATATGGGTCCATAATTTGACAAGATGCAATCTTCATCTTTTTATATACAGGTGTCACTGGCTATTTTCAAATAATTAGGAAATATGCCTGTGTTGAGGCTTTGATAAATCATTATTATAACACGTTTAATTAAGGGTGATTTAAGTTCTTTTAAAAGATTATTAGAAAAATTATCATAACAACGGCTATTTTGGGGCTTTAACTGATCCATATTTTTTTGACATCATGATTTGTAACTTCCTTCAAACTGAAGTTGTTTGGATATATTTTATGATGATATTTGTTATAGTTTATATTTTTAAGTTTTTGTATTTGCTTGCTAAGATCTGGGCCAACAGTTGTAAGGAATGTATTGAAACTGTTTGCTATAGCAATTTTGTCAGTAATTTGATGACCATCTATTACAAAATAGTCAGTGAAAATTTCTTTCTCTGGGTCATATTCAAAATATCATTACTTATAGACCATGTTTTCTTAATGTTACTCTTGTACTTTCTAATTCTGATTGTTACTCAATGTCGTATTCAGGCGCGTAAAATAAGGTTGGTGGTCAGAAACCTTTTTAGTGAGAATTCCTGAAGTACTTTGAAGTGTTAAATCACTTAATCTACAGAAAATGTTGTGTATAAATGTTCAGCTTTCATTGGAAAAACGGGCAGCTAAAGTAATCATTGGAATGTTCCTGTTGGAAACCATGTTTTCAAATAATTCATTGAAGATAATTTTTGTGTACATGTAGAAAATTTATATTACAATCCCCTGCTATTAGTGTTTCATTATTTATTTTATTCAAACATGTTAGGGTCTTTTTCATTTCTTCATGAAATTCAGTTAGAGTATCACTTAAAAATCTGGAATGTCTATAAATGTGTCAAGTGTTAAGTTCGGAAACCCAGGTAGGCGTGGCTTATTGGAATGTGGGCGGGACACATGTGTTATGGTTCCATAACACACAAGTCTAATGTGTTATGGTCTCATAACAGGCCAGGCTCTTTCCTATACTTACAATGCTAAAAGTAAGATTGAATGTAAATATTGCATCATGGAGGCAGGGTCCGGCAAAACCCAGTCCAAGAAGCTCATCTTAATAAAGGTTGAAAATAAGAAGAGATCATTGACCTTCGGTGATTTAGAAACTAGGTCCTATCACTCTTTCATCTTTTTGTAGAATAGCTATTTACACACAACTATTTTTCAACATTAGTCTATAAATTCAAGCAGAACTATAATTACCTTTCTATTTCTACAGGCGTATGAATACCCATTAATAAATTAGTCGACCGTATCCAGTGTTTCTTCAAATTACTTTTCAGCCTCAATAAAGAGAGTTGCATGATCCGCAAATTGAGATATTTCAGCGTCTGTACCAGACGGATGTTGTTTTCTTTGAATTTTACTGTTTCCTCTAATATTTACTGTTAATACTTATGTCACTCATACAAACTCATCCAGACAAAGCGCAACCTGGCCTTTTACCCTCTGTCATACTGATAGATGTTAAGACCAATAATTGTTGTTACTGACCACATGCAATATTGGCGTAAACGTATGCTTAAGTACACCAGAAGCTGTTTTTTTAACTACAAAATTTAAATTTCAGATTCAATTTCTAAATTTTGCATGTGCGTATGTTTGTGTGTATGTACGTAGGTACTTGCGTATGAATGTGTAGGTATGTGTGCATTTATTTGTAAAATATGTGTATATGTGCATTTATTTGTAAAATATGTGTATATGTGCATTTAAGTATGTATGTATGTACAGGGGGAAGGAACTTTTTGAAAGAAACGTCCCTAAAATAACAGGAAATCAAAGGAGAGAGTATGAAAGGCCAATAATACTGCAGGAAAGGACCTCTGCTCTCAAAGATATGAAAAAAAAATGGCAAAATTCCAGGTTCTGAAGGATTCACTACAGACTTCTACAATTTTTTCTGAACTGACAAAGAAAAAGTGGTCCTGGATGGTCTGTACTCTGCCATGGAACAGGGACACTTTTCTGTAGATCAGAGGAGAGGAATAATAAATCTAATACCCAAAAGATAAGAAAAAAACTTTTCTTAAATAAGTAGAGACCTATACCCTTACAGAATGTGGATTGTAAAACACCAGCTTAAGTTTTAGCCACTCGCTTAAAAAGACTTCTACACTACTATGTGATAGATCCAGACCAAATAGGGTTTATGAAGGGAAGTTTTTTGTTGAAAACATAAGATTGATTTCAGATTTATTACAGTTTACCCATATCAAAGGCATCCCAGGACTGCTACTACTCATTGGTTTTGAAAAAAGCGTTCGACTCCATCGAGTCGTCATTTGTGATTAAAGCATTTGATACTTTTGGTCTGGAAATAACTTTATTTGCCTGCTAAACAGACCATTGATCAGCGTGTCTGATTGCATTCCACGTAAGTGGAGCGCCCACATAGTAACTATAGTGTAATTTAGTCTGTCTTAGCAGGCAATAACTTCATTAATATGGTTGAAACTTTATACACAAATATAAGTAGTTGTGTGATAAATAATGGACATGCCTCTGAATTTTTAAAACCACACAAGGGAGTACGATAAGGTGTCCTCTATCACCCCTGTTACCTTGTATCAACGGACCAGTACAATATATATATATTGAAGGTAGATTGATACCAGTGAAATCTATAAAAAGTAAGAATTTATGGTGGTAATTTCAAAACAAATGCAATGGAATTCCAACAGCAGTGCAGAACATAAACACCAAATTTGAAATCTCGGATGAGAGTGGAGGGAAATATTTCAACTCCCTTTTAAATGTTGCTTGGAAACTAAACTGCAAAACTTTTAATTAAAAAGTATACACAGGATAATCACAACTAATAAAGGGGTCTATTTCATGAAAATTAAATAGTCCGATAAATGTACTAGATGTAACAATATTGACTCCATTTAAAATTGATTATATGATGGTTATAGTTCCAAACATTATCGGCACTCACTGAGGTTTACTATCGCAAATGTTCACGTTTATGTCAATGAAGAAGGTGTACTCTTCGGGTACATAATTTCTCCATTCCAACCACTCTTTATCATTGCATTTGTTTAAGAAAATATGTCATACATAGCCAGATTCACGGGGAACATTATAATCTAACCTTTACTACTTTCTTGAAGGTATTAAAAAGAAAGATCGAATTGTTGAAAATAATCATGATGAAAAATAATAAAAAACATGTGTTTAAAAGAAACTAGAAACATATTGAAAACAGCCTGAGAAATCTGTTATCCTTCGCATTATATTATTTTGGGCGATGTACGGACAAATGGACAACCAATGACTGCAAAATTGACGAATAAATATTATTTTTAAAATCTATGTACGTACGTATGTATGTATTTATGTATGTATGTATGTATGTATGTATGTACGTATGTATGTATGTATGTATGTATGTATGTATGTATGTATGTACTTAATTAAGTGGTATAAATTGGACAGTGCTGGTTTGGTTCTGACCAAGCAAACCAGTAATCTTCCAATTGTATATTTGATTCATTGTTTATGTCTCTTGCATAAGTTTATGATTTGACTGTGACGTATATTTTATTTTGCATGGCATGTTTTGTCATATGATCTATATTTATTACTCTAATCCTGTTTTTTATAAAGTTATTATCAAGCGAATAATGAAGTGGTGTGATTGTTTTATTAGCAATGAACAACTGCTTATTTCTAGGACGTTTTATATTATTTTCAAAGCACAGTTTATTGAAGAGTTGGCTCAAGCATTCAGAAGAAAGTGCGTGCCATTTACGCACTTAAAAAACCTAAAAAAAACAGGGCCTATGTAAAAGTTGACCTTCTCCATTGCGTTTTGTGTTGATCCAAAAAAATTGATGCATATATAAATTTATAGAAGTGAGATGAAACTTGGACCATGCATCCTCAAAATTCATTCATGAGTCTTGTAGTTTCGATCCCACATCCTTTCAAATTATTTACAACTCACTCCTTCAAATGCGTACCATGTGTGCTGTCAATGCTTCTTACCACAAAATGCTGACCCGTTCTCAGTATAGTTCTGTTGGTGGGCAGTCGAGTCCAATGTCCTACTTTTTGGTTCCTCTTCAATTGAAAAAAAAAAAGTTTCCAGACAAAAGACAAGGCACGATGTGACACCACCAAAATGGACATGTGATACTTCAGTTTCGATTTCAGAAAATTAATTGACATATTGACTATTCTTTTAATATAGCGGCTCATACGTGAGACATTCGAAGATGAATCCACAGAGGTTTGGCGAGGTGCTGGTCGTTTCAACAGAAAAACATTTACCGTAAGACGATTTTCAGCTCGCTATATTCGCTGTTCGTCGTTCTTCCCTAAGCCCTGTGGCCAAATCCATCTATTTTGATACTGGTCATAATTTTGGTCTGCCTTAACATTGCCTTAATTGCCACCATCTTTCTTGCAGAACTAAAACTTTGAAATCTGAGTGCAGAATTAATTAGACCATCATAATCCATGAGTACTTGGTACAGTAGGCCTATCAGTATTGAAACGGCATTTCGTGTTTCAAAACACAGTGTACTTCTAAGGGAATGCTTTTTTTGTAAACCACAGGAAAAAACAGTTTCACCTCTTGTGACAGGGGCATTGCAAATTAAATTAATATCAGTTCTAAAGGCCATTAAAAATCAACTGCAGTGATTTTCAGTCTGCTGACCATGGCACGGGTGTATTCTGAGATCTGGACAACCAGCTGCTAAAATTTCCCCAAGATACAGACCCACTTTGTAGTAATTGTCCCCTTTCGTTTTCACGAAAGGGAACAATTACTACAAAGTGAGTCTATATTATTTGAGCTCTACAATTTGTCGTTAAATCAGAACATTGATTCCTGTTAAAGGCCCTGTGAGTATCAGTCAACTAGAGGATTGCACGATACGTTTCTTTAAATACTACTTGAATAAACAACACATTCATGACATGGTATTTACATCTGATTTCCTCCCCACTATTTGGAAAAAAGGCTTATTAGTTCTCCTGCACAGAAATGGCTCCAATCTGTACATGTACGGTATAGGGGCATATGTCTAAGCTGCTGCTTATCTAAAATTGTTTTCGCTATCATGCATAACGGTTGCAGAAATATTTGGAAAATGCCAATGTAAAAAGTGAGTTACAAATAGGAATCATCTCAGGATGTCGAACAAGTCACCATATTTTCGTTCTCAAAACTTTAATTGATAAATATACGAAATTATTATCAAAAATTAAATATTTGTTTGTGTGCTTTGTATATTTTTAAAAGGCTTTTGATACCATTTGGCACTAATGTTCAATGTCTAAATTATCAAAATATGGGGACGATGAATATATGTTTAAAATGATTAAATATATGTAACATGACTCAACTGTGCAAATAAAATTTCCCAATGGTTTGTCAGATAATATAAAGATCGAAACAACGTTGTGTGACGAGTCCCACTTTATTTAACACTTTCATTAATGATTTACCGGTGAACTTTGCGGACAACCTTTCACCCAGTCTCACTGAATGCAAAGAAATTTAGCAGTTTACTGTATGCTGAAAATTTGATATTGGTATCCAAAATAGAAATTGGGCTTCAAAATAGTCTGAATATACTAGTTATTATTGGAAAGATTGGGAACTTAGCACATATATACATATAACAAATATAAAAATATTTAGTAAATCAAGTAAACAAAATGGCTAGATATTTTGTGCACACTAAAAATACAATAGAGGTTGTTATTTATTTATTTATTCATCTATCTATCTATCTATCTATCTATCTATCTATCTATCTATCTATCTATCTATCTATCTATCTATCTATCTATCTATCTATCTATCTATCTATCTATCGATTTTGTCTGAATTTTGTGGTCAGTTTTTCTCGGACACCATTGTTCCGAAAAGTACCAAACCTGGCATGATAATAGACCTAATAGTGAATCTTCGCATATTGTTTGAAACAGTTATGATGTCAACAATTATGCAAATTAGTGGCAATTGAAATTTTAAAATCTGTATATCTTCCAGAAAATTTAAACTAGAACATCCAGGTTTGTGACACTTGCCGAACTATGAACAAAAACTGTAGCATTTTAAATTATGCTTATTAGAAGCACTTGAAACATTCAAAAGTTAAATATCTCCAAAACTATTATAAATAGGGGTACGAATCCAACTTCAATTTATAGGTTTGTGACATCGCTGCATGAAAAACGATATAGTTGCAGCAGTTAAATAAAACACTGGAAAGGCAATCTTAAGAAGTTTATTAAGCACACAGATTGATTTGCTGACAAGCAAATCAATTTTTTTTAGTCTTGCATTTGTGTTAATCATTGTTGCTTTTTTTCTTTCTGATATTAGTGTCGCCTAGTGAGGAAGTGAAGATAGACCAGCTTCGCCCCACCCCCACCCCACCCCCGTCACTTTACTGGGGGATCCCATCCCTCATCCCATCTCCCGAAGCAGGTGACGCTCTACTCTCCAGCTTGTAATGCGTTGTATTGGTGTGTTTTGTGTTGTACTGTATTATATTGGATTGTGCTGTGTGTATTGCATTACATCTTGTTTTGTTGTGTTGACATGCTTATTACCATGTAAAGTCATGTCAATTTTGCATTCAGCAATGTAAATTTGAATCGTTGTCAGTCAGAAACTTCAAAAGACTTTGTCGGATTGTTTCATTATGCTACTTTGCATTGTCGAGGTCATATCACTCACACATGAATTTTTAAAACTGTTTTAAGAGTACAGGTGGTCGAAATTAAGGGTACGCTAATGAATGTTCAGGATGTGCAGTTAAAATTCAGGACAAGACATGTGCTGTATGATTAAAGAGCACGTGCGGCAGAAATTATATGATGTATGCTGTAATTTGAGCATGCATGATCAAATATATAAGGAACGTTTTTTTAGGGACTTATGTGGTCAAAGTTAATCATGGATTTGCACATTGTACAAAAATGAGCATCAGTGACCACACCTTCTGAAAAAAACACAATGCCATCTCTGCGCTCCATAACCAATCCAGCCACTGTCTATGTACAAACATACACCTTAATTAATACCTATTATCGCGTTTGATGTAAAGACAGACAGACAGACAGATAGAGAATGAGAAACAGAGACAGAGAGAGAGAGAGATAGAGACAGAGACAGAGAGGTAGAGAGAGAGAGGGGGGGAAGGAGAGAGAGAAAATTGCCCAAATTTAGGTATTTTCAGGAAGCGAACAAGTATTTTCATTCATTCCCAATAAAATTAAATTTATGTGTCTAAAGTACAGCATTAACAACTGTTGGTGACTGTGCATCATCATCAGATCAGAAAGTGCACACATGCGTAAAAAGTCCACGTGGAACACGTCACAGACCATTACAAGACCTGATAGTTGAATCATTCTACGCAACAACACTGCGTTTCTCTCAGGTCATTCCAGGACCTTTCATTGTCTACAAAGTTATTTACGGCCTGGAAAAAATGAAGCAGATCGGACTACTGACCCAGCAAAGGGTACGAAATAAAACGGAAAGTACAAATTATGGCCAGCATTGGTTGCTTACATTACACTCTGTCATAGACAATACTGATCACTTCGCTCGTGCAGCCATTTCTAGCAGCTAATTACAAGCTCACAATTTTACACATAAATCATTTGCGTCCAAATGTTTTAATTGTGTACCTGTGAATTATGAATTCACCCATAAATGATATCTTTCATTACCAATATATAAAAACCTACCGGTACTTTTAGACCTGCATCCACTACCGCGGCAACCTTCTCCAATAAACTCCAACTTTAACTTAGTGGGGGCTCTTGGCTCTAGTGCCCAGTGCTGTTTCTTAATTCATAGCCTTGGGGCGACTTCAGTGTCTGATACAATATTCCTATTCTGGGGTCCAATGCCACCAACTACTGGTAAATTTAAGGCATTGTATTTACAAATTTTTGGTAAGTCTCACATTGAAAAAGTCCCATTATATATTTTACATAACATTCATTTGACAAATTAACCTTCCATTTACACTGACCACACATATATTCTGGATATAGTCCAGCTCATATAGACCATATTTTGGCCAAATCATGCACTTCAGAGTACATCTAAGGCGATTGATACAATTAAAGACAACAATATTATCTTGAATTTCAGAGAAGGAAACAACCTGTACATGTTTCCATGGTAACGTCGTGAAATTATAATGTTGAAGTAAAAATGGAAAACTTGCCGTAACTTTGTTGCACTTTATGGTAGAAAGACACATGAGGTATCAAAGCTGAGTAAATGGAATTTCTAATTTATCATAAATATTTTTATAATTCAATAATGTAAAATGCAATATCATAATAAAAGTGCATTTTTTAAAAAAATATTTCCTGATTTACACCTATATTGTTAATTCTAAAAACAATAAAAATTGTCAGACAGGTACCCCGATTGGCACAATTATAGACAAGTATATTATCTTTCATTTTAGTCCAGGAAACAATCCGTATGTTGTGACAAGCATGCCTAAAAGTACAGGTTTCCATGGTAACATCACGAAAATCTAATGTTAAAGCATATTTTGAAAGTTGTCACAACTTTCGTGCTTTTTATGGTAGAAATACAAATGAGGTATCAAATTAAAGGTACATTAATGGACTTCATGATTTATTAAAATTACCTTATAAATTTTTGTCATAAAACTGCAATTTATCAATAAATTTACCAATTCACAAAATTAGAGAAAATTTCCCCGGGGCAAAACTAGTGCAAAAAGTGTTTTTGACAAAGTTCATGAGTGTGCTAAAATTGTGCAGGACACACAAGTATTAGCAAAACTTGCTGATAGATATATGATAAGCCAATGTGCTTTATATCATGTCCATTGCTTATCTGAATATTACAGACGGAAATCACACACTGCAAATGGGGACGAAACTGTAAATGACAAAGAAAAGTCCCTGCATGAAACAATCTTTCCTGAGATTGTATCACACATTGAGAAAGCTATGTCTGAACAAGATATGGTTTTCACGCTTTTGGATCTAGTGGAACAGTATGAGGAGAAACAAAAACAATATGGTATAGAAACTGAAGTGCATTCAGCAAGGTTGAAAGACAGATTGGTTACAGAAATGAAAGGCCTTACATGCCATAATAGCAGAAAGCATGTAAACCTTGTTCATGAGAAAGATATGGGGGATGCCATAATGTTGGGATGTGGGATGGAATCTGATGATTGTGCAGGTCAATTGGCCAGATCTGCTACAATACTTAGACGTGAAATAATGAAAACACAGTGGGAATTCAATGGCACATTTGAAAGTGACTGCCAGAGAAAATTAGTGCAAAATGCTTTGCTAAAGTTGGTAAATATAAATCTGTATGGTAATGAAATAACCCAGAAAAGTAATCAGAATGAAGTGGCCCTATCAATAGCACAAGTGCTGGTCTCTAATACCTTACACACCTCCAAATCAAAGGCCCGTTTCCGTCATAACAAGTGAGAATGAGAGAGAGAGAGAGAGAGAGAGAGAGAGAGAGAGAGAGAGAGACCACTACCCATATATATATATATATATATATATATATATATATATATATATATATATATATATATATATATATATATATATATATATATATATATTTGCTCATACATAGCAAGACCAAAGATCGTGACATCATAGATACACTCTGCGAACCCGGTTTGGGAGTTTCCTACCAATTATAATATTTGAAGCCAAAAGTATATATTTTGCAGATATCTCAGAACATCAATAATGATATAATATATGCTGTGGCCGCGATTCATCTTGAACGACTGTTCCGCAACGCATTGTGCCATGTTCAAAATGGCGCTGACCAACGTGCATGATTTGCCGGCACCAATTATCGTGTCGCATTTGGATTGTAACTAAAGATGATAACTGCTTCAGACACAACCGAGTGGGCAGGTTAAGGTGAAGACAGTAAGTCATGTTTTAAAAGTACTTTAACGACCGTTTGCCCTGGTAACTCGGAGAAGGGACAACTGCCAACCCAGGGAAATATTAAAATAACGATCACGGAATAACCAGGGCTATGCTGTTTTACCAAATAACCATGGCTACGCAGCTATACTGTTTCCCCGGCCCAAATTAACCCTCCAGACAAGTTGAAATAAAATGCTGTGTTTGAGTTGACTTTACTGCAAAATAACAGCCCAAGACGACCACTTTCTCGATAAAATCTTTCAGCCAGGGTCGATCAATTCTTATCAGGAAAGGTGGCTTGAACTTTTTTTTTCTATGTTTAATACAATTTGTTTAGGGTTGGCCGGGTAACGGCATTTGTTGAAACATGTTTAAAGAGGATGTTCTTTCCCCTTTTACACATTACCTCCTTGGACGTCAGTTTAATTTGTTGCCGGGTACAGCCGCAGGCACTTGTATAAATTAAAATAGAGTTTTACCGGACCAGCGAAAATAAATCATATTTTTGGTATTTTCCCTGTTCATGCCCTGGTTCTGCATTCTTTTTTCTTGGAGTTCACTTCGCCGAAAGACCTCCAGACTGAAGGTTTTTAACTTGCAGCCGAGGTCCCTATACAACAATAGATTCATCTAAAAGTTCCTATTGGCTCATCAAAAAGAACTCCTTGAAGTCATTTTCATATGTCTTGCAGCAACAGTGTCATGTTAACGTCGACCTGTGCCCTTGGGAGCATAACACAACCAATACGCTTACAATACAGTAAAACATGTCCTTGTGGACACCTCTATGATACGGACACCTGTATAATGTGGACAGCTATGTCCAGGACTGAAAGGTCCATTTTCTTATTACAAACCTGTCTATTGAGGACATCTGCCAACTGTGGATACTTTTTGCCAGTCCCAGAGGTCTCCACAATAGAAAGGTTTCACTGTATACAGAAAATCATAGAGGCACAAAAGAAAAAAAAACACGGTACACGATCTCATACAAGTAACATTAATAAATTGCACTTGAGTGAGCATGTTCCAGAGCCAGCCAAAACATTTCATGTTCACAATGTAACATATTAACGTTGACATTATAACATTTTAGTGTTAATTGCTCATAAATAGCTGTGATTGATTGATTGACTATGTATATATGCATATGTACGTATGTATGTATGCATGCACGCACATACCTATGTATGTATGTATGTATGTATGTATGTATGTATGTATGTATGTATGTATGTATGTGTGATGCACACATGCAGAGCTTTACTGGTACAAAATAACTGCATCAGAAAATGTGCCGGATTCTGACAGTTGGACCCGCCCATGCTTATCACTTACTGCTATATCCGGTTATTATATTATCACAGACACTTTAAAAAACGATGGCGTATTTCATCACTGAACCATATATATATATATATATATATATATATATATATATATATATATATATATATATATATATATATATATATACTAGCCTATCCAGGAGGGTTTCCTGGTTGCCCGGAAACCCCCTGGCGGTGGCCCAAGCAAATCAAACAATGATCCTGAACAGTGTTATCACTTATAGTATTTCTACCGTGAAGACTACGAACACATATGTGATTATTACCACTTGTATAAAATTTCGCCAGTACTTTTGGACCTGTATCCACTATCGGGCAACCTTCTCCACTGGTCTTTGACGCAGTGGGGCGCCCAGCACTCAGCCAATTGCTGACCCTTATTTCATTGCCTCAGGGCGACTTCTACGTCTGATACAAGATACTATTTCTGCGGCCTACAACTGGTCACTGTTTGTCGTTGTATTTACATTTTCAGGTAATGCTCACTCTGGAAAAGTCCCACTTTATATTATACATTACATTGATTCGACAAATTAACCTCCCCTTAACACTAATCACACATCTATTCTGGACCCTACCTCTTCAAAATATCCAATCAACATGGCTGCCATTGTGAAAATAGTGAGTCCCGCACCCACTGCCAATTGTTTGTGAATGAGCATTAGGATGGTCTAACCGAGTGGGGGTGGGAAGAGGGTTAAAATATATGAAACCAAAAATACATATTTTGCGATTATTTCAGAGCATCAATAATGATATATATGCTGTGGCCACGATTCACTTTGATATCCAAATCAATTGTACTTTTGTTAGACTGTCCAGCAATCAATGCATTAATTGCACAATTTTCAAAATGGTGCTCGAGCGTGCCGTGTCATATTTGGATTTGTTACTAACGATGATGACTGCTTCAGACACAACGGAGTGGCAGATTAAAGTTAAGATAGTCGGTCATGTTTGAAAAGTACTTTAACGACCATTTGCCCTGGTAACTCGGAGAACAGACACCTGGAACCCTGCTGAACACAGGTGGCCACGATTCGCTGTGATTTTTTTTCCACTTTTTTGAGTACAAGCAATGAGTGTAGGGGGATATACCCAGGACCAGGGGCCACCACAGCTGTGAGAGGGTGGGTGGTGGACCCTAAGCCTTGGCTCTGGTCCTGAAAAACATGGCAGCACAAGCTGGTAAGGATTACAATGGTTTCCCGCACCTCCATCGATCATTTTTGTCGTTGTTTTTTTTACCTTAGGCCACCTGTGTCACACAGTGACCCAGGACCGCGGCAGACAAGCGGAGAGCCACAGTATTATTACTACAATGCATTGTGCCATGTTTAAATTGGCGCTCAATGTGCATGCATTATGCATATGCCTTCATGTTGCATTTGGATTTATAATTAACGATGATAACTGCTTCAGACACAACCGAGCAGGCAGATTAAAGTTGAGATTGTAAGTCATATTTTAAAAAATACCTTGATGACTGTTTGCTCCGGTAACTCGGAGAACGGACACCTGAAACCTAGTGATACTAGATACCGATACCGCACACATCGTGGCGCTATGCTTTTTCCCCGGCCCAAGTTGACCGTCCAGACAAGTTGAAATAAAATGCTGTGTTTGAGTTGACTTTACTGCAAAATAATGGCACACGTTGGCCAGCTTTGGTGTTAGCTTTGTCTTACAACTAGGTTACGGTTGATTTGAACGACCGTTTTTTTTACGGGTGGTTGTTTGTGGAGTGATTTTGCTGGTCAATCGCGTGTTGCAGCTGGTCCAAGGTTGTCCAACTGTAGCAAAATTTTGCATCACAGTTCTTGAAAAATGCCACAGAATTTGGCCAGTTTGGTAATTGCATGCAGGTACTACTGTACCATGATTATATCTATTCCCATGCAGAACCTGCCAGAGTATATCAAATAAATGTAAGAACATTTTCAAAAATAAGGTGAAATCATTCTTGATGCATGAGATGGGAGTACTGGAGAGGGACCGCTTGAAATGTATTTATAGTTTAAGAATCTTAGTGTTATCAGGGACCTGTAAATTATATATAGCAGGTCCCTGGAGTTAAAAAAAATACGCCTGTGGTGCTTATATTTATTTATATATTAATTTATTGAAAATTTAGATCAATCTTACTTCATAAATAATTCAAGCATTTCAGCCACAAACCTGTGCAAAGCAGCTTAATATTTTTTCCGCTTTCATACTTGCATTTCTGCTATTTTCATGTTGTGGTCCACCATTGAAGGTAGATAACATAGCGATATTTTTTTAATTCATTTTTTACTAATTTTTGCTAATTTTCATCAGATTTGTGTACAACATGAGGGAAATAGCCAAATCAGTACAATAATGACTAAAATGTTGTGATTTCGGCAACCACGTGAAGGCAAGATTCTCGAAACTCCCGAAATAAACCATTTTGCATGCTCAAATTAAATATTTTTCGGGGGGGGGGGCGGATAATGCCCCCCCCCCCCAGCATGTCTTCGGCCCTTTGGGTCGTGTAGGTCACATTTGGGCCACTGAAAAAAATTACGAACATTTTGGGGCCACTTGGGTCTCTGACAGAGTTGGTAGCACTGGCCTGGGTTGACCAGTATTGATTTGGGAAGGATGGCTTAAAGTTACTTTTTTGGTTTCATTAATTTTAAGGTTTGTCCTTTTTAGTAGGGTCTGTCAGGTTACCGGATCAACACATTTATTTTTGTTAGGCCTTAGGTAACTTGGACATTTGTTGAAACATGTTGAAAATGTATGTTCTTTCCCCTTTTACAAATTATCTCTTTGGACATCAGTTTAATTTTTTACCTGGGCACAGCCGGAGGCACTTGTCTATATTAAAAAAATAAAGAAGTCAAGTCATATTTGCCGCTAGGGGGTGCTCTATGAAAGTAGGTCTGTCCTTTTAAAGAAAGCAAAAGTGTGAACACGCGGTCTGTCTATGAGCTTTCATACTATACTGCTTCTGTTCACGATTTTTTGTATGAAGCTCAAAATGGAGGAGCCCGCCAAGAAGAAACAAAAGCAAACATCACTTTTGGGGTATTTTAAGAAAACAGTTATGTTATGAAAGTTGATGATCCGATAATCAAGATTGAACAGTAAAACAGCACGACACAATCGCGAAGTTTAAGTGTGGGATATGCATATGAAAGTAGCAAATAATCTCGCTGTTACAGTCCTATTAGAATGCCCATAGCCCTAATAGCAAAAAGGCTATATTATACCCTTTTGGCCCAGCAGATCTGATAAGGCAAATGTGACGAAGGTCAAGCATAGTTATCCTGTTCGTGGCAAACGGCTTGAAGTTGTCTATCATAATGAGGATCAAATGAACAAAAATCACCACATTGTATTTGGTGCCCTCACTGAATAAAAAAGTGCACTTTTGAAATAAGTCACAGAGCTATATTCATTGGCAAATAGATATTGTGGCCTAAGTGAGTCATTATAAGTTAAATTCGCATTGACTCTCTGTCTGATGTGATATCTTGTGCGGCGTGAATTCAAAGAAGTGGTCCCGTGGTTCACGAAATACGTAAAACAACTTTCAGCACTACACTTGACATGAAAATGCCCATGACTAAAGAAGGTTGCTATAATAAAACACACAATTAATATAATACAGCGCGGCCCACATTTACATTAACAAAAACTTGACTCTCAAATTTGTGCAAGTTTTTTTCGACAGTGCATGATGGACTCTATCCTCTGCAGATGTTGCCATGTGCGAATTAGATTACGTAGTTATGATTAACATTTTTCCTCCAAATATCCCGAGAAAATGATGGCTTCACATCCTGATTCCTCATCCTTTAAAGAGCTGTCAATCAATTTTCAGAATTGGTGTACGTCAAAAGCTTTCGTTTGCACCTTTTGCATTGAACTATTCTGCAGGTCAACAGCTGTTTTCCCACTTTAGACTGAAATACGCAAAGGAAAGCTGTTGACCTACAGTAGAAGAGATATTTTGGGGAAGACCTCTTGTTTCACTTTGAAATTCCTGTTTTTGCCTATTCACATGTATAACTGTTATTATGTATATATTTCTGTTATTATCTTGGGCATACATAATTAACTCTGTCATTGCCAATAACGATTAAAATCGGGCCCGTCTTCACTACGTACAAAGTCGTTGTTAAAGCACCTTGTATTGGCAGTAAAAACTTCAAGATGATATAAGAATGGTCCAGATCAATAGGCCGCCTCGGCGCACCTTTGGCGATGTAAGAGAGCCGCTAAAGGACAAAATGTACCCAATCCGCGCTGAGGAAAACTTTTGGCCCAGTCAAAAACTTGGCACTGAAAGAGTATGGTCCCCCCTGGACCGTTTATGTTGATGGTAGTTGCAAATTTATTCCAAAGTTTCGATCAATTTGCATTTAGATGATCACCCTGGAAAACAAACAGAGAACGTGATTGTCCCTGGCACCACCGCTGATGACACTGTGCCACAAGAAACTCAAGAAAATGTCTTTCAACATCGCCAACATTACCCTTGACCCCCTAGCACAGCTTCGCAGCCTTCGGCCGCTCGCATATACATTTACATTTTGGAAACCCTCCTGGCTGAAATCCTGGATACGCCCCTGATATATATATATATATATATATATATATATATATATATATATATATATATATATATATATATATATATATATATATATATATATATATATATATATCCGGCTAGGGTTCGGACAGATTACCAGGTGTGAGAAAACGGACTTGCATGCAACACAGATTTTATAGTTCACTGTGTACAGAGGTCTATGTATAAAATTAACCAATTCATCAATTGCTGATTGCTGAACCTGATGGTGTAGATGGTTTGTGTGAATAAAAAAATAATTCTATACCCGAAAAGCAATTTATCTCATGTTTGAGTCGATTTTAGTACTATAGCACGCTTGTATAAATACCGTATCATAGGCCTAAAAGCTACAGTGCCGCGATATGATGTATCGGTACTTATCCGGTGGTATCGGCACCGCGCCGGTGGTGTCGGTACTCGTCCGGTTTCATCGGTAATTGTGTTGATGAGGACTAAAACTTTCTGCAAATGTCGTTCTTATTTTTCCTTTGTGTATTGAAATATACAAATGTGTATTGAAATATACAAATCGACCCAAACATGAGATAAAAATTTTATAGCATGCTTTGTAGACGATATGAAGTAATCAACTCGCACTGGATGCCATATAGCAGAACTCGTTCGCTTCGCGCACTGGTTCTGCTACACGGCATCAAGTGCTCGTTGATATACTTCATATCGTCAACAAAGCATGCTATAATCTATATGATATGGCCACAATGTGCTTTGATATCACATGTCTAAGCAATCTAGATGCAACATTCCTCAGAGAAATTTCATGTCGACAAAGTTACAAAAGAGCCATTAATATTTTATTCGTATAGCCCAATCTCAAGAGACGCAAACCCTGAACAAGGTGTCGACGACTATGCAGGTAGTCATAACGGTTGCGTGGGATTTATGTACAACCTTCCGGGGGACCATCCATTCTGGTCAGTTGCTTTGTAGTGTACATGTGTTTTCTGATTAAACATTATCATAAATCCTAATAAGCAAATTGATCTCAATTCTGTTGTCTTTCTATATCATATAAAGTGTTTTCTTTACATGTGCCTTGTTAAATCGTGAGTTGCAAATCATAGTCTCTCAATTATTTATGCTGTCAACGTTTCTGTCGATTTACGTTTGGATTGGTTTATACATATTTTATTGTAAATACAATTGGCCAACAGGCTTACAAGCCTATATTAAGGCCTCTTGTACAGGTATGAGAATACAACTTTGAAATGGCGAACACTAATACACATATAGGCTGACGTACATGACTTTAAATTATGAAATAGAATATAAGGGTAATGAATCGATGGGCTCAGACATCTTCATTCGTCATGACAAAGTATGGATGCTGACAATACATGAACATTATCCATAATTTAAACCTCCTACAGTTCCTAATATACTCGTGTACAGCTTGGATTTTTGTCATTTCTTTTCTTTGTAGTTCCTCTAACATTAGTTCCAAAATGTAAAGTTCCCAAACTGAAATTCCAAGATCTATCATATTTCTTTTATGATTCATATCTATTTAATGAAAGAAATAATCATAACAACTTACTTTGCCGGTTCCATGTTAAAATAAAATGGAGTCCACAACTACTATTCTGAAAAGGTCACTATTTATCTGGGAACAGTCCATTCTCATTCTGGTATGAATAAAAGCAAATTTCCTCTTTTGTGGTTTGTTTTTAGTTCTCTCTTAACCCACCCCCTCCCCCATCTAGGCTAATCAATATATCTAATTGTTCTAGAGAGCGCATTCCATTCACGAATGGTAGAGGGGAGAAAAAAAATTGTAATTTGGTTTGGCTTCTTTAACAGGGACCTGGTCAGTTCTTGACGGATCTGCTTATAAAGATATGCAGACGCAAATTCATTAGTAACCTTGTAAAGATGATATTAATTTTTGCTTTCTCCTATGTTCTGCCAATTTTCCCAACCTGTCTCAACATAGATCGGTTTTTAGAAAATATTCAATAAGCTGCAGCTAACATTATTACTGGAGCGACTTCTGGAACTAATCACCATCTATGATATGAAGAAACTGGATTTGAAAACCTTCGGTACGACGCGAAAAAAGCAAATTGATCATATTCTTCACAATTATTTGCGGATACGCTCCACAATACTTACGTAATCTTATTCCTGATTCTGTCAAGGAAAGAAATAGATATAGGCCTAATGTAACATCAGGGATCACTTTTTCGTTCAAGAACAAACTTCTTTAATTTGTAATTCTTTCCTTCAGCTATACGATTATGGAACAATTTACCCGAAGATGTGAGAAGTTCTGAGGATCTGTCCGAGTTCAAGATGAAACTGAATCGGAATACAAAAAGTGTAAACAAACTATTTTATAGAGGCGAAAGAAGGTTTGCTATATCCCATGCGCGTTTGCGCATGGGGTGCAGCAAGCTCAATTTTGATCTTTTCAAGAAAGGCCTGACAGAAACTCCTATGTGTGCCTGTCGCAATGGTAAAGAAGATACCTTTCACTATTTTTGCGAATGTCCCTTCTATATAACCACTAGAAATGTACTGGTCAGGTTTCACGATTTGTGGAAATGAAAACAGGATTAAAACGCGCGTGGATCAAAGAATACGGTTGCATTGACGATTGAGAAGTGTTGTGCTTACGGAAAATGCCACGGAACGAACTCGATTCAGGATAGGATACCCGTTTGAATTTGGCGCTGGAATGTCGGACTTTTTGCCCGAAATAGATTTTGTGGAACATTTTCGACAATTATAGGCCTGTTGCTGTGGATATAGGCCTATGCGGGTTTCAATGGATTATTTGTGTGATATACCTGTAGAAAATAGTTTTGGAATAAACTGGTGAGTTACAGCTTATTCAAGTTGTTGGTGTGTTCAGAAACGGAGAAATCATGCCAAACGTGAAACGAGATGGTGGTCCAGATGTGAACTTCGTTTCAAATCTTTCTATGTAGGAGCTCCATGTGACCACGTTGCGGTTTTAGGCCCATCCGCTACCATCTTATTAGCACAAACAATTGACTGCACAGATGAATACACAATACTTTATTGCACACATGGGCCTATGTGGGTTATTGAACGCACAGATGTTCCAGGCCCAACCTCTTGACCCACTCCTCCCCTCCACCCCCACCCCCCATTTATAGTAGCACGGAAGCTTGACTGACTTAATGTTACGAGCGCCTGTGGGAGAAAAGGCGTACTTCAAAACCCCTTTCCCTGTGTGTGGGGTTCTGTATTGTTGTTTCTCTTGAACTGGTGTGGCGGCGCTACTCTATCTGCTTTTGTACTGTGATGTCCCCTCTTGGAGTTAACTCGTCTTCTATGTCAGTGACATGTGCTTTTCTCCTCCTATTTTCTCCATGTGCAAGAGGGATTTATATGGGGCATGGCCCTGTTTCCGAATTGGATTTTGGGAAAAAAAAGTTTAAACCAACATAGATCTGTTCAATACTTGCTTTGGTAAAGAACTACAGTCACCATCCAGACTGCAGCACGCTGAACAGTTTTCAGTCCATATTTTCTTGTTGTGTGCATCCATCTCAGACCACCCTATTCAAGAACGGAGTACCAACGAAAAGTAAAGTGACTCCAACGTTCTCCTGTTCAATCACACAAGTTGATCATAAAAAATCTGCATATAACAAAACACCTAAGTGCTTATACAGTTACATTTTCAAGACTGTTGTGATTAATATTAGGTTGGCATGATCTACATTTTTTTGTTTTCTTACTCACTAAAATTGATTTAGTTTAGTTTTTTTTTAAGGGTTAAAACGGACAGGCCACTGATTGGACCATTGCGTCATTGAACCTGAGCCTTGGTTCCATGACTCAAATGGGATTTATCGGAGAACTGGACTCCTCTCCTCTGAGGCTGATTCCAGAAGGCATGTTGGCAGGACCAGACACGTAGCCGGACGGAAGCAGGGATTAAACGATTTCACGTGAAAGGTCTGGTGTTCAAATGATCTCCCGTGACGTCCCCTCACTGTCTGACTGCTTATGTGGGGTTGCGTCATCCTGGTGTTTCTCAGGCTGTAGAGCTTATCGTCTGAATATCTCTCTCCCAGATGTAGGAGTCGTATCTGCCTATCTTGTACTGCTGTGGTAACTCTGTCGTGCCCCAGACAGGGATTGTCGCCTAAGACCCTGTTCCCCGATGACAAGCGACCAGCCTGCTAATAAGCACAACAAATTTGACGTGCCACCTCTGAATAGGAATGCCCAGCATGTATCATCCCTAAGAAACGGCGGTGATCAGCACTTGTTTATCGTGGCATCGTGCCCTATGAAAGTCTCATTTCTGCGTTTTTCTCACAGACTTTTTATATGGAATGGAAGCCACTCTTGAAATCACCCCACAGATGGAACGCAATGGCATTTCGGCACCCTTTGGTAAAATTATGCAATACATGTTCAAATGCAACGGTGTATGTAAAGATTGATTAGTCCACAGCCAGGATCACTAATGATTTCTAATGTAAGATTTAAATAGAGCTATGACTTCTGAAAAAAATATATTGAAGATATACAATGAACATTGATGGGCATAAAACTGAACCTTGTGGGACTCCTGCTTCAATATCTTCCCAAGACAAGGGCTGGTGCTCGAGAACTACACTTCATGTTCTTGCAGTCTTCCATTCAGTCAACTAAAGGACCTTGAATTCCCGCCTTTTTCTCTTTGTGTATCAAAACTGGATGGTGCATCCTGTGATTTAGCAATATTACAAATCCCCCTTCCAGCCTTTTAGAGATTAACGGCCTTTGAAAACTCATGATATAAGTATATTAACAAATTAACTGTACCACATTGGGATATAAATTCCTACTGATTTCTCGGACAGTTCAAAATTGTGTCGTAAAAAGTTACTGTGTACTTACATGCCGCGCGTTTACAGACCTTCTCTACACAACTTCGTAAAGAAATCGATCTATAATCAAAACATAATTCGGGTACATGCCTTTATAGTTGGGGTTAAGTATCATTTTTCTATTGCAAAGGACATTTACACTCCAGAAGAGCAAAAAGTGTTTGTTAGAAACGGGGAAATTATTGAAGTTGACTCCATTATTAACGTTACCACACTCTTCATCTTCAGCCTTTCTCAAATCACAGACAAAAATGCTGAGCAATTCGCAAAAATAGCTCCAAATTTGTAGGTTTTCATAACGTTTTGATTTCTTGCCAATAATGCAGGAAAACATTTTAGTACGCGCTGTTCCAAGTTGTTAAGCAGTTCCTGTCATATGGGCAACAAACATTGATGACCTGTGAAATAGAGATGCAGATAAATAGAATATGTATATATATATATATATATATATATATATATATATATATATATATATATATATATATATATATATATATATATATATATATATATACGAGGGCTGGCTGAAAAGTTCTGAGCCTTAATTGCAGTCATGATACTATGCAAAACTATATCAATTGAACCATTATAATAATTGTTTTTCCTTATTTACAATGACACAGTATCTAGATATTGCACAAACAGTGGCCCAAAAGTGCATCACTTCGGTAAAAAAGTAAAACATATTCTTCAGAACTATTCCAAATTATAAAATCCTTCACAAGTCACATAATTAGCCACTTTGTGGTACCAATTAAATTTTTTTGCACAGCAACCGGAAAATTGATAATGATCAGACAAAAGCAAATTTAAGTTTTACTCTGCCAGACCAAGTATCGTATTCGAAATAAGAGTGTTCATCGTTAGAAAAACAATAACCTACAAACATGTAAGTTAAATGAATGAAAATATATTCCACCTGACTTTGAACAGGATACGAACGAATTTGTAGTGGATTAAACTAGTTTTACTAGACCCCACCCTTCCCACTTTGAAAGATATCCAGGTTTGTTTGAAGTAGGCTTGAAATAAAATACAATTACGGATTTTTTTTTTTTTTTTTGGAAACGACGAACAATTCCAAATGGCGAGGCTTTATGTCTACGGATGGAACCATAGCACGTTTAGTTTAGAATCGAACTGTAGAAGATCGCTTTAATATACACTGTTAAGTGTAAGTATGGGGAGAGACCTGACAACCGCGTATTGATATGATGACGACTGCCTGCCAGTCATCTGAGAACTGACACAAGCATCTTCCTAAATGCCCTTGCATTACACTGATACTTGGACTTGTAACATAAAGATAATACAGTCTTTATTGTAGACCATCCAATGAGCTTTCTATTAGGTGCCCACAGTAGGCGAGTAGATGTTTTAGATAGTTGATTGTATTGTTCACATTAATGTTCATCACAGAGTCCACGTACGAAGCACGTGTAGGCTTTGAACAGAAAAAAACAACAAACAAACATGTAACACTATATGTGCGGATGTGAAACAACCAGTTATTTCAGATATTTTAGCGGTTCTACGGGGGTTAAAATCATTAGACTCTTTCAGTGTGAAGTCTTGACTGAGTCAACAGCTTTCGTCGGTGCACTTTGGGGACATTACGCACAAAGCGCGCCCAGGAAAGCTGTTCGCCTGGACCGTTTGTATGCTGTCTCATAGTGTCCGCAACTGTAGGCCTGTTGTTAATTCAACGAAAGCTAAGTTTACAAACAAATATGGATCTGGTATCCATAAGTCAATTCAGTGTACATTGACTTTTGCCAAAAATGGAAGTGAAAGAGTTTAAAGAAATCTGATGCATGTTTACATGTGGAATAGGAATAAAATTAAAGGATTGTCCTTCGATTATCGCCTTTTCCGTACATGCAGGAACAGTGGTAAATTTATATCAGGACACAGGACATCGTGTTGAACCAGCAAGCACGCCCTGCTGCATGAACGATTTCCTTTTACCGCCATGGTTTCTTTCAGACGATGGAGAAAAATATTGAATATATTTTAGATTCGTTCCTGAATTTTAAACGATTGAATAAAAATAAAATAAAAAGTAAATAACTGAATTGAAAAAATCATTGGCATTCTGATCAAGACCGCGAGCATTAGCTACAGTCTCATTAATTGTGACACAGTCATTTGATAAGCCTGTTCGGGCATTAAAATGACCAATTGGTAATACAGGATAATCAAAATTAAGTACGTCGTATCCAATGTAATAAAAGTCATTGTTATATCTTCATGAGGAATGTAAGTGACTCCTATTACAAATTCTAAATCAAAAGCTTCTTTATCAACTTTAATCTATAAAGTAGAAACATATTGTGTATTTGACAAGATTTGCAGAAATTTGTCGAGATCAGATTTGACTATTATATAACACATGAATAGCACCGAATTTAAAACAGTTTAACTTCTCAACTTCTTGGGGCGGAATAAAATAGCATAACGAGGAAATTCAATTAAATCTATTTTGGTTTCACTGCGAGCAACAATGTCAAAATCTTTTACATATTCATTCAATAATCCGAGATGCAGTTTCCATTTAAACCGCAAACATTAAGTCATAATATCTTGAGGTTTTATACCTGAGAGGTAAGATCGATCAACTTCTGACATTGTCTTGGGTGAATCCAAGTCCTTACGCAAAGTACTCCCACTACCATTGCTTGTCCGGTCCTATACACCGCTTGGCAGATCGCCAATACGCCATTTCATGTTTTTGCATAGCCTTGGTTGCCTCCTCATTTGATCTAATTTTGACAAGATTGTCCGGATTTCGACAATCATTGGACGCCAATCTGTTCTCACCTTACAGTAAATAAATTCGACCATCTTGAGAAAACAATTTTCGGGTACATTTTCTCACCACGAATCTTCTTCCAAATATTCACCCTTAGAGACAGACAGACAGATAGATGGACAAGAAGACAGACAGACAGACAGATAGATTAGATAGATAGATAGATAGATAGATAGATAGATAGATAGATAGATAGATAGATAGATAGATAGATAGATAGATAGATAGATAGATAGATAGAGCATGCACACACGAGCTTTCTAGATTACATATTGAATGACTGAATATTGTCAAAATTTTCTTCATTTATTGTAGATAATTAATATATAAGAGTACAACAGCAAAACCGTTTTGTTGACCTGTGTCCGCGTAGAAACAGTTATCGTAGATAGTAATACGTCGCCGATGCCAAAAACTGATATAAATATTGCCTGCAAAATATCATTATGCCTACTGTGCGAAAATGTAATATTTCTTCGGGATTTGCATTACTCGTTAAAATCGCCCATTGTTCGGTTGAGCGGCCACATGAACAAGTCGGTCGTAAATATATTTCATGGCTCCCAAGATGACGGCAGCACCCACAGTGACGGACTGTTTTCAAATAAATCATGCCTTTTATACATAGTAAGTTCAAGGCGCGAAAGAAAATTTAGATCTGTATCATTTCTATTAGAATCGATGGCTTCATTTTGCAATTGTCTGGATTTATCTTGTCTTTTTCAAACGTTGGCACAAAGCATGCGATGCATCCTCTTAAATCTAAGCCACATGCAGACAATGGCATGGTATACATTCCATCCAGCTCGTGAATTGATGCTTGCATGCATCTCATTAAGCAGTGTTCATACCGAGTTTACATAATCATAACGATATAAAACGTTATCATGATGGAATTTCTTGCCGTTTCCAGATAAAAAGTCATAAGGTACAACCACAAAGTATTGTCTGTATAATCATGCAGCAAACACTAGTAATAGTGCTCGGCGGCATTTGGCACTTTTTGGTGGCGATTGGCGGTGACAAGTGTCGATAGGCGGCGAGCGGCGGAGGAAGGCGGCGCCGCCGCCTATCGCGGACAAAACTTTCTCTTCCAGTTTGCCAAGGCGGCGGTCTGCGGCGATTGGCAGCGAGGCCAATCATTTCCGCTAAACGCTGCCGAATGCTGCCTAGCGCCGCCTAGCGCCGCAGACTAGACTGCAAAGTACCTCAACATAGATTAGGGAACATTTGTTGAGGTTCCACGATACATATTTAATCATACAGGGCTATACTTGTTCATTGACATGTGCTGAAAGTCTTGGCAAACTGGAAGAGAAAGTATTGGAGGCAGTAGGCGGCGATGGGCGGCACCGCTGCCCGCTGCTCATCGCCGTTAGCCACCGCCAATCGCCGCCGAGCACTGTGACAAGTGAAAGGAGGTCCCATCTAGACTATCCAGAAAGGAAGAAAGAAAGAAAGAAAGAAGGAAGGAAGGAATGAGGAAGAAAGAAAGAAAGAAAGAAAGAAAGAAAGAAAGAAAGAAAGAAAGAAAGAAAGAAAGAAAGAAAGAAAGAAAGAAAGAAAGAAAGAAACAGGGGTTCAATTCTCGGCATGGGAAGCAAGTGGAAAGAGTTCCTACCACTCTGATTGTGCACGGTAATTTTCTTCGAGTCCTTCGGGTTACTCCACCTCAGTTGGGCAGGAAAGTATTCGCCAACATCTGTGCTATGGAGAGTGAATGATGTGAGCTTGGCCTGCTGCGCAATCCACGTAAAACATACGGGTCAATATTATTTGGAATTGGTGGATATACAGCTCCACCTTAATGTTGCAGCTTGTACATGTTCCAAAGCGATACCCGTACCATTTAAAATCAAATACATTTGGCTTGTCTATTACTGTAAACCTTTAATCCCTAATTACTTTGTTATCTGTGCTGAACTAAAGCAGCGTCAACCTTGGTGGGAAAGACAGCTCTAGTTGGTCCCTACCAAGCGCATTTTTTTTTGTAAGTAGGTCACCGTGGCGGCTAAATTGTTTCGTGAAGAGCAAATCCGGGAACACCCGCTTCTTTATAGATTCAGCCCGTGAACCTGACATTTCCCCTTTCAAATGAAATATGTGCATTCATGCTATATTTGACTTGTCAAAAATCAGTATTTCAGTTGTCTTCAAAGTTGGTGGGGATGTCTCTCGTCTTGGCATGTTACAAATGTTTTCATTGGGTGCTGTTGTTGTCAATACATTGTCTTGCATTTTTGAAATATTTGAATCATAAAGAATACGTCAAAGCACAAATAATAGTATAAATGCACAAGTCTGTAGTATGTGTAGTTTCTCAGCCATCAAGTTTTTAATTCGGTTTTAGGCTTTAGATTACACAGACCAATACACTACTGTTAACTTCACGGAACTGTTTGTTTTACCCAAGGACTTGCTTAAAACTTTTCACTGTGATCTTAAAGTGGGCCATGTTTCAATACAAGCAGTTGCATCTTTTATATTCATTAACAGTCCGTTTATTAATTAAATCATTCAATTGTTCATTTATTTATTAACATTTTATTTATTTATTTATTCATTTATTAATTTATTTATTTATTTATTTATTTATTTATTTATTTATTAATTTATTTATTTTGCCTTTAAAACACATCGTGGCTTTGCGCGCTCATTAGGAGTGATTTAGGTCACCGTTACACTGGCCAGAATTACCTAGTTGTTGGTATGGATCGGGTGAATACAAAATGGCTCGACTATTGATTCAATTTTAAATTTTAATCTGTATGGGTTTGTTTGATTGGTTGGTTGGTTGGTTGGTTTTTCTTTTTTCTTTTTTATGGACTCATTTCACTTCCTTTTATTTGTCTGTATGATTTTGTAATATTTTAGAGTATTTTGTGATTATGTAGGTTACTTAAGTTCTCTGCATATGTTAGTATCCTGGTATGGTTTTATTGTACTATGATGTACATATTTCCCCGTTTACCGGGGGTAGAATAGAATAGAATAGAATAGAATAGAATAGAATAGAATAGAATAGAATAGAATAGAATAGAATAGAATAGAATAGAAGAGAAGAGAAGAGAAGAGAAGAGAAGAGAAGAGAAGAGAAGAGAAGAGAAGAGGAGAGGAGAGGAGAGGAGAGGAGAGGAGAGGAGAGGAGAGGAGAGGAGAAGAGAAGAGAAGAGAAGAGAAGAGAGAACAAAATAAAATAACATAGTTACATATGGAATTACACGTAACAAGCCGCTTCAAATTTGCTAAACAATTTTGTGGCTTTTTCATATGAATTTTATTAGATCATTTCAGAATTTTCATGTTAATTGTGCGAATTGGGGTTTAATATGTTTGATGTCATGTCATTTATCTAGTTTTAACTTTTCCAATAACACATACAAATCTTGACATCATCCATCCGGCACTGGAAAAGGCAAGCACTTGGTCAATTTTGTGTTGTCTGAACGAGAAATTATCAGCGTGGTTTGCTTTATAATCAAACAGCCAAGCTATAATATTTATTAATTTTTGTTTCAAGCGAGAAGTAGAGATCATTTTAATGCCTTGTATTTTTACAGTGTTAGAATAAAAAGATTAAAGTAAAATTTGAGCACAAAAATACAGATACTCTATATAAAGAAAGTCGATGAATACACCCATGCTTTACAAATTGATGGTTAGTGTTACTTATACATGTTGTACCTAGTTTGTCTGTGGACCAGAAGGAGCCTGCGCTCCCCAAACCTCTTTACAAAGAAGTGACACAAATGGCAACTTCTTCACAAAAAAGATCCATACACGACAAACTCTTCACGGTGAATTTCCCTGCATGACAACCTTTCACAAACAATTTTGGGTAAGTCGTCTATTTGTATATCATGAACGTGGAGACACCAACGGCGACAGACAAGATGCCACATGGGCTATCCACTGTTCATATAACGCCTCTTGAATAAAACGTCGTGCTGCTCCTCACTGACCCGGCAGTCTTCATTTTGATTTGACCTGATTTTGAAGTTGTCTTATAGTGAATAATATCTATGTCTGTGTAGTTAGATATTGGCAGAAAGGTGAAGTTATTATTATTATTATTATTATTATTATTATTATTATTATTATTATTATTATTATTATTATTATTATTATTATTATTATTATTATTATTATTATTATTATTATTATATACATTACATATATATTAGAACAGAACTACCTATAGCAAGGATTTCCAGTTACCATGTCAGTAGAGTATTTCTATTATATTCATCACAGTAATGCGGGATTCATTAACAAGGCAGAAAATATTGAAAAAAAAACGTAAAATAAGTTAAAGATATATTTGTATACAGAGTGGTTGCCATAATTATTTGGGTCAAAAACAAGGTACAAAAAAGAGAAGTTGTCTTTGTGTGGCCTGTACACATAGCACTCTTATTGTTCACACCTAGTGACAACCTGGCCCAGCTAAAAAAACAATGACCCGTCACCATGGGCAGTTGATAAGTTGTCAAGTGCCAGAATTGAGAAATCTCATCTTAAAGTGACATTTTTCTGTTCAGCATAGTTTACTTAAAACACAGTCAAAAAGTTATCCATAGAATATCAGTCAACTTGGTGAATAACCAAGTGACACTAAATTCCTGTATAATAGGATGAATTCATATCTAAATGCGGTCCTACTCTAACACCCATTTAGCAAAAGAGGGAGCCACCTGCATCAGGGCAGATCCATGTATTTAGCATGGTCAAAAGTACTTTCTCAACAAAATTAACAACACAAACACACAATAATCTTAAGAAAATGCATTAACATATATTTGAAACATAAAGGATGCCTAAAATAATTAGAAATGGGCTCTCTTTCGGTTGAAAATGTGTTATTTATGGATGTTTATGTAGTATATAATACAAATCTACCCTGATCATGGTGTAAGCATCAGTATGTTGCCCCGGCAACACAAGAAGTGAGCAGGATCGCAGTTAAATATGAATGTTTCCAATTTATGTTCACTATGAACATGTTGGCATTTCCCACCATGCAATAGCCCGTTCTCCTCGTGTAAATACAAAATATATACAGATATAACCGTACATAGAGTAATGTAAGGAGAAAAAAAAGTGTAAAAGACAATAAGATACAACATAAAATGACAAAATACACAGTTATACGTAACACATGGGATCACAATATAATACAAAATCGCAAACTGCCATAATAATGGATAGTCGGACACATAGGACAGAAAAAAAATGATAAACGACAGATAATTGAACATATGTGGGTTGTGGGTACATGTATATATACAATGGACACTAATGTACACACGCCACAGATGACGACTGAAGGGGAGGTACTAGTCCGACTAAAGAACCAGGGTTACTGTTTGGCGCGGCCGAAGCACGATGGCGGCATGCCCACACTGCTACTGTGGAGCCACCATTGCGCCCCAGAGCTCAGCTCGGGTGTTCTTTTTCCCGCCTTGTCATTGTCAGCCACCTGCAGCGTGCTAATACTATTTGCAATATAAAGGACCAATTAGCTGATAAATACATGAGCATACTTATGACATAATTTTATGGTCTACAATATATAAATTCAATATGACTAACCAGTGTCATCAGTGTCGTCTCCCCTTAAGAACTTTTTTAATCTTAAAGTTCTCATTATGTACTGACCTGACGCGTCCATCAAAGAACAATTACTGAGGAATGTAGCAGATGAGGGACCGAATAGTAGTAAATTGATTTTCTCGGTTTGACGTAAAGTTTCAAAAATAATACCTGTGTTGCCAGTGGCAAGAATTTCAGAGACCCTTGTCAGAAGAACTTGTCTATGAGTGTTGTAAAATGGACACTGCAGCATATAATGAATAATAGTTTCGGTCCGAAAGCCACAAGAGCAAGCTGGAGAGTCACACAGGTTTCGCAAATAAAGATGAACATTAAGAGCACTGAAGTCAACTCTCAGACGATTTAACAAAATATTGAACTTCCGAGGTCCGTGTCTTAAGTGAGCGAGTCTGGATGGAAAATATATTAATTTAACTGATGTTTTAAAAGTATTTAAAGATGGAGCATTCCTTACTTAAAGTGGAAGTGAATTCCACAGGCGAGTGGTTGATGGAAAGAACGAATTCTTAAATGTCAATTTACGCGAGTGTACTAATGTGCGATCATTAATGTTTCTCAGCGGGTAACTAACCCTATCTGCGTTATGTACAGGAATTAAATCTTGAAGGTATTGAGGGCACAATTTTATAATACATAACAAGCTTGATAAATTTCCGTCTATCTTCCAGACTCGCCCACCCCAAACAATTTGATATTTTGACTTGGCTAGATGTTTTAATTGCACCAGATACATACATAGATGCTTTGTATTGGACAGACTCTATTTGTTTCTTACCTTTCTATGAGCAATTGTCAAAAATAGGTACAGCATATTCAAGGATGGGCCGAATAAATGACGTATTGTATTTGTGTCTTTTTGCCCAGAACCACTTCCTAGTAGTCAATATCCTATTCCGCAGTTCAAACTCTTTACTCTCCATAAGCTAACCTGTCCCTGTCTAACCTGTATACATATGGAATTACTATTGTCTATATTGCACACGTTCCTCTGTAAAATTTTGACATAGGCTGTATCAGCCCAAATAAATTAAAGGGTCTTCAGCGGGTAACTACTCAACATGTTTCGGAGCCTTTTACCCGTACATGTCTCTCTGAGTAGCGGCTCCTTGTCTAAGCTAAATATTCAGCAAAGACAACCCACATAATAAAGAATAAATAAGAACGTGGCAAATGATGAATTAGCTAAATACGTGAAGTTTTGCTTATAAATGCAGAGCTTCGTTATGAAAGAAGAACCCCTGTCAAACAAACCATAATTACTAAATTTGTATAGTACAGGTTCAGTTAAGAACAATTTGACTTACCCCTGAACCAATATGTACCCTTTCTGGCTGGACAGTTTATCCTAGTTAAACCACCCGCCAGTGTATAACTGAAGTGGAAACAAGCTGGGGCCTTATATTCAGTCCCAGTGATAGTAAAATAAACAGTTGCAACTAGACCACCTGTACAAACCAAGGGAAATCCCAACAAGGACTGTAACAATGGACATCCTGCAGCAGAAATGTAAAACAAACTCTGTGATGACACCTACCCCCCCCAAACAATTAAGCTCTATTTAACTGCCAACTCTGAGTCAATGTATCAACTTAATGTGTCAGGTTTGTGACATTTAAGAAAATACTGTCAATTTTGAGTAAATGTGCATTTAGGCATGTCAGAAAAGAATGAAAGTCATTAGCATTTATGTCAAAAAACATGTTATCAAAACAATTTTTCTTAACAGGATTTTGAGTACAATTAGGCAAGCTTGTAACTGTCGTCAGTAGCTGCTTGCTACCTATAGCCCCTGGGGGTTTGACCTAACAGAAAACAAGCAATCCTAAAATGTCCGAAAGGTGAACATTAAAACAGAATGATGCCAAAAGATAAAATTAAGTAGCAAAACCGACAAGTCTAAAAACTGTAAATTATTGTAGCCAAACTTTCTAATAATCTTTGGATATTAACTGCTAAATTATAGGGCAAGTCAGAAAAGAATGAATGAAAGTCATTATTTGTACTTAAGTCAAGAGAATGCAACGAAAATGTAATATTTCTTAAACAGATATCAAGCACAATTAGGCGAGCTTGTAACTGTCGTCAGTAGCTGCTTGCTACCTATAGCCCCTGGGGGTTTGACCTAACAGAAAACAAGCTAGCCTAAAATGTCTGAAAGGTGAACATTAAAACAGAATGATGCCAAAAGATAAAATTAAGTAGCAAAACCGACAAGTCTAAAAACTGTAAATTATTGTAGCCAAACTTTCTAATCTTAGGATATTAACAGCTAAATTATAGGGCAAGTCAGAAAAGAATGAAAGTCATTATTTGTACTTAAGTCAAGAGAATGCAACAAAAATGTAATATTTCTTAAACAGATATCAAACACAATTAGGCGAGCTTGTAACTGTCGTCAGTAGCTGCTTGCTACCTATAGCCCCTGGGGGTTTGACCTAACAAAAAACAAGCTAGCCTAAAATGTCTGAAAGGTGAACATTAAAACAGAATGATGCCAAAAGATAAAATTAAGTAGCAAAACAGGCAAGTCTAAAATCTCTAAAATTATTGAAGCCAAACTTTCTAACCATCTCGGGATATTTACAGCAAAATTTGTAGAAATATTTGATCAAAAGTACATCTTTGAATCCTCTTGACTCAAGTTTATTGTAAATAAATTTGGTTCTAGATGCAAAGTCCTGAAATTTAGAACAAATACGACCAAATCTCAAAATCTGTGACAAAAACGTATTATATCCAATAGTTTCCGAAATATTACTGTCCGGGAAAGGATAATTAACCACTTCAAATTTAAACTCATCAATTTTGTGATAGACTTTAATACAAAACCTGTCATTAGTGACCTGAATATCCAAGTCCAAAAACACATCTCTGAAACCATCTGAATTGTTACCCTCCAAAGGGATATCTTTTGGGTAAATTTCTTTAGCAATTTCACTGAAATTTTGTACATTTACGCAAGCAATGTCATCAATATATCTTGCGTTGTTTGATAATTTTGTAGCCATTTGAAAGTCCTTTTGCATCAATTTATTCATATACTTAAATTCAAGCCAGGTTAAATATAAATCTGCCAGTAAAGGGGAGCAGTTGCTACCCATTGGAATGCCTTTTATTTGTTGAAAAACCAATGGTCCGCATTGAACAAAAGTATTATTCAAGAGAAATTTTATAGCATCTATCAAAGTTTCAACAGTGTAAGATTTAACGTTACTTTTTGAATATTTATTGTGTGACCAATATGCTTTCTTTGTATATGAATTAATATTATGTATGGTTTACCATTATGTTTAAACATTTTGCTAATTAATTCTGAAAGTGAACTTTTGACTTCATCTATGGGTAGATTTGTGTACAGTGTAGAAAAATCAAAACATTTGATATTTTTTGCCTTTACATCTTTGATTTTAGATACAAACTGGGAAGAATTGTTAATACTCCAAAAACAATTTATTTCACAGTTTCTAGAAATTGCATTACAGTATTTACAAAAATGATTCCTAATTGCAGTCAAACACAATGTTACTTCTTTTGATAATTGCTTTGTAGTACATTTTGAAGCACCAGCTATGAATCTAGATTTAAAAGGGTTTTTATGTCATTTGGGTATCCAGAACAAAAGTGGAATAGAGGAGTCCTCTTCAGAAATTTTGATATTAAAATTCCTTTTCATCTCATCTTTATGTGTATCTATCAAATCATCAATGGATTGTTTGTGTAATTTATAAACGTCATTTCCTCTTATGTCTGAAATATTGTTTATACCAAGTTCCTTTTTCAAAACATCCAGATAATATTTTTTGCAGATGATCCCAAAATTGTTACCTGCCTTATCTATGTTAGTGACTACAAATCTATCTTGTAGTTCTTTGACTGCTTTAGAAACTTTAGGCTGTTTTAGATTAACCGTATTGAAATTCTTAATGTGGGATTTGTAACGATAAATTCTATTTCTAAAGACTCTTTTCAAGTTTGATAACCATCCTTCAAATTTCTGAAATTCCATTTTTTCTTTCTTTGCCCATTTCATACAGTAGGAATCGAGTGCATCACATGTATCCTGAAAAATACTGTCAATATTCAACTTGGGACATATCCGAAATTTTGTACCTTTTTTCATTATTTCTTTTAAATCTGAATTTTGTATTATATCCAAGTTACCTGTAAATACATGTTTGTGGTGTGCATCAACAAAATTAGAATATTTACTATTAGACATACAGTCACAATTTTGATTTGCTGCGATATCCTCAAGAGTAATTGAAGCCAGAAATTTTTTGTAATTCATGATACTTTGTCCAATATTGTTGCCATATTTATAGGAAATGATGGGGGGATCTTTTATTTTGCATTCCTTGGGAATCATGTTACGAACAAATTTCAATTTGAAAAGGGACTGAATGTTTAGTGAGTCAATGATTTTGTGTTTGAAAGGAATGCTGCAAAACATTTGATCTAATTTTTTCTTATTAGAATCAGGTTTCCGAATAGTTGTTGTGTAAGCATACACAATTTCACAAAAATTTTGCGGAAATGTGTGTTCTGAATCAGTAAGACCCAAATATTCATTAATTCTTGTTATGTCTCGAAATGATAGTGCTTTAAGAGCTGTATGTAATTGATCAATACCATTGGAGAAAGCCTGTAGTAAATTTTGGACAAGGTCTTTAGTATCCATGTTCCTACATTTCCTGTTTTTCTGTGATTTTCTTTGTCCATGACTTCTTCTTCTTCTTTGAATACCAGCCTGATTATTATGAAAAGGTGTGTGACTTCTGTCAAGAGTTGTAAAGTCCAAATTCCTAACATCACCGAAGCCTAAAATTCTGTCATTGAGTCCATAAGGAAAAGCTGAATTAAGTGTTTTGATCCAAAAATCTTCCATTTGTAATAATTTCCTTGTGTTAACATAACTGTCTTGGTCTAACAAATTTGGCTCTATGTAATCAATAATTTGTATCCGGCAATCCAAATGTGAATGTTCTGCAGAATTGAAATGGTTACACAAAAAAGTGTTTAACTTGTGATTTTTAATTGTACTTTTATGACCACTGAATCTCTTTTAACTGATTGAGTAGTTAGGCCCACATATTGTGCTTTACATTTGATGCAGGATAACAAATAAATGATATTGGTAGATTCACAAGATAATACCAAATTTTCCAATTGGGGGTTCCTTAATTTGAATTTTTTGTTAGTAACGTCACTGTGAAACTCTTTTTTCTTTGTGAAATTTGACTTGCAGAATAGACAGTTACAATTTCCATCAAACATATTCCAAAATCAGCGTATATATACTTTCTAATGCATTGCATGGTAATAAGGGAGAACAATATCTGATGCAACTCAAACGTGACGATGCCTTGCTGCAAATATAATTCATGTGACTGCCCCAGGATAAGTTTGCAGGGAGAATTACACCAAGATGTTTATGCTCATGAACACGTTTTGCAGGTTCGTTCAAAAATATCAACGGGTCATTAGCCGGTTTCGTATTTTTAACAGAGACAATCATTACTTCTGTTTTACTTGGGTTAAAAAAAAAACTTTCCACTTCTTACCCCATTCTTTTACAACAGATAAGTTTTCGTTCAGACTGATAGTCGTTTCTTCATGTGTGTTGACAATTTTAAATAAAGTTGTGTCATCAGCAAATTTATGAGCTTTACAAGTTAAATCATCGACTAGATCGTTTATAAAAACAAGAAACAGCAACGACCCCAGAACACTTTCCTAATGGACACCAGATTCTTTTGTTACCCAGTTGGAAGAACAACCTTCAAGTACTACCCTTTGCTTCCTGAAGCTCAAATATGATTAAACCCATGACAAAAAAAGGGTCACAGACTCCAAGTTCACGTAATTCATGTAGTAGACCACGATGCCATACACAGTCAAAGGCTTTTGATACATCCAGAAAGACCATCCTTACTTCTTAACCTTGATCAATAGCTTTGCATAATTCGTGGACTATACTAATAAGTTGATATACAGTCGAATTTAGTTTTTTTAACCCTGAATTACAGCGAGTCAACAGATCATTAGAAGGTAGAAAATTGTATAATCTTTTAAATATGCAGTTCTCAAATACTTTGGACATTGAAAACAGAAGAGACACGGGTCTATAGTTTTTTGAGCAATGGGGATCATCTTTTTTAAATATAGCACGGACGTTCGCTTCTGTCCATGGTATTTGGAAAAGTAAAGGTATTTAGAGATAACTTAAATAGTCTGGTGAGAAGAGCGTAAATGTATAGTGAAAAAAGACGCAATACTTTATTTGGAAGACCATCAGGGCCTCCCGTTTTTACAGATTTTCAACTTTCTTAACAGATCATAAACCTCATGCTCCTCTTTTACAATATTTTCAAGTCTCTTTTCAAGTTTTCATGTGAAGGTCTGGTAATTTTGAAGAGGGATCATCAGTTACCCACTGGGAAGCAAAGTAATTGTTAAGTGCATCAGCCTTGTCAACAGGGTTCAAAAGAAGTGTTCCATTTTCTATGATAGAAGGTATAGGTGGTTTATTGTTACAACCACAAACAGATTTTAAGGTTTGCCACCATTTTTTAGTTTCAGTCAATTTATTACTTAAAATATCATGAACTTTACCATGATAATCCAGTTTGGTCTTTCTCACCATAGCAACAACTTCGTTTCTCAACCGGTGATAGTAATTCCAGTCAAGCTCACCACCAGATTTTTTTGCTTTCTTGTACGCACGGTCCCTCACTCTCATATGTGCCTTAATACACTTGTCATGAATGGTTTATCACGAGTTCTGATGGTCACCACCAGATTTTTTTGCTTTTTTGTACGCACGGTTCCTCACTCTCATGTGGTGCCTCAATACACTTGTCATGAATGGTTTATCACGAGTTCTGATGGTAACTTCTTTGTGTGGAAAGCAATCAGATGCTATTTCGTTCAAAAACGTAGTAAAACTTGTACAGATATCATTGACATTACCATTCAAGAAGATAGCATCCCACGGTGCTGCAACTAATGAATCATGGAGTTTGTCTTTGTCAACCCTTGAATAGTTCAATATAATCTTTTCATACGCTACATTTTTTACAAGTTGTATAATTGTTGATACAAGAATACACTCATGATCACAAGTTGAAATAGGTGAAAAGTTTGTGACCTTACTATCAAGAGAATCCTTTATTACAAACACAAGATCAAGGTATGACTGTCCTCTAGATGGCTCTGTAACTACTTGTTGTAAGTTAAGTCTATAAATGGTGTTAAGAAATTCATAATCAAAACCCCATTTGCAAAGCCCATCGGTCCATGAAATACCTGGTAAATTGAAGTCACCAAATCCTGACCTGGTGGTCTGTAAAAGGCAGCGATGAAAAATTTTGTGCTTATTGATGGTGGTTTCTATAACCAAACACTCTAAATTAGGCAACTGTAAATCATGTCTATGCTTATAGATTAAAAAATTTCGGAACAATACATCGCCACTCCGCCACCATGTCTGTTACGGTCGCACATAATGGGCGATTGAAATCCACGAATTTCTAATTCAAGATTAGAAATAGAATGGTCAAACTAAGACAACTTACATCTACGTTGTTATGCAAACAGATTGGTTCAAGTTCATCTAGTTTATTATTAGCAACAAGGCTATTTATGTTTAAATGAATGATATTTAAGATAGTTTGTTGTCAGGACCAGGATTTGGGTGAATGTCCCCTGACAATGATAATGAAATATCACTCATTACGAAGACACTACAAAAGAAAATGAAAATATACATTGTCATCAAGAGTGTATAACCTTAGTATGAGTAAAATTTTACGTTTTTGTTTTCCCGTAACTTCACACTTTACCAAAGTTAACAGGATGACTAATAGTAAACTTTATTGCAAACATCGATGCGGTGTCCATATTAATAATTAAGCTTGCCATGAAGAAAATAAGTATAAAAGTTAACAGGATGACTAATAGTAAACTTTATTGCAAACATCGATGCGGTGTCCATATTAATAATTAAGCTTGCCATGAAGAAAATAAGTGTGTGCTAAAAGATAGTACACGATATGTGAACTGCAGCGCCATTGTCGAACTGGACCTTGCCATCCAATACCTGTTCTTGACAAGGGCTTCCAAATAAGCCACACTGAGTAAACCAGGTAACAGGTGGAGTCCGAAAGTAATCCATAAAGCTTCTTCTGGTAAGTTTGGTTAAAAATCATGATGATAGCATGATGTGATCACAATAGTTTTATACAACAAAAAACAGATAACAGTATACAATGACATAAGAAGAAATAGACAAGCACGTAAGTTTGCCCGATGTAAATGTTTGCGTTAAAGCAGAATTGGTACATTACACAAGACAAGATAAACGCATGGGTAAAAGTACAAAACAAATACATTAAGCGTGCATATACACAAAATTAACATACATAAAGTATACAACAGGAAAAGTGAAAACTGGCAAAATGCCATTCGACCTGAAAAGGTCGAAAATGGAAGAAATGACATGACGTCTTTCTGTCAAGGTTTGATATAACCAATCAACTGAAGACTTCAGAATTGCCGAATAAGTGAAAGTTGTCTCTGTTGCAGAATAGATGGACATAGCCATGCATGTATGTAGCCACGAGGAGAAGAATTTGTATTAGCATTTGGCTACTTTTCTAATCCTCTTTAACAAAATAAAGTATATCAACCAATCAATAGCCCGTTGGCAGGGGCAGAGTTTTGTTGATTACTTTGGCATAGCAACTGGTACGGGTGTTGTTAACTACAGGACACACAGAAAAAGTTCAGTTGAGAGTTGAAATAGGGGACTCCTCAGAAGAAGACAGCTGTACTCAGTTTGTGTATGCATTAGTCCTGTGGCACTCCATATTATGCACCAACGCTAATAAAAGTTGGAAGTGGAAGACTTGCATATCTGGCTTGATAGTTTCTACTGACACTACAATAGTTGTTCACACTCGTCAGACTGCACCAAAGTGTGTTTATACAACTTGGTTTACTATGACTACTATGGCAGCGTCACACAATGACATCGTTATTATATCAAATTACAAACCGCCTTTGGAGCCTTTGATCATAAACAAGGGACTCTCCATTGGTTCTTGAAGACCTGATTTTGATGTTGCTCACACTCGTCAGACTGCACCGAAATGTGTTTTGGTCTACTGTGGCAGCCACCAGTGTCACACATTGACATCGTTATTATATCAAATCACAGAACGCCTTTGGAGCCTTTAATCATAAACAAGACCGGGACTCTCCATGGATTTTTGAATAAATATTTAAGCATATCTATGAATGGGACTTCTATGAGGGTCGGTAAGGGGTCTCCCGTACTGGCATACTGGGGCTTTTTATTTACCGTACTGGCGTACTGGAAGCCCTCTTCACTTGTTTTACGTACTTTGTACTATCCAAAATTTTGAAAGATTTTTATTTTCCGTACTGCGTACTCAGAAAAAAATTACCTGTACCAGCGTACCGAACCTCCCCCCCCCCCTTACCCCCTTTTCTGTGTTTGCTAGTTCAGTTTTGTGAGTTTTCGATGATTTAGCCAAAGGAAACCAGGTCAAGTATAAGTAAAATTGAATCCCTGGTCGGGTGACAGCACACAATGCTGTACGCCCAAAACTGGTCAGACAGAACGACCGACCTTCAGCAGTGCATGGCAAAGCCGGGCAACATGACCGACATTGTGCTGAATTTGTTAAATGTGCAAACAAGTGTACATGAATTCCCCGAATGTTTTTAGGGAGAACATTCAGCTCTCCTTAAGGTGGTATTACTGACGCAAAATTTACAGGGCATATAATGGCTGACACGAGCTGAAAAAGACTGCAAAAATGTATTTGCTTGCAGTCTGGTACCCCAGGCCTTGAACATGTATAGCTGTAACTAGAAAAGATGATTTGCTATATAGCAAATCAGTGTGTGTGTGTCTTCAAAGCATATTGGTATGGCAATGTACAACTAGTCCATCACACAGGAGTAGAAGTTGGAGTGGCATCACTATCTATTATAGCTTTGAAGTTATTCAAGATTTAAAATTTCCAGTGGTGCTACTTGGCATAATCTAAATTGCTACAACTTTTTTTTTCTAATTCATTAGGTGCGCAATGGTCAACAACCCTCTAATAGAAGTTGGAATGACATCTCTATCTATTATAGTGTTGAAGATATTCAAGATTGAAAATTTTGAATACTGCTTATTAGCATAATTAAATTGCTACAACTTTTGTTTTAAATTCATTAGATGCGCAATGGTCAATAACCCCCCAGTACAAGTTGGAATGACATCTCTATCTATTATACTTTTGAAGATATTCAAGATTTCAAATTTCAAATGCTCCCAATTTGCATAATTTTAAGCATCTTCATTTCTCTGCATAAACAGTACAAACTCCTTGTTTGGAGGTAGAATCATGCCAAGTTTGGAGTTTGTATGTATAATAGTGTCCGAGAAAAAGTGTCAGACAAATTCACTGGTAAAGAAGAAAGAAAGAAAGAAAGAAAGAAAGAAAGAAAAAAAGAAAGAAAGAAAGAAAGAAAGAAAGAAAGAAAAAACAGAAAAGTGTGTGTTGACACACACTCTTTAATTATGGATCCAGAGTACCTTTTGAGTACACACACACACACACACATATATGTACATATATATTGGAAACTGTTCTTGCGACCACCTGCTGATGCGACTTCCTGTCTATTCCCACAGTCCTGTGATACCACAGAGCGATTTGTTTTTCCCCTGTTTATTACGACCATCTGTTTAATGCGACTGCGACCGTCCTAATTGGTCACATCAGGTTCACTTTACATTACGTATAGTGCAACCTTCCTTTGTGTTGAGTGAGCCCCATTTTGACAGCAGCGCCAGTGTCAACATGGCATTCTAGTCCGAACAGAAAAGAACTCACTTTATATGAAAAAATCGGGCTATTACAAAGGAACATGACAAAGAAGCAAATTGTCTGCAATTTCCAAAATATTTGGGTGTGAAAAAACAGTGAATTCCTATGTAGTCTTTAATTCATCTTAGTATCATGGTGATTGTTTATGCCCTCAATCAGCCCTGTATAAAGTGACCCCTGTATATTGCGACCGTTTTGGAATGCTCCAAGCATGGTCGTAATAGACAGGTACATACATATAAATATGGAACTCAATCCGACACACTCAATTGGCTCTTTTAACTAACTGTAATTTGAAGAGATTCATAACAATACGGTCTGTGTCCACCAATAGCTGGGGTCAGTTTCAGGGGCCTGCCCATTTCTCTGACTTGATCCTTAATGCCTTTTAGGGTCCAGTACAAAATTACTATCAAACACACTCCTAGGATTCCTAGTATGCCTCCAATAACAACATAAGCTGCTTGCAAGTGTTCATCCATCGACACCCGGCGCCTGCATTGCAGCTGACTTGGTTTCAAACTTAAAATTGTTCTTCCTTGCAGTTCTTCCGGTTCTACACACTTTAACTCTTCCTTCTTGTATACCGGGACTCTTGTATTAATTAACCACTCGTGGAACTTCTTTAAGGCACAATCACATTTGTATGGATTGTTGAATATGGTCAAATTTCTTAAACGGCGTTTTGTACCGTGCATCATGTCAATATTATTCATAAATGAACTGGACAAAGTTGTGAAAGAATTGTCATCCAAGTGAATCTCAAGTCCAACCCGGTTACTCATGCACTCGTGGTCAATGTCTGGACTTAAAATATTGTTGCTTGAAAGATATAATTTTTTGAGTGCTGGTAGCGGACAAAATGTGTTGCTTTTGAAAAAGTATATGTGGTTTTTCTCAAGATGAATTTCCTCCAAATCCATCAATTTACCTTGACTAAAAACCCAATGTAAGTGACTGATGTCTCTTTCAGCATTGTTTCGGGCAGCAAATGTGTTTATCATATATAATTTTTTCAGTTTTTTAAGGTTGCTAAACACCTTGGAATGCCTGCCCACGAGCCAGTTGTTGTTATCCAGGATCAAAGTATCCAGGTTTGGCGTGCAGTGAAAGGTTTTGCCGTGGATTACGGTGATATGGTTGTCCGATAAATCCAATGTTCTCAAATCATTCAACTTTCGGTTGCTGGTCCAATTGCCCACCAACATATTTCTGTCCAGTTTTCCAACCATATTACCTTTAAAGATAACATGCTGAACATGAGGGTACTTATCAGGAATAAAGGTTAATCCTTTTGCTGTGGTCAGGTATTTATTTGTGCAGTTGACGGTGCGAGACGAACAGCGACACTCTGTCAGTCCGCGTAGCTGGCACGAACTTGACCCAGCTGCATGCCCCCAGTCTAGTGAACAAACAAACACCACAAAACAGAATATCCACCGAAGCTGTGACATGTTAGACCTAATCCACACAAAGCAGCTGCATCTAATCCATTTGTCTTGAGCAATTTTTAGTATTAAAACTGACAAATTTTGGACAGTCGGAAATAAAACTTTGAGGAAGTTGACTGTCTCCCTGTTTCTTCACACAGCTCCCACAGCCACGCATCCAAAAGTGACCCGATTTGTTCAACCTTGAATGTTTAAAACACTTAAAAAGTTGGTTTGGGTAAAAATAATTAAAACAAACTTGAATCCATTCATTTATTATGCCTATACCCAAAGATAAAAATCAACCAGTCAGTAATTTCTATGGGTTTATAAATACTGAAATTTGAGAATATTTTTTACCAATCAGAGAGGAGATAGAAAATATTTCCGCGCTATTGTACATTTAAGTTTTCTGTTGTGTAGCAAACGTCGGGACATCTCTTTTAAAAAGTGATCGTAAAATAGAAATGTAGGTCCATTCTGATGAAACATGCATGGCAAGTAGTTTATACCTTGACAAAATTTCTTTCTCCTAAAGGTTATGTAAATGACATATCATTGTCTGTGAAATATCAGAATGCAGTGTCTTGAACCATATGGATTAACTTGAAATGACAGCCGTTTAATAAATTATCTTAATGGGTGATGCAGTCAATGCATATTATAGTTTTTGTAAGATAATTTGAACATATGCATACGGAATATACATACATACATACATATATATACATATATATACATATATATATATGTTTGTGTGTGCATTAATACATGTACATACATGCGTGAGTGTTAGCTGTATGTCATATTATCATGTTATATCCAAATTTTATATGAAATGTGGAAGGTCCTATTCAGAAAACTAAGATATAATATACAATCTCTTACAGTTGCTAAAACATAAATAGGGTCAAGTAGATTTAAATAAAAATCTTAACAATTCGGTTACCATTATTTACGAGACTTTGTAACAGTTACTCACTCAAGTGTGCCAAAGCAATTTAGGAACATATTGCAACAGTATTTTTTGTACAATGCAACGAGACATACATGCGGACCACAAAAAGTGTGTGTAGTGATGCAGTAGAATAAAGTTCACTTCATTTCATGTAAAGGAGTGCCCCCCCCCCCCCCCGCCCGAAATTATTCAAATCTAGGGTTACCTGTGTTATGAAACTATGGAGCAGTTGGCGCATGCCTCAATTTTTACCACTAATTTTGGACTCTCCAGAAGCATCTGTTTCATCTGTTTCATATTTTTTGTTTTATTTATAGATTAAGATTTCTTTTATGCGGGAGCTCCCGTTTTCTTTAGTTTATACACACCTTCAAGTCCTCATTAACTTATTGTCTCACGCAGGACCCGGTGAAAGATCAATGCTTCGGCACTGAGCTAGAAGCTATGGTAAAACGAACGAACAAACGAACAAATAAATGAAGGCACGGGAATATCGGAAGTTATTTCCTGTGTAATTTCACAGCCCGATGGTTCCACAAAATCTTTCTTGATAAAAAAAAAGAAAAATCACAAAAAAATGACCGAAGCATGATTTGTGGTGCGAGCTTAATATTGACCCACAAAAAGTACATGTCAAATAATTCTGAAGTCGATTTTAGCTTGCCGTTTTGGAGAAAAAATAAATATGCATGCACTAACACTAGTATGCATTTACTAACCATGCCACCATGTACTCTTATTATTACTTAATGCTAAAACGAAATAAGATGGCTCTGTGATCAGCCCGTCCTCAGCTGAATGACCTTGATATTCAACCCATTGCGAGTCCCGATCTGATCTGGGGGTACCCAGCAGTGTTCCTGTGCATTTTCGAAGCAATAAGCCACGCGGTTTCAGAGAAGAATTTTTAACTTTTTAAGCCTTTGCCAAAAAAAAAAGGAACAAGACAATTCATAAACAAGAGGACTGTGACAATCATGTGCTCATCTGATCTTACATGCACAGATTCATGTGGTCCTATGAACTTAAGAATGGTATCTGGGTCACCCTTGTTTAAGATCATCATCACTGTTGCCAACATGAACATATCCCCTAACTGATTTTTCTGAATTTTGATAATTTGTAAAAAGAAAAAAAAGAAAAGAGAGAAAAAGAAAAAAAGAAAAAAGAAAAAAGAAACCAAAAGAAAGGAAAAGAAAAAAGAAAGAAAGAAAATCACGGCACAAAAAATTCCTAAAAAATATACAAAAGATATTGCGGCACCACCTGGTGAAACAAATGGGCTGTGTGAACAGCCCATGCTCAGCTGACCTTGACATTCATCACACTTGCAACTCTGTGGTCTTGGGATAGGATCAGGGTCACCCATGCAATCTGAGTGACGGTTCTGGAAAAGAAGTCAACAATAGCAAAAACACACAAAAAATCATAAAAGATTAGAAAAAATCCCAGCGCCACTTGGTGAACAAATTCAGAACTAAAAGTCCCCGAGAGTGCCCCTGTGCGATATCAAAGCAATTGGGTGAGTGGTTTGGTAGAAGATTTTTAAGATTTGCCCCCAAAAAGAACACAAAAATTTATAAAAAAGAGGCCCACGGACCTTATGCTCTGCTGGGATCAGGGCTATATTGCACCTGTTTATTTTAAAGCTGTGAGTCCTCATGTGGCTTCTGAACATATACAGCTTAATGTAAAATTGTCCACCATTTGACACTTCGCTCCACATGTAATCATAGCTTATTTGTGCAACTCCTGTGATGAATATTGTTGCATGCGCCCAGACAACAATGAGTGAGTCCTTAACTTTATGTGTTCAGTGACCTTGGGACAGAAGATCAAGGACACCCAGATTATGTAATACAAGAGGCCCATAGGCCTGCCTGGTGCTGTCCTGACATTGCCATTGAAGTCCAATACACCATATGATTACAAAATCACCTCTTTCAACTTTACAGGTATGGTGACCTTATGAAAAAGGTCAAGGTCACTGATACTATATACGATTCTAGATTTCGATATTGTTTATATATCATATAAATTTGGCAATTCTCATCCAATTAATATTCAAGATATGGAATTTTATATCTTAAAACCCTTTTTGGCTTATAATTTCCATCAAATTATAGCTATCGCCACTAGTATCACTACCAACTTAAATTTTGACTTCCCCCAGAATCCCACCAAATTTGGTGAAGATATGCCTAAAATTAAGGATGGTAGGGTGTTCAAAAGATTTTCATATTTTGACCCCTATATTGCATGATATTGTAGGTGGTACCACCAATATCGAAAATCTTGACACAATTTGACTAATGTTCTTGAGTAAGTGTTGTGTTTATTAGGTATTTGGTCATATGTCTAGAAACATTTCAACGGCGTTTTGGGTAGTTGTTCTCTTTTATAACATTTGTGTTGTAGTTTTGCAACAAAGTTCTGACTCTTTTGACAAAATCGCTAAAAAGCGTGGTGTTTCCAGCAATGTGTATCACTTGTCCGATACAAACTCCATATACTTGTTTTTCTGGAATGTTTCCTGTCAGATCAGGGTAGGAGATAATATCAAATTTGGACTGGTCTCTTTGTCAAATATTTTCGTTACATATTGGTTGTTCTTTATTTCTATATATCCAGATCAAGGAAAGTAATTTTTGTATCACTTTTATTTTCCAGATTTAATATTAGTTCTTTGGGATATATGTTTTTTTCCAATTTCCCTTTATTTCATCTTCATTGTTTAAAGCACACAGGTAATCTATGAATCTTCTTGTGTGAGAATAAGATCTTCTTGTAGCTGTAAAGTTTGTTTTTGCCAATTCCTCCATCCATTTTGATTCATAATAATGTAAATAAAGTTTGGCAATATATGGGGCTGGATCTGTTCCCATTGGTATGCCTACTATTTGTTGATAGACTATGGTTCCAAAGCAAAAGTATTCATTGTTGATAATGTATTTTATCTTTTGAGCACAGTCTTCCGTTGTGTAAGATATTCCTTTGCTCTTACCTTTATCAGATTTAGCCTCAGACGGACGGATGAATAGACATGACCGGTCGCATAAGCTCTCCGACCATTGGTCAGCGGAGCTATAAAACAAAAAAATCACTGGAGCGTGACCGTTTGAACAAACTTGGCAGAACTCACCGAAGGCACATCTACACCAAGTTTGAAGTGAATCTGGCTGAAAGTTTTGGAGAAGGAGTCGAAAATGTGATTTGTGCACGACGGACGGACGACGGATGGCTAGTCATAACATAAGCACAGCTGACTAGTAAGCTGACCTAAAAATATCAAGGCCTTGAAGTGTCCCTGCATGATTTCAAAGCAACTGGCTCAGGAATTTCAGCTTTTATATCTAAGGCTTTCAATACCACCATCAGCACTTCTACTTCTGCTACTACTAGAAACTAACAAAGTTTGAAGAGAATCCGGTCCATGTTTTCTCGTCAAAAAATTGAATATTTATATATAAATATGTCAATGCAAGCGCACTGACAAATGGACAACCCAGACTACCAGCTCAGCTGATCGACATATATACCACCTTCTAATATATGTTAAACGAAAGTAACAACTAAAGTTTTGAACGTTGCTCGACTATGTACACCTTATAAAATTGTCAGAATAAGACAAAACAAGAGGATCATGATGATCCTGTGCTCTGATGCCTGGAATCTGCTTTTATAATATTGCAACTTATGCACTGTAGTGTATGTACCTATATGCATGAACAGTGGCAGCAATGTTTGACATATCATCACAGAAATCGAAAATAGCCTTAACACACAAACATTCATAGAACAGAATCATGAAGACCGTGTGCATGTTCTGGACAATGGGAGCTTGTTACGATCCCCTGCTCCCATTTTGTGGTGTGGTGAATGACACATGTAATCCATGTGGCCTGTGACTGCATATGGGCAACCACAGGCTTTGGATCGAGCATTATCAAAATCCAAGGTTATATATCATTGAACTTTAATTTAATCTTGCAAGGTCATGCAAGGTCAAAAGGGACCATACCAAAACACCCCACATTAAGCTTATTGATATTTAACACGAACAAGGGCATAGGATCCACCATTACCGAGATACATTGTGATGAGCCAATATGATAGTTTGACCTTTCAAGGTCACTTAGTCAAAAGTAATATCACGAAAAGAAGCCCCAATGAATATTTTGCTACTAACGTCTGAAAGTAACAGTGTGCCTATGATGTACCATCACGAAGATGTCAATGTGTTGTTTGACCTTGGAATAAATTTTAAACGTGACTCAAGCTTAAAATCAACATTACCAATAAATATCGCACGGGAGTTTTCTTAATTTCTCTGGTGATCTAGGATCTAAAATTACCATCCAAGATACAAGTCAATATGCAAGTTTGATCTTAAGGTCACTCAAGGTCAAAATCGTTAACATCTAAACAAACTCTACACGCAATTTCGTTGAGACTTAAAAAAAAAAAACAATTAAAAAATTTATAAAAATAGAAAAATTATTGGATCATCATCTCCTTCGGAAACTTGGTACAGGTCTACCTGGGAAACATCCATGTGAAAAATCAAAACATTCTAAGCATCCGTTTTTGAGAAGAAGTCGATAACGTAAATACAATAGCCATATATAGTGTGCAGTCGTAGCACTTACCGATGGTCGCAAGGTTTGAGTTTCCATAACTTCGTCAAAAATTAACATATCCATATCATTATATTCCGATAAAAATTTTAAGCAATTTTGTTCAGTCGTTTTGGAGAAGAAGTCAAAATAAAAATAGCCTTACGACACAAAAATTCATGTAAAAATTGCAGTGCCACCTGGTGCCCAAAATGAGAACTAGGTAACCGCAGGTGACCCTATAAGTAATATAAAAGCAATTGGCGAAGTAGTTCTTGAGATAAGATTTAAGAAAAAAAAATAAAAATAACAAAAAAAAGTAATAATTGAATCATCATCTCCTTCGCAAACTCAGATTCATCTGGGATACATTCATGTGCAAAATCAAAACATTCCATGCAGCAGGTTTTGGGAACAAGTCGAAAATGTGAAAAAAATTCTAATGACGGATGGACGGATGGACGGATGGACAGACATAGGACGAGCGCAAATGGATTCTAATAGCTCTGCTGACTGACGAGTTAGCAGAGCTAATGATCCTCATTGGTACACCTCAAACTTGCGGTAACAAAAGCGTTAAGTTCACAGAATTCATGAGAAGGCATAGGCCTCGAATGAAAAACCCTCAACTTTGGAGGTACTTTCGTGAGCTAAGCAATAAAGATACGAATGACTTAAGGAAAGCTGAAGATGACAATCAAAATACATAATCTAATATTGTAAACACCGCGAGTTGCAAGGCAAAAAGTAGTGGAAACTGCTAAAATACTTTATGTCTGGTCATTCTAATACGTCTTTCCCCTCTATTTTGTCAAATGACCCTGCCATATCCGACAGTAAAACCAAAGTTGATGTTTTCAACCAATAATTTTTAATCATTGTGATGTTGATGCCTCCCCTTTTCCTTTACCTAGTGAAGTCACACTCACAAAACTCACTAGCGACGATCGTTTTAAACGAAAGTAGCGTTTTACTGACATTTTGAAATCTTTGAAGACGGAAAAAGTATGTAAAGGGGATGGCATTAGTCTCCTGTTGTTCAAGGAGGCAGCTTTCTCCTACAAGTATTGCCCCTTCTCTCACTAAATTATTGAACCTTTCTCTTAATAGTCGCAAGTTTCCAGCAAAATGGGGTAAAAAGCACACAGAATGCCCATTTATAAACGTAGTGCGGCAGAGATATATACAGCAATTACAGACCGGTCTCTTTATTAAGCTGTGTAGGAAAAGTCTTTGAACATGCTGTTTTTAAGCACATTTCATTTTTTTTCTTTTGAGTGACAATTACGTACTATCAGAAAATCAGTCTAGATTCTCCTTACCCGAGATGGAGGGGGTTAATCAATTACTATTCCTTTATCACGAATTCCCCAAAGCAGTAATCTTTAGAAGGAAGTGCGGGTAGTATTTGTAACATTACTAAAGCCTGTGATAAGGTCCATCAGCCAAAGCAAGTGCAAAAGCTAAAAAATGCAGGTATTCGAGGCCCATTAATTTCAGACCAAAAAGCAAGAACGATGAAAATTTGGAGGTAGTTCATGAATATGTTAAGTTTTTGGGGGGGTTTAAAATACGATTTTGTGCAAGAATTTGGTAAAGTCTATTCTACTCATACACGGTCCCATTCCTTCTTTTTCTTCTTAAATGTGCTCCTGTTTGTTATCTACCTGTTTATAGGAGTTTCGAAGTAGCCATGTCGACTCGTGTACATGTACAAGAAGCATTCATATAGGCTGGTGAGCCTGTCGGCCAATTGTTTTTCTAATAAAATATGTTTAAACTAAAGTGACATCGTGACAGGAAATTTTCATTCTAAATTTTTTGTTTTATCTGATTTTGTTCTCACTATCCATGATCATTTGCTCAATGCGACAAGCCACGGTCTTTTCCATAATTATTATAACCATATTTAATCTTGCGGATGTGAATGAAACTCGGAATTAAATACCACATGAAATTGGAACTGTTAATTATCCCCTGTATCAGAGACGTACTCATACACGTGTGTATGTACGTCCCTGCCTGCACATAATGACAAAGTTGCGAAATTCAATACCCAAGTTTACATTGTATGCTTTGTTTTGTATTTCCTTCGCATTAACGACAAGCTTCGAAATGTGAAGTCATGAACTGGTCGAGAGTCGGTACAAGCGCACAGTATCAGGCTTTTTTTCGGTCCCTCTTAGTGCCATAATCCTTTGTTAAAGTTCTGCATTAAACAAAATGATGAAGCAGAGGGCGCATCAATGTACCAACTTGGTCTGCGTATTATCGTGAATAGATAAACACTATTCATCATCTTAATCGGTGGACATACATTAAACCATACGTTAGACTAAATGTAACTGGATAGAAAAGATTTTGTTGGAACAATATAAAATATTCAACCGTACAATCACTGCCTGCATGTTCATGCACATTGCAGTAGTTGATCGCAGTTTTCAAGTGAACCTGAAATGTCATTGTAGAATCGATAAACACACCCATTTGTCTCGTTATGTATTCTGACGATAAATTATATACACCGCTTGTCTCCTGACTATACAAAATAATTTAAAACCATGTTAAAAAGTCGTTAACCGTTTACTTCTTCTATGTGCTTATAATATAATCATGAAGTAAATGTTGACAGTTGATTATGCAGAGAAGCGTTCCAGGTTCATCACTTACTGCTATATCCGGTTATATTTATTATCACAAGCATTAAAAAAACAAAAACAAAAAAAAAACGATGGCGTATTTCATCAATTAACCAATTACGTAGTCGTAAACAGCTTAACTCTCATAACTATAGATAAATTATATATTATATATATATATATACATTTATATATATATATATATATATATATATATATATATATATATATATATATATATATATATATATATATATATTCATGGTTTAAATCAATCCTCTTACCTCGCCGAGTGTGCCACTATTCCCAGGACAGATAAACTAACCTTTCCGAACCCGAATCCAAATATTTATTCGGCTAGGATTCGGATAGATAACCAGGTGTGAGTATACGGACTTGCACACAACACAGATTTTGTAGTTCTCAGTGTATCTGTGTACACAGGTCTATGTATAAAATTAAGCAATTCATCAATTGCTGATTGCTGTACATGATGGTGTAGGTGGTTGTGTGAGAAAAAACAAAAAACAAAAACAGCATATCACCTGCCTTGCTCACACAAGGCAGGTGATATGCCACTGACACAGGCGGTCCATACATAGCTGTCTACACCATATATTTTTAACACGTGAAACCCTACTCTCAACCACTCTGTGCTTTGATATCACATGTCTAAGCAATCTAGATGCAACACTCCTCAGAGAAATTTCATGTCGACAAAGTTACAAAAGAGCCATAAATATTTTACCCGTATAGCCCAATCTCAAGAGACGCAAAACCTGAACAAGGTGTCGACGACTATGCGGGTAGTCATAACGGTTGCGTGGGTATATGTACAACCTTCCGGGGGACCATCCATTCTGGTCATTTGCTTTGTAGTGTACATGTGTATTTTCATGAAACATTATCATAAATCCTTATAAGCAAGTTCATCTCAATTTTGTTGTCTTTCTGTAACATATAAAGTGTTTTCTTTACACGTGACTTGTACAAATCACGAGTTGCAAATCATAGTCTCTCAATCATTTATGTTGTCAACGTTTCTGTCGATTTACGTTTGGATTGGTTTAAACATATTTTATTATAAATACAATGGGCCAATAGGCTGACAAGCATATATTAAGGCCTCTTATACAGGTGCGAGAATACAACTTTGAAATGGCGAACACTAATACACATAAAGGCTGACGTACATGACTTTAAATTATGAAATAGAATATAAGGGTAATGAATCGATGGGCTCAGACATCTTCATTCGTCATGACAAAGTGTGGATGCTGACAATACATGAACATCATTCATAATTCAAACCTCCCATAGTTCCTAATATACTCGTGTACAGCTTGGATTTTGCAATTTTTTCCTCTGTAGTTCCTCTAACATTAGTTCCAAAATGCAAAGTTCCTAGACTGAAATTCCCAAGATCTATCATATTCTTTTAGGATTCATATTTATTCATGAAAGAAATAATTATAACAATTTTCTATGCCCGTTCCACGTGAAAATGAAAGGGAGTCCACAACTACTATTCTGAAAAGGTCCCTATTTATCTGGGAACAGTCCATTGTCATTCTGGTATGAATATAAGCAATTTTCCTTTTGTGGTTTGTTTTTAGTTCTCTCTTAACCCACCCCCTCCCCCATATAATCAATACATCTAATTGTTCTAGATAGCGGATTCCATTCACGAATGGTAAAGGGAAGAAAAAATTGTAATTTGGTTTGGCTTCTTTAGCAAGATCCTGGTCAGTTCTTGACGGAACTGCTTCGGGTGATAATTTATAAAGATATGCAGAAGCAAGTCCATTAGTGACCTTGTAAAGATGATATCAATTTTGCTTTCTCTCATGTTCTGCAAATTTCCCCAACCTGTCTCAACATAGATCTGTTCAATACTTGCTTCGGTAAAGCGCTACAGTCACCACCCAGACCGCAGCACGCTGAACAGTTTTCAGTCCATATTTTTCATGTTGAGTGCATCCATCTCAGACCACCCTATTCAAGAACGGAGTACCAATGAAAAGTAAAGTGACTCCAACGTTCTCCTGTTCAATCACACGAGCTGATCATAAAAAATCTGCATATAACCAATAAGTGCTTATACAGTTACATTTTCAAGACTGTTGCGATTAAATATCAGGTTGGCATGATCTTCAATTTGTGTTTCCTCGCTAACTAAAATTGATTTAGTTTTTTTAGGGTTAAAACGGATAGTCCACTGATTGGACCATTGCGTCAATGAACCTTGGTCTTGGTTCCATGACTCAAATGGGATTTATGGGAGAACTTGACTCCTCTCCTCTGAGCCTGATTCCAGAAGGCATGTTGGCAGGCCCAGACACGTAGCCGTGACGGAAGCGGGACGGAAGCAGGGGTCAAACGATTTCACGTGAAAGGTCTGGTGTTCAAATGATCTCCCGTGACGTCCCCTCACTGTCTGACTGCTTATGTGGGGGTTGCGTCATCCTGGTGTTTCTTAGGCTGTAGAGCTTATCGTCTGAATATCTCTCTCCCAGATGTAGGAGTCGTATCTGCCTAACTTGTGCTGCTGCGGTAACTCTGTCTTGCCCTAGACAGGGATTGTCGCCTAAGACCCTGTTCCCCGATGACAAGCGACCAGCCTGCTATTAAGCACAACAAATTTGACGTGCCACCTCTGAATAGGAATGCCCAGCATGTATCATCCCTAAGAAACGGCGGTGATCAGCACTTGTTTTTCGTGGCATCGTGCCCTATGAAAGTCTCATTTCTGCGTTTTTCTGACAGCCTTTTTATATGGAATGGAAGCCACTCTTGAAATCACCTCACAGATGGAACCCAATGACATGTCGGCACCCTATGGTAAAATTATGCAATACATGTTCGGATGCAATGGTGTATGTAAAGACAAAGTTTCTTGATTAGTCCGCAGCCAGGATCACTAATGACTTCTGATGTCAGATTTAAATAGAGCTATGCCTTCTGAAAAAAAAAAATATATATATTGAAGATATACAAGGAACACTGATGGGCATAAAACCTAACCTTGTGGAACATCTGCTTCAATATCATCCCAAGACAAGGCCTGGTCCTCAAACTACATTTCATGTTCTTGCAGTCTTCCAGTCAATCAACTAAACGACCTTGAATTCTAGCGTTTTTCTCTTTGTGTATCAAAACTGGATGGTGCACAGTATGAAACGCTTTAGCAATATCACCCCCCCCCACACACACACACACACTGCCTTTTAGAGATTAATGGCCTTTGAAAACTCATGATATAAATATATTAAAAATTAACTGTACCACATTGGGATATAAATTCCTGATTTATGGGACAGTTCATAATTGTGTCGTAAAAAATGTATACTTAAATGCTAATATAATATGGTATGATATGATATGATATGATATGATATGATATGATATGATATAATATGATATAATATACGACGAATGCCTGAAAAGTTCTGAGCCTTAATTGCAGTCATGATGCTATGCAAAAGTATATCAATTGAAACAGTATAATAATTGTTTTCCTTATTTACAATGACTAAGTATCTAGATATTGCACAAACAGTGGTCAATAAGTGCAGCACTTCGTGCAACAGGAAAATTGATAATGATCAAATAAAAACAAATTTAAGTTTAACTCTGCCAGACTAAGTATCGTATTCGAAATATGAGTGTTCATCATTAAAAAAACAGCAACCAACAAACACGCAATTTGTAGTGGATTAAAGTTTAACTAGTTTTACTAGACCCCATCCTTCCCACTTTGAAATATAAACAGGTTTATTTGAAGTAGGCTGAAAATAAAATACAATGTGTGGATGTGTATTATGTTCGGAAGCGACTAACATTTCCAAATGGCGAGGCTTTATGTCTACGGATGGAACTACAGCACGTTTAGTTTAGAATGGAACTGTAGAAGATCGCTTGAATATACACTATTAAGTGGATGTTATTCCACAACACAATGGTAAGTAGGGGAAAGATCTGACAACCGCGTATTGATATGATGACCACCGCCTGCCAGTCACCTGAGAACGGACACAAGCATCTTCCTAAATGTCCTTGCATGACACTGATACTTGGACTTGTAACATAAAGATAATACAGTCCTAATTGTAGACCATCCAACGAGCTTGCTGTTCGCTGTTAGGTGCCCAAAGTTAGCTAGTTGATGTTTTAGATAGTTGATTGTATTGTTCACATTAATGGTCTTCACAGAGTCCACATACGAAGTACGTGTAGGCTTTGAACAGAAAAAAAAACAAACAAACATGTAACACTATATGTGCGGATGTGAAACAACCAGTTATTTCAGATATTTTAGCGGTTCTATGGGGGTTAATCATTAAACTCTTTCAGTGTGAAGTTCTGACTGAATCAACAGCTTTCCTCCGTGCACTTTGGGAACATTACGCCCAAAGCGCGCCCATGAAAGCTGTTAACCAGGACCGTTTGTATGCTGTCTCATGGTGTCCGCAACTGTAGGCCTGTTGTTAGTTCAACGAAAGTTCAGTTTACAAACATATCTGGATCTGGTATCCATATGTCCATTCAGTGTATATTGACTTTTGCCAAAATGGAAGTGAAAAAGTGTAAAGAAATCTGATGCATGTTTACATGTGGAATAGGAATAAAATTAAAGGATTGTCCTTCGATTATCGCCTTTTCAGCACATGCAGGAGCAGTGGAAATTAATGCCAGGACACAGGACATCGTGTTGAATTAGCAAGCATGTGCTGCTGCATGAACGATTTCCATTTACCGCCATGGTTTCTTTCAGACGATGGAGAAAAATATTGAATATATTTTAGATTCGTTCCTGAGTTTTAAACGAATGAATAAAAATAAAAATAAAAAACTGAAAACCCCCCACATCACTGAATGAAAAAGATCATTGGCATTCTGATCAAGACCGTGAGCGTTAGCTACATTCTCATTAATTGTGACAAAATAATTTAATAAGCCTGTTCGGGCATTAAAATGGCAAATTGGCAATACAGGATAATCAAAATTAAGTACGTCTTATGCAATGTAATAAAATAATTGTTATATCTTCATGAAGAATGTAAGTGACTCCTATAACAAATTCTAAATCAAAAGCTTCAACTTTAATCTATAAAGTAGAAATATATTTTATATTTGACAAGATTTGCAGAAATTTGTGGAGATCAGATTTGACTATTCTATAACACATGAATAGCACCGAATTTAAAACAGTTCAACTTCTTAGGGCGGGATAAAAAAGTATAACGAGGAAATGCAATGTATTCAATTAAATCTACTTGAGTTTCACTGTGGCGAACAATGTCAAAAACTTTTACATATTCATTCAATAATCCGAGATTCAGTTTTCCATTTAAACGGCAAACATTAAGTCCTAATATCTTGAGGTTTTGTACCTGAGAGGTAAGATCGATCAACTTCCGGGATTGTCTTGGGTGAATCCAAGTCCTTACACAAAGTATGCCCACTCCCACTACCATTGCCTGTCCGATCCTGTACACCGCTTGGCAGATCGCCAATACACCATTTGATGTTTTTACATAGCCTTGATTGATTCTTCATTTAATCTAATTTTAACAAGATTGTCCGGATTTTCGACAGTCATTGGACGCCCATCTGTTCTCTACTGATAGTAAATAAGTTCGGCCATCTTGAGAAAACACTTTCCGGGCACATTTCTTACCACGAATCTTCTTCCAAATATTCACCCTTATAGACAGACAGGCAGACAGCAGATAGACAGATAGATAGACAAACAGATAAACAAACAGACAAACAGACAGACAGACAGACGGACGGACGGACAGACAGATAGATGATAGATAGATAGATAGATAGATAGATAGATAGATAGATAGATAGATAGATAGATAGATAGATAGATAGATAGATAGATAGATAGAGCATGCACACATGAACTTTCTAGATTACATATTGAATGACTGTATATTGTCAAAATTTTCTTCATTTATTGTAGATATTTAATATACAGGAGTACAACAGCTCGAGTCGTTTTGCTGACCTGGGTCCGCGTAGGAAACAGTTATTGTAGGTAGTACTACATCTCTGATGCCGAAAGCTGACATAAATATTGTCTGCAAAATACCATAATGCTTCTGTGCGAAAATGTGATATTTCTTCGGGATTTGCATTACTCGTTAAAATCACCCATGGTTCGGTTGAGCGGCCACATGAACAAGTCGGTCGTAAATATATTTTATGGCTCCCAAGATGACGGCAGCACCCACAGTGACGGACTGTTTTCAAATAAATCATGTCTTACATAGTAAGTTCAAGGCGCGAAAGAAAACTTAGATCTGTATCATTTCTATTAGAATCGATGGCTTCATTTTGCAATTGTCTGGTTTTATATTGTCTTTTTACTTGCACATTCGGCACTGCCATCCATTTTTTTTTTTAAATTGAAGTGGATTTTATATCTATCAACTATCGTTTTAAAACATAAATATCAATACGAGATGTATGCTATCTAAATATTTCTCCATTGCCAGTGAACCTTAATTACGTATTTTTTGCTAAACTGACTTTGTTGAAGCTGATCGAGTTATGTCAAAGGTTGGCACAAAGCATGCGGTGTATCTTCTGAAATCTGAGCCATGTGCAGAAAATGACATAGTGTACATTCCATCAAGCTCGTGAATTAATGTTTGCATGCATCTCATTAAGCAGTGTTCATATCGAGTTTACATAACCATAAAGATATAAAACGTTATCATGATGGAATTTCTTGCCGTTTCCAGATAAAAAGTCAGAAGGTACAAACACAAAGTAATGTCTCTATAATCATGCAGGAAGCACTAGTTACAGTGCTCGGCGGCGTTTGGCACATTTGATGGTGATTGGCGGTGACCAGCGGCGATGAGCGACGGAGGGCGGCGGCGCCGCCGATCGCCGCCAATACTTTCTCTTCCAGTTTTCCAAGGCAGCGATTCGCGGTGACGCCAATTATCATGATTATCTCCGCTCGCGGTGAAGCCAATTATCTCCGCTAAACGCTGCCGAATGCCGCCTAGCGCCGCAGACTAGACTGCAAAGTACCTCAACATAGATTGGGGAGCATTTGTTGAAATTCTACACTATACCTTTAATCAAACAGGACTATACTTCTTCATTGACATGTACTGAGAGTTTTAGCAACCACTCCTCCTCACAACAAAAAGTCCTAATAAAATAAATAACAGAATAACGCCATTTTGGGATTTAGGAAAATGTAAATTAGAACATATGAGATTATCATTAACTCTCAAGGGTTAAATTGGTAATCTGGGGATACAAGACTCTGGTTTATGAAGCCATTGACCCAGAGTCAAATTGGTTTGCACTTGCCAAGATCAAGGCATTGTCTGGTGACCCCATGTTACACTGCTGTGCCCTGACTCAGTATGCCATATGACATAGATTCTATTGTGATGTAGCTTTATTCAAATCCACCCACTTCTTTTCCCTTCCTCTGCACGGTTGGGTATGAAGGCAAATAGAGGGTCCCCCATCAGAACGAGCCAAGAATGTAAAGCACGCACCAAAAAAAGTATCATTTCTTACTTGGAGAAACGAATTCTAAAATTACTAGAGGCAGATAAAAAGTGTGGAAAGAAACAAAAATGATAGGACAAGAACTAGTGTCTGCAGTTAATGACGACTATTTCTAAGGTTGAGAAGACCGGTTTAAAACCACCAGTTACCTTTTATGGGTGACTGCCTGTCTCATGTCAGGAGTGAAATTTGTTTCTTCACATTGGTATTGTTGAGAAATGTTGATGCTTTGGGAAGTCTGGAATCTCTTTGCTGTCATTGTTAGGTTTGGAATTAATGAATATGGGTCATGTTTTTCTGTACTATTTGAAAATTACTTCATTGGCTATGTTGTGCTGTGGGCTTTGTTCTACGACTCGTAGTTAAAGTGGAGGTAGAGTGTGTTTATAATGTTCCAGATTCATAAATGTGACAAAAACGATGTAGGCCTACTTGACTCTTTTGCTGTAAACTTAGCTGACTGACGAGTCGGGAGAACTAAAAGGTGATAGGCCCAATAGGTCTCTTTTTATTTTTGGCAGAAGTAATGAAATTTGTGTCTTGGGTGGTTAGGCCTATACATTTTGGAAAAGAACTAGTGTCTGCAGTTAATGATGAATATTTCTAAGGTTGAACCAGTTACCTTTTATGGGTGACTGCCTGTCTCAAGTCAGGAGTGAAATTTGTTTCTTCACATTGGTATTGGAAGAGAAATGTTGACGCTTTGGCAAGTCTGGAATCTCTTTGCTGTCTTTGTTGGGTTTGGAATTAATGAATATGGATCATGTTTTTCTGTACTATTTCGTCATATATATCAAAATTAATATGATTTAATGTTGGTTTAGAACTATTTCCCGGTCATATTTTATAATAATCTTACTTATCCTTAGTTGATTTAGACAAATCCTGTGTCATATCTTGGTTCTACGTCTTCACCATTTATTCTTTAAAATAATAACGGTATATGGCTTTTGTTTGGCTGAAAGGTGTGTGTGTGTGTGTGTGTGTACTTTTCAAATTTTTGACTCACTTTTGAAACTTTGCTTGCATTTTTATCAAACTTGATGGACAAGGTTGAAGTAGTCTCCTTTAAATGTGTGTCATTTACTATTTTAACGAACTTTTAATCATCTCAATGATTAATACCGGTACATCCCATGCAATGAATGTTACCGCAAACAGCTACGAGTTTCTATTAAGAAAGAAAGATAGAAAGAAACAAAGAGAAAGAAAGAAAGGAAGAAAGGAAGAAAAAGAGAGAAAGAAAGAAAGAAAGAAAGCAAGCAAGCAAGCAAGCAAGCAAGCAAGAAAGAAAGAAAGAAAGAAAGAAAGAAAGAAAGAAAGAAAGAAAGAAAGAAAGAAAGAAAGAGTGAGTTCCTACCACTCTGATTATGCATGGTAATTTTCTTCGACTCCTGCAGTTTACTCCACCTCAGTTGGGCAGGAAAGTATTGGCAAACATCTGTGCCATGGAGAGTGAATGATGTGAGCTTGGCCCGCTTCGCAATCCACGTAAAACATATAGGTCTATCTTTTTTTTGGAATTGGTGGAGATACAGGCCTACCTTAATGTTGCAGCTTGTACATGTTCCAAAGCGATACCTGTACCATTTAAAATCAAATACATTTGGTTTGTCTATTACTGTAAGCCTTTTATCCCTAATTACTTTGTTGTCTGTGCTGAACTAAAGCACCTTCAACCTTGGTGGGAAAGACAGCTCTAGTTGGTCCCTGCCAAGCGCATTTTTTTTTCTTTTTTTTTTTTTGGTAAGTAGGTCACCGTGGCGGCTAAATTGCTTCCTGAAGAGCAAATCCGGGAACACCCTCTTCTTTATAGACTCGGCCCGTGAGCCTGACATTTTCCCTTTCATATGAATTTGTGTATTTATGTTATATTTGACTTGTCAAAAATCAGTATTTCAGTTGTCTTCAAAGTTGGTGGGAATGTCTCTTGTCTTGGCATGTTACAAATGTTTTCATTGGGTGCTGTTGTTGTCATTACATTGTCTTGCATTTTTGAAATATTTGAATAATAAAGAATACGCCAAAGCAGAAATAATAGTGTAAATGCACACGTCTGTAGTTTGTGTAGTTTCACAGGCTTTAAGGTTTTAATTCGGTTTTAGGCTTTAGATTACACAGACCAATACACTACTGTTAACTTCACGGAACTGTTTGTTTTACCTGAGGACTTGCTTAAAACTTAGCTTTTCACGGTGATCTTAAAGTGAGACAGGTTTCAATACAAACAGTCACATCTTTTACATTCATTAACAGTTCGTTTATTATTATTTTATTTTATTGAACCTCCGCGAACAGAGAAATTAAAAGCACATTTAAATGAGTGCATCGAAATGATAAAGACTGGAAATAAATGCCGACTCAGTAAATATACTGCATTACCGTGTTGATATGGCACCCGCACATGACTACCTCCATTGAACCCTTCTTTTTTAGGAATGGGGATTTGGTCGAGTGGATATGTGCGTTTCCCATTTCAGTTAGGCGACTGGTGCCAAAGGTTGCAGGTTCGAGTCCCGCTCGTTCCGAACATGAAATAAATAAACTGCACCATGCAGAAAGTAAAATAATTACTCAAGTCTGTAAAATGAATGATACAAAACAGTCAGTTAAGGGTACAAAACCAACATAGCTAATGCCATGCCACTACTAAACACACAGGATTGTCAATTACTGCACAAGTTTTTCATCTTTGATTTCTGGGGGAACGTTGCCATAGTACATATAGATAAAATGACACAATAACACTCTGTAAAATATCGAAAACATGCAAATAAAAATATGAAATAATTAATTCAATTGTTTATTTATTTATTTATTTTTGCCTTCAAAACACATTGTGGCTTTGCGCGCTCATACGGAGTGATTTAGGTCACCGACACACCAGCCAGAATTACCCAGTTGTTGGTAAAACACATTAAATGGATCGAGTGAACGCAAAATGGCTCGACTATTGACTCAATTTTAAATTTTAATTTGTGTGTGTGCGTTTTTTTGGTTTTTGTTTGTTTGTTTGTTTTTTTTTGGACTGGTTTCAATTCCTTTTATTTGTCTTGCACGTAACAAGCCGCTTCAAATTTGCTAAACAATTTTGTGTCTTTTTTCATGTAAATTTTATTACATCATTTCAAGATTTTCGTGTTAATTGTGCAAATTTGGGTTCTTTATGTTTGATGTCATCTCATTTATCTAGTTTTTAACCTTTCCAATAACACATACAGAACTTGCCATCATGTATCCGGCACTTGAAAAGGCAAGTCCTTGGTCAATTTTGTGTTGTCTGAACGAGAAATTATCAGCGTGGTTTGCTTTGTAATCAAACAGCCAAGCTATATTATTTATTTATTTTTGTTTCAACGAGAAGTAGAGATCATTTTAATGTCTTGTATTTTACAGTGTTAGAATAAAAAGATTAAAGTAAAATTTCAGCACAAAAAATACAGATACTCTATATACAGAAAGTCGATGAATACACGCATGCTTTACAAATTGATGGTTAGTGCTACTTATACATGTTGTACCTAAGTTGTCTGTAGACCAGAGAGAACCTGCGCTCCCCAAACCTCTTTACAAAGAAGTGACACAAATGGCAACTTCTTTACAAGAAAGTTCCATACACGACAAACTCTTAACGAGGAGACATGACAACCTCTCACAAACAATTTGGGGTAAGTCGTTCATCATGAACGTGGAGACACCAACGGCGACAGACAAGATGCCACATGGGCTATCCACTGTTCATTTAACGCCTCTTGAATAAAGCGTCGTCGTGCTCCTCACTGACCCGACAGTCATTTTAAAGACCTGATCTTGATGTTGCTCACACTCGTCAGACTGCACCAAAATGTGTGTATACAACTTGGTTTACTATGGCAGCCACCAGCGTCACACATTGATATCGTTATTATATCAAATCACAGACTGCCTTTGGAGCCTTTAATCATAAACAAGTGACTCCCCATGGGTTTTTGAATAAACGTTCAAGCATATCTATGAATGGGACTTCTATGTTTGCTAGTTCAGTTACGTGATGTTTGCGAAGGTTTAGTCAAAGGAAACCAGCCCAAGTAAAACTGAATCCCTGATGGGGTGACCGCACACAATGCAGTACGTCCAAAACTAGTCAGACAGAACGACCGACCTTCAGTACTATATCCATGGAAAAACCGGGCAACATGACCGACATTGCGCTGAATTTGTTCGATTTGTAAACAAGTGTACATGAATTGCCCGAATGCTTTTAGTGAGAACATTAAGCTCTCCTTAAGGGGTATTACTGGCACAAAATTTACAGGGCATATGATGGCTGACCTGTGCTGAAAGAGCTAGACCGCAAACATGTATTTGTTGGCAGTGTGGTACATGTATAATTGTAACTATTCATAGATCCAGAGTACCTTTTAGTACTAACACACACCATGAACATATTGACTTCGTTAATACCTCCATGCACACACACACACACACACACACACACACACAGGAACCTGTCCTTGCTACCACCTGTCTGATGCGACTTCCTGTCTATTGCGAGTCTTGTGACATCACCTGTTTAATGCGGCCACCTGTCTAATGCGACTGCGACCGTCCTAATTGGTCATATTAGCTTCCCTTACATTGCGTCTAGTGCGACCTTCCTTTCTATTGAGTGAGCTTCATTTTGACAGCAGCGCCAACGCGAACATGGCATTCACTTCGTGTCCGAAGAGAAAACAACTTACATGTATTTGATAAGCAAAAAAATAGGGCTATTATAAAGGAACATGACAAAGAAGCAAATTGTCTACAGATTTCCAAAATATTTGGGTGTGAAAAAACAGTGAATTCCTATGTAGTCTTTAATCCATCTTAGTATCTATGGTGATTGTATATGCCCTCAATCAACCCTGTATATAGTGATCCCTGTCTATTGCAACCGTTTTGGAATGTACCAAGCACGGTCGTAGTAGACAGGTTCATACATGTATATATATATATATATATATATATATATATATATATATATATATATATATATATATATATATATATATATTAATCAATTTGACACACTCAATTGGCTCTTTTAAACATATGGATTTTTGACAGATGCATAAGAATACTGTCCGTGTCCACCAACAGCATGGGACATTTTCACCGGCCTGCACATTTCTCTGACTTGATCCTTGATGCATTTTCGGTTCCAATACAAAATTACTATCAAACACACTCCTAGGATTCCTAGTATGCCTCCAATAACAACATAAGCTGCTTGCAAGTGTTCATCCATCGACACCCGGCGCCTGCATTGCAGCTGACTTGGTTTCAAACTTAAAATTGTTCTTCCTTGCAGTTCTTCCGGTTCTACACACTTTAACTCTTCCTTCTTGTATACCGGGACTCTTGTATTATTTAACCACTCGTGGAACTTCTTTAAGGCACAATCACATTTGTATGGATTGTTGGATATGGTCAAATTTCTTAAACGGCGTTTTGTACCGTGCATCATGTCAATATTATTCATAAATGAACTGGACAAAGTTGTGAAAGAATTGTCATCCAAGTGAATCTCAAGTCCAACCCGGTTACTCATGCACTTGTGGTCAATGTCTGGACTTAAAATATTGTTGCTTGAAAGATATAATTTTTTGAGTGCTGGTAGCGGACAAAATGTGTTACTTTTGTAAAAGTATATGTGGTTTTTCTCAAGATGAATTTCCTCCAATTCCATCAATTTACTTTGATTAAAAACCCAATGTAAGTGAGTGATGTGTCTTTTAGAATTGTTTCGGGCAGCAAATGTGTTTATCATATATAATTTTTTTAATTTATTAAGGTTGCTAAACACCCTAACATGCCTGCCCACGAGCCAGTTGTTGTTATCCAGGATCAACGTATCCAGATTTGGCGTGCAGTGAAAGGTTTTGCCATGGATTTCGGTGATATGGTTGTCCGATAAATCCAATGTTCTCAAATCATTCAACTTTCGGCTGCTTGTGCAATTACCCACCAACATATTTCTGTCCAGTTCTCCAACCTGATTACCTTTGAAAATGATATGCTGAACATGAGGGTACTTGTCAGGAATAAAGGTTAATCCGTCTGCTGCAGTTAGGTGTTTATTGGTGCAGTCGACGGTGCGAGACGAACAGCGACACTCTGTCAGTCCGCGTAGCTGGCACGAACTTGACCGAGCAGCATGCCCCCAGTCTAGTGTACATACAAACACCACAAAATAGAATATCCACCGACGCTGTGACATATTAGACCTAATCCACACAAAGGAGCTGCATCTAATCCATTTGTCTTTAGCAGTTTTCATTATTAAAATTGACAAATTATGGGCAGTTGGATATAAAACTTTGAGGTAGTTGTTCCGTGTTTCTTCACACAGCTCCCACGCATCCAAAAGTGACCCGATTTGTTCAACCTTGAATGTTTAAAACACTTAAAAAAGTTGGTTTTGATAAAAATAAATTACAACTCACTTGAACCCTTTCATTTATTATGACCATACCCAAATATATCAAAAGTCAACCAGTCAGTAATTTCTATGGGTTTATAAAAACTGAAATTTGAGAATATTTTTTACCAATCAGAGAGAAGATAGAAAATATTTCCGCGCCATTGTACATTTAAGTTTTAGATTGCGTTGCACACGTCTGGACAACTCTTTAAAAAGTGATTGCGAAGTAGAAATGTAGGTCCATTCTGATGAAACATGGCAAGTAGTTTATCCTTGACAAATTTCTTTCGCCTAAAGGGTATGTAAATGACATATTATTGTTTGTGAAATATTATCAGAATATAGTATATTGAACCAGATGGATTAACTTGAAAGAACAGCCGTTCAATAAATTATCTTGATTTGATTTTGATGTGAAATGGATTAACTTGAAATAACAGCCGTTCAATAAATTATCTTAATGGGTAATGCAGTCAATGCATATTATAGTTTTTGTAAGATAGTTTTAAAAGGAGAATACGGAATATATATATATATATATATATATATATATATATATATATATATATATATATATATATATATATATATATATATGTATATGTTTGTGTGTGTAATAATACATGTATATACATGCATGAGTGTTAACTGGTGTCATATTTTCATGTTATATCCAAGTTTTATAAAAACCTGTTTCTTCTTTTGAATCAAAATTGCAACTAAGAATTCCTGTTGCAATGTTAAGGTAAAATATAATATCATGAATTGGCATTTTTGTTTCTGGCGAACAAAATTAATAAATCTTAAAAAGAAATGTGGAAGGTCCTATTCAGAAAACTAAGATATAATATACAATCTCTTACAGTTGCTTAAACATAAATAGGGTCATGTAGATTTTAAAAGAATCTTAACAATTCGGTTACTATTATTAACGAGACTTTGTAACAGTTACTCACTCAAGTGTGCTAAAGCAATTTAGGAACATATTACAAACGAATTTTTTTGTAAAATGCAACGAGACTTACAAGTTATTGTTGAAGATCCCGAATGCTCATTTCTTGAGGTGGACTTTACCGTACCTGTTAAATTAGATCTCTAGTATCTAGTTATTTGTTTTTCATAATTTCCCGTCAATCCCTTATATATATATATATATATATATATATATATATATATATATATATATATATATATATATATATATATATATGTGTGTGTGTGTGTGTGTGTGTGTGTGTGTATGTGTTCTGTATACACACATGTACATGTTTATCTAAATGGACGAAGGCATCTCCTCCTGTTAATCGGTGCTACATTAATCACACAAGTCACACTCAAGACGGCATATATCTGGGAAGTTTCTGTGACAGCTCATTCTGACCTTGAACAATCAAAGCCCTCGCAAAACCGTCTTCTTTCGTTTTATACACCTCCTCCCCTAAAAAAATAACAAATAAATAAAAACGACAACACACACACACACACACACACACACACACACACACGCAGAGTTACCTTTTGTGTGTATCTACTATTTTCATGTAATCCTACGTGCATGTGCCCAAAAAGAATACCCTCCTTGGCATGTCGCATGTATTTGTAATTGCGGGCAACAAGAAGTCAGTTGTGTGTAGTGATGCAGTTGAATAAAGTTCACTTCATTTTATTTAAAAGAGTGCGTCCCCACAGTTATTCAAATCTAAGGTTACCTGTGTTATGCAACTTTGGAGCTTTATGCGCATGCCCCAATTTTTACCAAAAATTTTGGACTCTCCACAAGCATCCGCTTTATTTGTTGTACATTTTTGGTTTTATTTATAGATTAAGGTTTCTTTTATGCGGGATCTTCCGTCTTCTTTAGAGGGCAGTCATTATCTACGGGGGGGGGGGCGCTCTGGATATTTGGGGTGGGGGAGGTCACAAAAATTCTCTTCCCAATTATGGGGGGGGGGGGGGGGAACGACCAAAAAATGACACATGCTCCGAATGGGGGGGGGGGGGAATAAAATTGCTCCCCCCCGGCGGGGGTGGGGATGTCGTCAAAATGTGAATCAGTTTATAACAGTCATAAAACAAAAACCAGTATAAGGCGGGGGGGGGGGGGGCGGGATGGGTGTCACAAAAATTCTGCAGACTTGGGGGGGGGGGGCGCAAATTTTTGTCGGTTTTTATGGGGGGAGGGCACAAAAACTATGATGATACGCCATCCCAATATCCCGAGGCCCCCTGCCCGCCCTCTGGTAAACAATGACCGCCCCCTTAGTTTATACACACCTTCAAGTCCTCATTAACTTATTGCCTCATGCAGGGCCCGGTGGAAGATCAATGCTTTGGCACTGAGCTAGAAGCTATGGTAAAACGAAAGAACAAATAAATAAAGGCATGGGGAAATCGGAATTAAGTTATTTCCTGTGTAATCCCACAGCCGAGTGGTTCCACAAAATCCTTCTTGATATAAAAAATATGGTGACAAAAATTACCGAAGCATAATTTGTGGTGCGAGCTTAACATCGACCCACCTACAGTACATGTCAAACAATTTTGAAGTCGTTTTAGCTTGCCTTTTTTGGAGAAAATATCAATATACACGCACTTACACTAGTAGGCCTTTACTAACCATGCCACCATGTACTCTAATTATTAGTTAATACTAAAACTAAATAAGAGGGCTGTGTGATCAGCCCATCCTCAGCTGACTGACCTTGAGATTCAACCCATATTGAGTCTCAATCTGGTCTAGGGGTACCCAGCAGTGTTCCTGTGCATTTTCGAACCAATCAGCCACAAGGTTTCAGAGAAGAATTTTTAAGATTTTACCAAAAAAGGGACAAAACAATTCATGAACAAGAGGACTGTGACAACCCTGTGCTCAGCTGATCTTACATGCACAGATTCATATGTGGGCCTATGAACTTAAAAATGATATCTGGGTCACCCTTGTTTAAGACCATCGTCACTGTTGCCAACATGAACATGTCCCCTTACTGATTTGTCCGAATTTTGATAATTTGATGAAAAAATAAAAAATAAAAAAATGACGGCACGCCTAGGTAGTGAACCAATTCGGTGGAGATCAAGTCTACTTACATTGCCGATAAGTCTGAAGAGGATCCAACTTACGGGTTTGGAGAAGAAGTCAAGAAAAGTGAAAACACACAAAAAATCTTTAAAATTGCAAAATGCAAAATGAAAAAAAAAAAAAAAAAAAAAAAAAAAAAAAAATCACATTGCCAGCTGTTGAATAAACAAGTGTTGCATAGCAAAACATAGTCCCCTACCAGAGAATAGATAGCAAGGTTGACTGTGCTAGTATGAAATCTGTTTATGTGCAATAACCACTGAAGAAAAAAAAAAAAAAAAGACTTAGTGAAATGTAATAGGATGATGTATCTGTGTGAGACCTACCTTGGGATAGTATCTGGGCCATCCTGATCTAATTTCAAGGTTACAGGGTCACTTAATATGTGAAATCTGTTACAGATTGGATATGCAGGTAATGGTGGATCCTACGCCTGTGGTTACGTAGTATTAAATACACATCAATGGGAAGTACATCTGAGGTGTCTTATGGTGTTGCTAATTTTGACTTTAAATATTACAGGTCAAGTGAAGGTCACGTGTATAATATTGAGTTTATATTTGAAAACTGGGGCATGTTGGGTCACTGGTTTTTATCAGACATGAATAAGAAATGATACATGTGATTTCATTTGGAACTGTCACAGTTAACCTTGATTGAACTTGGCAGGTCAAATCAAAGTCACAGGGGTCAACTTTTGTCAGTTTTATGGCAAATTTGTTCATATCACGAAAATTTAGGGATGAGGATAACTACCTCAGCCAATTTTTGTGTGACCATCTCATGAAGAGCGTGAATGGGATTGCATATCAGTGATTTTAATCCTGTTTCAACTTTGTTGGCCACAAGGGTCAACTTTATCAGTTTTGTGGCATTTAATCTCAACGCAATATCTACAAATTAATAAAAAGAGCCACCTGAACTAAACGTAGTGTGTGCACACTCTTATACAGAACTTGGGTGGGTCGTGTTTCAAGGTCACAGGAGTCAACCATCATTAAAGAATCAGTCCGTATTTGTTGCACACTCTTGGCAAATCTGTCTGTAGGTCTGAACACCAGAATTCCATTTTCTTGGCGGTATTCAGAAGACTCACTAAAGGGGGTCAAAGGTCAAGAAGATCAAGCTCACAGTGACCCCATTTTGAAGTGCGACACACCCTTATCTATCTCTACGAAGTGTCCTGCTATATAGTGAACAAAAGTTGGTGGTGAGCAAGTCAAAATACATTTATATCAAGTTTCAGCAGAATCCCTCCAGTCACTAAACAAGAGTCGCATATTAAGAGAAACAAAAAATTCCTAAAAACAATGCAAAAGAAATCGCGACACCACCGGGTGAAACAAATGGGCTGTGTGAACAGCCCATGCTCAGCTGACCTAGACATCCATCACACGTGCAGCTCTGTGAACTTGAGATAGGACCAAGGTCACCCATGTAATCTGAGTGACAGTTATGGAGAACAAGTCTATAATAGCAAAAAAAAAAAAAATCATAAAATATTAGAAAACAATCCCAGCGCCACCCGGTGAACAAATTTAGAACTAAGAGTCCATGGAAGTGTCCCTGTGCGACATCCAAGCAAGTGGATGAGCGGTTTGGGAGATTTTGTAAGATTTTCCCCCAAAAAACACAAAAAATCATAAAAAAATCAAAAAATCATTGGAACGCGACCATTTGAACAAACTTGGCAGAAACCCACCCAAGGCACATCCACACCAAGTTTGAAGTGAATCTGTCAGACGGTTTTGGAGTAGAGGTTGAAAATGTGAATTGTGGACAACGGGCGTCTCTACTATTATACACTTATGCAGAAAAACATGACCCATTTTCATTAATATCAAACCCAACAATGACAGCAAAGAGTTTCCAGAGTTACCAAAGCTTCAACATTCATCTTCCAATACCAATGTGAAGAAACAAATTTCACTCCTGACCAAAGAGAGGCAGTCACCCAGAAAAGGCAACTGGTGGTTTTAAACCGGTCCTCTCAACCTTTGAAATACTTTTCATTAAATACAGACTATAGTGTTTCTAATATGTACAGGCCCAACCACTCAAAATCCAAATTTTATTACGGACGGACGACAGATGGCTAGTCATAACATAAACTCAGCTGACTGACAAATCAGCTGAGCTAAACATAGCAAGGCCCTTAAGTGTCCCTGTATGATTTAAAAAAAACTGGCTCAGCAATTTCAGCTTTTATATCCAAGACTTTCAATATTACCACCACCACCACCACCACCACCACCACCACCACTACTACTACTACTACTACTACTACTACTACTACTACTACTACTAACCAACAAAGTTTAAAGAGAGTATGATCCATAGTTTTAGCCAAAAATTAAATATAAATAAGTAAATGCAAGCGCACTGACAGATGGACAACCCAGACTACCAGCTCAGCTGATCGACATATATACCACGTTCTAAATTATGTTAAACGAAGTGACAACTAAAGTTTTGAACGTTGCTCGACTATGTACACCTAATAAAAATGCCAGAATAAGACAAAACAAGAGGGTCATGATGATCCTGTGCTCCGCTGACTGGAATCTGCTTTTATAATATTGCAAAACATGCACTGTAGTCTGTATGCCTATATACATGAAGTGGTACGAAAGTTTGATGTATCATAACAGATGTCGAAAATAGCCTTAACACACAAAAAATCATGGAACAGAATCATGATGATCGTGTGCATGTTCTGGACAATGGGAGCTTGTTACGATCCCCTGCTCCCATTTTGTGGTGTGGTGAATAATTAATACATGTAATTCATGTGGCCTGTGACTGCATATGGTAACCACAGGCTTTGGATCGATCATTATCAAAACACAAGGTTATATGTCATTGAACTTTAATTTGATCTTGCATGGTCATGCAAAGTCAAAAGGGACCATACCAAAACAAACCCCACATTACAAAGCTTATTGATATTTATCACGAACAAGGGGCGTAGGATCCACCATTACCGAAATATATTGTGATGAGTCAATATGATAGTTTGACCTTTCAAGGTCACTTAGTCAAAAGTAATATCACGAAAAGAAGCCCCAATGAATATTTTGCTACTACGGTCTGATGGTAACAGTGTGCCTATGATGTACCATCACGAATATGTCAATGTGTTTTTTGACCTTTCAGTAAATTTTGAACACGACTCAAGCTTAAAAGAAACACTACCAATAAATACCCCACATGAGTTTTCTTCTTAATCTTTCTAGTGATCATGGGCCTAGGATCTAAAATTGCCATCCAAGATAGAAGTCAATATGCAAGTTTGATCTTAAGGTCACTCAAGGTCAAAATTGTTAACATCTGAACAAACTCTACAAGCAATTTCGTTGAGACCTTTTTTTCAAAAAAAAAAAAAAAAAAAGAAAATATTGGATTGTCATCTCCTTCGAAAACTTGGTACAGGTCCACCTGGGGGAAAATCCATGTGAAAAATTAAAACATTCTAAGTACCCGTTTTTTCTAGAAGTCGAAAACGTAAATACAATAGCCATATATATTATGCAGTGGTAGCACTTACCGATGGTCGCAAAAACTGAGTTCCCATAACTTCGTCAAAATTTTACATATCCCTATCATTATATTCTGATAAAAATCTAAAGCAATTTTGTTCAGTCGTTCTGGAGAAGAAGCCAAAATAGCCTTACGACACAAAAAAAACATAAAAAATATGAAAAATTACAGCGCTACCTTGTGACCAAAATGAAAAATAGATAACCCCAGGTGACCCTATATGTAATATAAAAGCAACTGGCTAGGTAGTTCTTCAGATAAGATTTTTTTCAAAAAATTAAAACATTCATAAAAAAATGAAAAAAATATTGCATCATCATCTCCGTCGCAAACTTGGTACAGGTTCATCTGGGGAACATCCATGTGCAAAATCAAAACATTCCATGCAGCATTTTTTTTAGAAGAAATTGAAAATGAATAAAAATCTAATAACGGACCGACGCAAACGGATTCTAATACCTGTGCTGACTGACAAGTCAGCAGAGCTAATGATTCTCTATGGTACACCTTAAAATTGCGGACACAAAAGCATAAAGTTCACAGAATTCATGAGAAGGCAAAAGCCTCGAATGAAAAACTCTCAACTTTGGTGGTACTTTCGTGAACTAAGCAATAAATATATTAGTAACTTAAGGAAAGATGAAGATGACAATCAAAAGAATGTAATATTGTAAAAACCTGGAATTTAAAGGCAAAAAGTATGGTGGAAAATGCTAAAATACTTTGCCTAGTAATACTAATACGTCTATACCCTCTATTTTGTCAAATGACCCTGTCATATCCGACAGCAAAACCAAAGTTGCTTGTGATGTTGATGCCTCCCCTTTTCCTTTACCTAGTGAAGTCACACTCACAAAACTCACTGGCGACGATCGTTTTAAACGAAAGTAGCGTTATGCTGACATTTCGAAATCTTTGAAGACGGAAAAAGTATGTGGACCGGATGTCACTAGTCTCCTGTTGTTCAAGGAGGCAGCTTTCTCCTACTAGTATTGCCCCTTCTCTCACTAAATTATTGAACTTTTCTCCTAATAGTCGCAAGTTTCCAACAGAATGGGGTAAAAAGCACACGGAACACCCATCTATAAACGTGGTGCTGCAGAACTGTATATAGCAATTACAGACCGGTCTCTTTATTAAGCTGTGTAGAAAAAATCTTTGAACATGCTGTTTTTAAGCACATTTCGGTTTTTTATTTTTATTTTTATTTTATTTATTTATTTATTTATTTATTTATTTTGAGTGACAATACTATCAGAAAATCAGTCTGGATTCTTACCCCGAGGTGGGACGGTTAACCAATTACTTTTCCTTTATCACGAATTCTCCAAAGTAGTTGTCTTCAGAAGAAAGTGCGGGTAGTATTTGTAACACTACTAAAGCCTGTGATAAGGTCCATCAGCCAAGGCTAGTACATAAGCTAAAAAATGTAGGTATTCGAGGACCATTAATTTCTTTGCTTGAAGACTATCATCATGCAGGAGCTCAAAGAATGGTCACCCAAGGCCAAGGCCACGCTTCTTCGCAGAGGGGCGGGGAGCATCAAAGCAGGGGTCACACAATCAGTTCTGGGTCCATTCTTGTTTCTTGCGCATGTAAACGATATTGAGATTAGAGAGTTACAGAATTACCTTACTCGAACGTCTTACTTACGAGCAGCATGTAAATGTGTCATGTAATGATTTCGTGCTGACTGTGGTCACATTGAGTTTAAGATCCAGCGGTACGCTAGCAATGCGGCCTCTCTCCAGTAATATATTCAGCAGATAAATAAAGCTGTTCAAGCAAGATTTTAATCATCAAATAACTATAGAAATATAGCAACTTGCTGCTCAAATTGAGTAATTGCACTTACTATGGCATAATTTTTTAAAATGTACGAATTATACATAGAAGTTTACAAAAGTGGCAGGAGTACAGCAGCCTTCAATCGCCACGTGTCGGACAGATCTCAACTACAACCTGGATGAATGAATTCAGTCCTTGCCGCCACCACGCGGCGCTGCGGGCCTTCGCATTCACCACGCCTCCGGCCGCCAATGACCCATGACGCTGTGGGAAATGAATGAAAGCCTGTCGTCACTTGCTCAGTTTTCGATCAATTAATTTGAGCGACTCTTTCTCGTGCATATACTTTACATATATACGAGAAATTCGCAACTCTTGAACTTTAAATTAGTGGCATTTTTTTTTCTTCTTAACTGTTGACTGAATCAGCAGCTTCTCCTCGACGCTCTTTGACGCGCTGCGTCCAAAGCGTCTCAAGGAAAGCTGTTGATCCGGACCATTAATTTTTTCTGGACATATGAGCATATCGGTATTTAAAATTGAATGAAAGGTCTTTCCACAAGGAATTTGAGTCTAGTAATTTTTATCACTCAGAGTAGGTGCCGTGGTTTTTAGTTGTTCGAATTAAGTTGCAGTTGGCAGTTAACGAGTTAACTATTAAATAATTTGTGGTCATAAAGACGTTTTGCTGGAACTCTTTCTCTTTGCAGCTTCAAAGCAGCATACTGGTCACAGAAGCGGCAAAAATTCAGGTTTTGTGCTTAAGTGTAACACGCAGTCATAAAAAAAACTAGCGTAAATGGAAGAAAGCGTAATGTATTATAACGTTACAAAAGTATATGAAAAAAGAAAGAAAAAAAGGAAGAGAGAAAGAAAGGGGAAAAGAAAGAAAGAAAGAAAGAAAGAAAGAAAGAAAGAAAGAAAGAAAGAAAGAAAGAAAGAAAGAAAGAAAGAAAGAAAGAAAGAAAGAAAGAAAGGAAAAATCTGCCTGTTGCCTTTCACAAAGGGAATGCTTATATAGCGGTGAGTATGATGTTCTGTTAATATATATATATATATATATATATAATTCAATCTTACACAAAACTTCGTACTTTTCACTTTCACCCCCGGACTGTTCAAGTAACATATAATTTTCCAATTGTGTTTACTTCACGTTTACTAAAGAGTTATATCGGACGTAAAGCCCGTATGGTTTCCTTCCTATACGGGTATTACGATACGTGTCACGACTGGTCACAATGGTCCAGCCCGTGAAAGAACGGCATCGATTTATTAAAGTGTGTGTGTCAACACATACTTCCGTTTTTCTTAAAATTCTCTCTTTCTTCTTTACCAGTGAATTTGTCAGACAGTTTTCTCGGACACTATTATACATTGAAACTCCAAACTTGGCATGATTGTACCCCCATACAAGGAGTTGGGTCTTTTTATACAGAGGAATGATGTTTAAAATTATGCAAATTAGGGGCATTTAAAATTTTAAATCGTGAATATCTTCAAAACTATTATAGAGATGTCATTTCAACTTCTACGGGCTTATTGACCATTCGCATCTAATGAATTTAAAACAAAAGTTGTAGCAATTTAAATTATGATAATTCCCAGAATTGAAATTTTAAAACTCTAATTTCTTCAAAACTATCATAGAGATGTCATTTCAACTTCTACTAGGGGGTTGTTGACCATTGCGCATGTAATGAATCTCAAACAAAATTTGTAGCAATCTAAAATATGCTAATTAGCAGTATTCGAAATTTTCAATTTTGAATATTTTCAACACTATAATAAATGGAGATGTCATTCCAACTTCTACTAGGGGGTTGTTGACCACTGCGCACCTAATAAATTAAAAAGAAAAGTTGTAGCAATTTTAAGTTATGCAAAATAGCACCATTAGAAACTTTAAATCTTGAATAACTTCAAAGCTATAATAGATAGAGGTGCCATTCCAACTTCTACTCCTGTGTTATGGAATAATTGTACATTGCCATACCAATATGCTTTGAAGACACACACAGATTTGCTATGCAGCAAATAATCTTTTCTAGTTTGTCATGTTCTCCTCGGATCTTAAACTCACTTTACCCGTTAAGCTTCACTGATTGTGACCAGTGCAAAGCACATCCACGTGACGTATACTTCACTTTGACCTTCTCCTTAAGTTACATAGTGCATGTATGATTTTCCTTCCGAAGAACACATTGGTATTTTTGAAATACGAACAGTTCTTCAGTAAGAGTTGAACAGAAACTTCTACGTTCTTATACCTCTTTTTCCCCCATTTGAAATAAAAGCGGGACGGTTACGTGTCGCTCTTGCTTCCAAGGGAAAGAAGGAGGGTGACCCCTGAGAAGTGAGATAGGTCACAGTTGGAAAATTCCCTCTCTGTCAAATCTGAAAAAGGCGTTTTTGCTGACGACAACATCTTATACATCACAGTTAAAATCCTGCTAAAGCTGCTAAGAATATAATCGTGACTTTGAATGAATATCACAATGGTCAAACCAAAACGCAAGAACGAAAAAAATTTGAGGCAGTTCATAAATATGTTAGATTTTCGGGAGGGTTTAAAATACGATTTTGTGCAGGAATTTGGTAAAAACTTTTCTGCTCACACAACGTTCCATTCCTTTTTTTCTTCTTAATTGTGGTCCTGTTTGTTATCTATCTGTTTGCTGGGGTTTCAAAATAGCCATGTCATCTCGTGTACATGTACAAGCATTCATATAGACTGGTGAGCCTGTCGGCCAATTGTTTTGCTAATAAAATATGTTTAAACCAAAGTGACATTGTGACAGGGAATATTCATTCTAAATTTTTTGTTTTATTTGATTTTGTTCTCACTATCCATGATCATTAGATCAATGCAACAAGCCATTGTCTTTTCTATAATTATTGTAACCGTATTTAATCTTGAGGGTCTGAACGAAACTCGAAATTGAATACCACCTGAAACTGAAGCTATTAAACATCCCTTCTATCAGAGACGTACTCATACACGTGTGTATGTACGTCACTGCCTCCAAGTAATGACAAAGTTGCGAAATTCAATGCCCACGTTTACATTGTATGCTTTGTTTGTTTTGTTTTGTTTTATTTTCTTCGCATTAACAAGCTTCTAAATGTGAAGTCGCGAACAGGTCGGGAGTCGGTACAAGCGCACAGTATCAGGCTATGTGGCAGTTCTGCATTAAAGAAAGTGATGAAGCAGAGGGCGCATGGTACTAACTCGGTCTGTGTATTATCGTGAATAGATAAACACTATTCATCATCTTAATCGGTGGACATACATTAAACCATACGTTAGACTAAATGTAACTGGATAGAAAAGATTTTATTGGAACAATATAAAATATCCAACCGTACAGTCACTGCCTGCATGTCCATGCACATTGCAGTGGTTGACCGCAGTTTTCAAGTGAACCTGAAATGTCATTGTAGAATCGATAAACACCCATTTGTCTCGTTATGTATTCTGACGATAAATTATATAAACCGCTTCTCTCCTGACTATACAAAATAATTTAAAACCATACTAAAACGTCGTTAATCGTTTACTTTTTGTATGTGCTTATAATGTAATCATGAAGTAAATGATGACAGTTGATCATGCACAGATGCGTCTGATATAGCACTCATACACGACCACATACACTTGTAAAAATCGAGCTTCCCAACATACATGTACACACACACCCGCACGTGCTGTTAGAGCAGTTTTAAAAATTTTACTGATATTGCATTTTGTACAAGGAAACCGATATGATTATGACGCCTGTTAAGACCTGGACACTGCATGAAAACTGAATCAACTGAACACTTTAATTGAGTAAGCAATTGTGGTATTTTTTTTCTCAGGGCAGAGATTGTTCCTCTGCTCGTATTTATGGCACATCCTCAGTTTCCGATCGTTTCCCTCACTAAAATTTCAATCAAAATGAATAAAGTTGTCACTGTTATTTTATATTATCTGCAGATTATTTAGAGAGAAAGATGCGTTTCATACTCCTGGATTTTAGCGGTGCACGCCCCCCCCCCCCGAAAAAAAAATATATATAAAACATCAAGAAAATAAACTATGTTTACACATATAATATTGGGTCATACGATCTTGCTGTTATATATATGATGTTATCATAAACCAACTGCCTACCGATCATAGTACTTATTAATAATTTTAGGGGCAAATATAATACGTACAAACGCCGACAAATACCTTAGCTCCTCCCCCCACCCCCGGTACAGGGTAGCGAAAAGTGGATGTAAATGCTTTGACCGCAAAAGTGGGACAGGCTTAAATCTACCCGACAGACAGAAACCAAAACTTTTACATATTGTTCGCTGAAATGTTGGGGGAAAAAAAGTTCAAACGCGTAAAACTTCCCTCCCGTCTACCATGATGTTTGAGCTGTACTAACAAAATGGACGGGGCAAAGTGTAAATGGACTCAAGCAGTCCTGAAACGCGACACATCTGCGTCCGACTGTGCGGAAGTCATGGATCCAACACCAAGTATAAATTTAAATGGCGCCCTTGTTAATTCTGGCTTAATTCACTTAATTTTCTGTATGGAACTACGAATACTTCAATAGGATTACTAGTACCATACTTTCAATAAGATCAGGTATACTTTCGTTTTCATGTTGGATGTGGCTTTGCCATAAAGGCATTTTAAGGCTGCAAAATGTTCATTTCCTGTGTGTGTGTGTTGTATTGTATTGTAAATCAGATTTATTTCAAAACTGGATTTCCCAGCTGCTACCTGCTAGGTAATGGGGAGGATCCCCAGAGGTATAAACATATTGAGGTACTGTACACAACACACACTTCACACTTCAGGATACTCTATCTGCCAGATGAGTTCAAGGCTGACGTAACAGTAAATTGTAGTTATCAGTTGATGATACGTCTGGGGGGTCCAAGTAAAATGCAGCTGTAGTGCAGCAAACATATCGGTGTTTGATTCATACCGGCAAGATTTGCACTACCACATACAGTAACTTCTGACTGTCTATCGTTGCCAGGGTTATAACAGGTTTGGATGTACATCTGGGCAAGCATATCTGTAACACATCTTAGAAGCTTAAGTTGAGCCTGATCATTAAGAGGACAAAACAAAAGGAAATTATTTTTATCCACCTTTAACCAGTTACATGCAAGAAGCTGCATAGGGCAAAATATTAACATCAGTACTACATGGGTTTCGACTTCGAGTAACGATCAGTCCTGCATTAAATTTGTCTATTAAAGTTGACGGGTATTTCGTACAGGGCGGCTTGCTGGTGATAGTTTGTAAAGTTACAAAGGTATAGGTGTGTGCATCACTAAAGAAAATCGAAATACTTGAACTGTTTACTTTTTGTATAAGCCCAACATTTGTTTGCCTCCAAAGCAGACCCAAGTTGGGTATTCTGTCTACTCTATTGAGGTCTGCCCTTCTTCGACTCTATGTTTTAGCGTTGGAAAAGTGACTCGGTTTCTAAATGGCCGAGTGTGGTTACTATGGTATCATGCTTCAGTACACTAGGGACCAGAGGCTGCTACTGGTCGAGGCGATAATGATGAATTTCCTGATTGGTGTCTCAGTCTAGGGGGAGGGCCACAGTTTAGTTTTGGTTCCCTTACTATAAATAAAATCCTGTCGAAGGAGGGTAGACAAAGTGTTGCAACACGGAACTTAAGTCTGCTTTGCAGGCAAAACATTTGTGTACATCAGTATCTTGATCTGTGTGTAATTTTGTGGTCTGGTGGTAGTCATGTGTCCAACATCAATTTTGAACAAGCACAGAAATTAATAAGTTCAGGAACTCACTGTGGCTTGACTATGGTAGCAGTTCAAAGCTTTGGTGCATCCAGACTTGACCAATATGAAAAAATATATTGTATCAGCTTTTTTCAGGAAAAAATAAAGAAACAAATAATCAGTGGTAGAAATAAGGAAAAAATTTCACTTCTCTGCCAACCAAGTGGAGTCTTATTCTAATTGAATTATATGTAAATTTTGGACAAGCGCAGTCGCAAGTTTATTTGTCCATCACAAGTTTCACTTAGTACGGACAAGCGGATAAGCCCTATTTCTAGTCTGGTATAAAATTAAACGTGTGGAGCTTTTGCACTGAGGGACCAAGTAAACTGCCTCCACAACTTTTAACAATACCGTGTAGAACTCCACTGGTTCCATGATCCAGTCGTAATCTGTACTTTTTTTATTTTATTTTTTTTCCGAGTACTCAAGAAAATTAGACGTTAGTTTTCATGTTCTCAATCGCTCAAAATCACAGCATCTCGACATACATGTATAAGAACCATAATCCATTAAAACAATTTAGGTCAAGCTCATAGCCATGTCAACCCGACAGTACATTAGTCTGTAAACATTTAACACATACTAACTTGAAGAGGAAAAGGTAGGTTAATGTATGTATCTATGTTCAAATATGAAAAAATGCGCAATTTATCTAATTCTGCTCCTGCATGCACCTCAGCATGTAACACAGCAAGCAAAAGTTTGCTGCAATTCCTCTACATATGATAAGGGTGGTATGGTGCTGCTAATTGATTGAACTCGGTGCATATACCACCGATATCAACTTACAGATTTACCTCCCTGTTGATCACAAATGACTATAATGGCTGCACAATGCAACCATTTGGTCAGACTTATATACAGGTTGACACCACAACGTTTTGGTCTCAGGATTAGGTACACATGAGGCCTAATTTGTCCTAAATGGACGTTACTTTAATGGTCTTATCAATGCGTGACCATCACTCCCCTGCCAGTGACTATATTAGAATCCACACACTTCGATTAAAAGTATCATTAGCAATAAAAATAAAACAAATACGATGCAAGAAAACAAATTTAACACCCAAGTTTTGATCAACATTATGATGTATATTACTGATATTTCACTCACTCTAATATGGATTTTCCGTATTCTGACCAATAGTTTGTAATTCATACAAACTATGAATATACATTCTGTCTGAGACCAGGAATATCAGTGTTCCTGGTCTCAGATTCACGTGATGGAAACTTTTTTTTTCAAACATTTTATATGAACAATGACTTGTCAAACTGCGAACCTTCACTTGTCATTCGTGTTCACAATTCCGTATAAGATGCGGACAATAAAGCAATCCCATAAGAAAAACTCATCTTCCCCAGGTAGCTGGTTAGAAACATAAACTACATAGTTTGATTTATCAACCAAATAGAATTCCATCCCGCAAGTTCAGCTATATCAATAATCGACTATTCAAACGTGGTCTGATTTAGTTTACAAAATTTTGTATTAATAAAGAACGTTACGAAGACAAAACTGGTGGGAATTTTGTGGATTTTTGAAAGTCTCGTACTTTGCTACTTTTGTTAATTGCAATCTGACCGGCATCCAGTATTATAATCCAACTTCACATACTGCATACTGGACTTAACTTGCAAGACGTTAGATTTTCAGATATCTGGGTTTTGAACTGACGCATATCCAAAGTGCCCCTGTCCACCCATGGCGTGAGTCAGTTGCAGGGGTTCGCATATGTCTTTCACTCGTTCTTTGATGCCTTCTCGATTCAAGTACAAAACCACGAGAAATAACACTCCAATAACTCCCAATATGATTCCAATCACAACGTAAGAAGCTTCCAAATGTTCGTCCATAGGCACTGGGGTCCTACATTGCAACTCACTTGGTTTCAAACTTAAAATTGTTCTTCCTTTTAATTTTTCCGGTCGCACGCACTTTAATTTATCCTTCTGATATATTGGTACTATTGTTTTATTCAACCACTCGTGGAAGTTCTTTAATTCACAATTACATGTGTATGGATTGTTAGATATGTTCAGCATCTTTACAGGGTGTTCTGGACTATGCATCTTGTCGATGTTATTCATAAATGAACTGGACAGTGTTGTGAAAGAATTGCCATCCAAGTAAATTTCAAATCCAGCCCTGTTTCTCATACATTCGTAGTCAATGTCTGGACTTAAAATATTGTTACTTGAAAGATATAATTTTTTGAGCGCAGGCAACTGACAAAATGTGTTACTTTTGTAAAAATATATATGGTTTCTCTCCAGATGAATTTCTTCCAATTCCATTAATTTACTGTGGTTGAAAACCCAGCGTAAGTGAGTGATGTGTTTTTTAGAACTGTTTCGCAAAGCAAAGGTGTTGATCAGATGTAATCTTTTTAATTTATTAAGGTTGCTAAACACCCTAACATGCCTGCCCACAAGCCAGTTGTTGTTATCCAGGATCAACGTATCCAGATTTGGCGTGCAGTGAAAGGTTTTGCCATGGATTTCGGTGATATGGTTGTCTGATAAATCCAATGTTCTCAAATCATTCAACTTTCGGCTGCTTGTGCAATTACCCACCAACATATTTCTGTCCAGTTCTCCAACCTGATTACCTTTGAAAATGACATGCTGAACACGAGGGTAATTGTCAGGAATAAAGGTTAATCCTTTTGCTGTGGTTAGGTTTTTATTTGTGCAGTTGACGGTGCGAGACGAACAGCTACACTCTTTCAGTCCGCGTATGTTGCAAAAGCTTGTACGAGCAGCATGCCCCCAGGCCACACATCCAAACACCACTACAAATAACTTCCACAGAAGATGCTGTGACATGTTAATCCACATAAAACAGTTGCATATGATCCATTTATGCTTGGTAATCATAACAACAAAAACTTATCCATTTGTGACAAACCAAACTCACTTTCGAGCTGGCTCACAGCACCTCGACCGCCACCCGTCCTCTGTCGAACGAGTCAGAAACTTTTATGGCAGGGCTGTTTCAAACGAAGGACGCGATTGGTGAACAAAATGTGATACACGTTCCATGGTCAAGAGCACTGACGTTAGAAAGCTGTGTAACAGAAATTAATTTCATGCAATTATCTCCCTAACTTAATATATATAAGAAGAAAAACATGACTTAAGTCCAACAATCACCAAACTTATTTAAAAACAGTCACATTTTGACATTAATAATGACCAATCACAGACGAACTCATAAATCTCTCCGCATTATGGCGGATGCCCCCATTTCAAGAAAATGTACTTTGTCTGCGCGTAGGTCGCATTTGTCGGGTCCATTTGTGAAATTTGCCCGTATTTGCGAAGGTAGGTTTATGTCATAAGTACAATGGAACAACACACAGTGATTCAATCGGACTTTTAACGTTCTAACAGTAAAAATTCGGCATGACGTCTGGGACAGTAATCTCGCAATTTGGAGGTCGAAATAGGAGATAATAGATTTTCCTTCCTCCGAAATATTAAAGATCTTGGGAGAGTACACACAGCAGAAAAACGCTGTGGTGACATTTCTGATTATATACATTCATGGAGTTTTACAATTAGGTCGTATTTATTCATGCATTCCACGCGTTTATCACCGGTAAATGACATCACACTGTGGAAAGAGGTGTACTTTATTTTTTTTTTTTTTTGTTCGCTTGACCATACCGTGTACGCTGCACAGTGGAGCATGATGTGGCCGCATGCTGTCTTGCTGGTGCTGCTGACTACTGCAGTACTGGCCTTTAAGTTTAACTTAAGTTTGATTCAAAAATTGAAGACCAAAACACAAAGATCAAATCTACATAAATACTGAAAAAAAAATGGAGTCACTAGGAGTGACAGTTAAGTTAGCGTGTGGATGTTTGGGCATGCAAGCGTACTTGGCAATGATCTTGCTGACAAACATCTGCAGTGCGTGACATGACGCAGGCAAACTTAACTTGGGACAAGTGGTGATTGCCACTGTAAAAAAAAAAAAAAAAAAAGCAACAATAAGTGACAAAGACACTTGGAATGCTCATAAAGAATGGATGGTCTGTCAGTGAACACAGTCCTCAAGTTTCAACTAAGTCCAACTACCAAAAGTGTCAACAAGTAAAATTATTGGGCCAACATTATTCATACACTGTGTAATCACTGTAAACTTTTCATCAAAACCAAGCTCCTTGCACATTGATCACAATTTGTCAGTGCTGATGGGATCCATGCCCTGTTCAGATTGCAAACTATCCTTGGCAGTGGATTGCCTGTTGTTGGTTTTTGTCCCACAAATAAATAAAAAAAAAACAAAACAATGTTGTAAAAACTATCAAATCCAGGTGATAAGTTCTTAAATTCAATGATTGGATGTATAAATAGTAATTATTATAGTAGGGAATTCCCAGTAATATAAGGAAACACAGGCAAGCCGCAAGGACCTGGCAGCTTCCGAAGTAAGGAAAACTAATTACTATGTAAAGCAGTACAGTAGTCCCTCCTTTGAGAGACCGCCCCTAGTGCCACCCAAAAGGCGGTCACATAAAGCAGGTGGTCCCTCAAAGGAGGTATAAATAACATAAAAAGTACTACAGAAAGACCTGACAATTGTGGTCTCTCAAAGGAGGTGGTCTCCCAAAGGAGTGGTCTTTCAAAGGAGGGACTACTGTAGTAATAATACGACAGGTTTCGCCTCCAGTGGGGCTCATCAGGTACTGGTCATGACAGTTGAGACTTGCGTTTTTATACTCGGGTATAACTTTTGACGTTGCTAACGACAAGTGTGCAACGTCAAACGCGGGGAGAAAGTTTCTCTGCGTGGAAGAAAAAAACCGGTCCACCCGTCGAGTGACGTGGTGAGAGAAGCTGTATCTCTGTTGGTACGTGCTTCCATGATGAGTCTGTGATGTCACAGGCCAAAGCTAGGATGCTCTACCGGCTAATTCCAATAGTCATATGTGCCCACATAATAATAGGGAATACAGTCATTGAATGAAGTATGAAATTCAAAATAAATTGAATCATGGAATCCCAAGTGGGATTTCTCCAATAAAATTAATCTTGTTGATAAAAAGCGGAATTGTGATGAGTTTTAACTGTCATGTAGTGTAAAGTGGTGTTTATACATGGTTTGCTTTATGGTCATAGGTAACCCAAGATTACTTCTTTGTTCTGGTAGATATGGCCATGTTTAGAGGCTAGTAGTGTGCCCCAATTATTCTGTATTATTTCTTTCAAAGGAGGTAAAGTGGGGTGATACCTCGTGATCAAGAACAGTTTGTTTTGTTCCTCCTGTGTTGTGTGCTGTGAGGCTCTGTGTTGTAACAGTGTATTTCTGTCCAGTGCTGTCTCTTTGTCTAATGTTTGCTGCAGCAGCTGCGAGGGATATCCCCTTGCTGCATAGAAACCCAGGATCTTAGCAGCAAGATCCTCAAAATCTTGATTCTTGGTGCAGATTCTCTTGACCCAAAGTATCTGACCATAGGACCCTGCTCTTTTACAATGTTTGGGGTGTGAAGATCTGAAATGTAGTAAAGTATGAGTGTCTGTTGGTTTTGTGTACAGTGATGGGTACAACTTGTTGTCTGCGATATGGACCGTGGTGTCCAAATATGGAATTTCCTGGGTTGAAAATTCCAGAATGAATTTGATCGTATCATGGCAGAAATTCAAATGTGTGACATATTCATGGAGTTGTGGTTCTCCATATGTCCATGTATAGAAGATATCATCTATGTAACGCCACCAAACATAGGGTTTCAGTGGAAAAGATAGGAGTTGGTTCTCCTCAAGATGGGCCATGAAAATATGTGCATAAGAGGGAGCTACTCTTGTGCCCATGGCTGAGCCACTTATTTGTTTGAAATGCTCACCATTAAATTCAAAATTGTTGCAGTGGAGAACCAGCCTTAAGAGATTGATTATTTCATGTGTGGCTGGTTTCTCCTCAGGGTCTCTACTGTGTAGCAGAGCCCTCGCTGCAGCTTGTAAGCCCTATGGTATGGGTATGTTAGTGTAAAGTGAGGATACATCCAGAGTAGCCAGGATTGCCCCCTCTGGGAGAGGGGGAAGTGACTCAATTTTGTTGACAACGTCATTCATGTCTTTAATGTAGCTAGTGATGTTGGCTACTAAAGGTAGAAGAAAAGAATCTACAAAGCTCGAGATTTTTTCTGTTGGACAGTCATTGGCACTCAAGATTGGTCTAATTCCCAGTAATGTTTCAAAGGTAAAGTAAAACAAAAAGGATAATGCTGGCATTGGCATTGCTGATTGTAGTACTGATGGTGGTGGATCATTTAATGAATGTCTATGACATGTGTCTGGGACATAGTTAAGTAGGTCAGATAGTCATTGTCAGTATCGGTTCAGATTTGTACATGTATGTAGAAATTAGAGAGAATGCTTTTCCCAGTCCAGCAATACTATGGTTCCTGGTGATAGCCACAGCCTGAACCTGGTGCCACAGTGGTGAGCAGATGCTGACTGGTCATATTACTTCATAAATCTAGGCTTTGTCATAGCATCACTCTGTTTGAATTCATCTTCAGATGTCTACAAAACAATATGAAGAACACATTCATCTGGTTTTAGTGGGGTGTTCAAACTATAAGTCAGGAAAACCAGTCTCAGTGTCAGCCTGCTGCCAATACCACAGCACAATTGTGTGGTGTTTTGGTCTTTTATAACAGTCAACAATCACCAGCACAGATGGATTAAATACACACAACACAATATAGTTAATTCACTGTAGGGGTTTATGTTCCATAATTGCTATTTACATTGCAAAGATGAGTTTTCTAAATATCATACTGCTGGATTATAAGATACTTTACTGCTTATGGAAAGGGAAATCAAACGTGCCAAAGCTGAATTCTTCTCAGAAAAACTGGATGAAAATAAAAATAATCCCAAGAAGCTTTGGCAAACTTTGAGGTCACTGGGATACTCTAATTCCAACTCGCCTAAAAGCAACCTAGTACTCAAAGTTGATGCTGATCTATGTTTTGAGCCTGACAAGGTTGCTAATTGTTTTAACACCTTTTATATTGAGATTGCCACAAAGTTGGTTGACAGACTTCCACCTCCTTCAAATTTGTATGGGTGGTCTTCAGCCAAATTCAAACAGTTTTATGAAAACAAAGGTATTAAGTTGGACTCGTTTATTTTACAGAAAGTTGACAATCGTTTTGTGTTGAAAGAATTACTGTCTCTTAACACCTCTAAGAGTACAGGACTGGACTCTATCCCAGCCAGATTCCTGAAGGACTCTGCCAAGGCCATTAGTATACCACTCACGGCCATAGTAAATTTATCAATCACTTCTAGCATTGTCCCTCAGGATTTCAATGCAGCTAGAGTCAAACCATTATTAAAAAAAAAACTCCCAGCTTGAGGTCGGAAATTATAGACCTGTTGCCATTCTATCCATTGCATCTAAAATCCTTGAGACAGCAGTGTATGATCAGCTCTCAGATTATCTGAGAGCTGAGCATATACTGTGCGACTCTCAGTCAGGCTTTGGGAAGGGATATTCCACAGATTCATGTCTTATCCATTTGTCTGATTACATTAAGGATAATATGGCTCAGGGATACTATACTGGCATGGTCCTCATTGATGTCCAGAAAGCTTTTGACACAGTGGACCATGATATCCTGTGTGAGAAACTCAGAGCGATGGGTGTGGGCTCAGTTGATTGGTTCCACTCCTATCTGACTAATAGAGGTCAGCTGATGGATGTAAATGGTACTCATTCTGACTGGGGTGATATATCATGCGGTGTCCCCCAGGGCAGTATTCTTGGCCCTCTTTTGTACCTCTGTTATGTAGATGACATTCAACTTAGTGTTTACTGCAAAATGATGCTGTACGCTGAAGACTCAGTTTTGCTCGTGTGAGGAAAAAATCCTGACATCATATCCACTTTGCTTGGGACAAAATTGCAGTTGTTCAACCAATGGCTAGTTGACAAGAAGTTGTTGATGTATTTCTGCAAGACCGAATGCATTCTTTTTGGTCCCAAAAGAAAATTAAAAGAGGTGGAGAATTTCAGTGTAGAATGTGATGAGCACACAATACAGTCGGTAAAGTGTGTAAAGTATCTAGGCTTGGAGCTGGACCAATCTCTCACTGGTGCTACCACCGTAAACAACATTGTTAAAGTAACTGGTTCACGTCTGAAATTCTTATATAGACAGGGTCATTTTTTTTAAGTTTGAAACCCGTAAATTGTTGGGTCATGCTTTAATTCAGCCCTTCTTTGATTACTCTGCTTCAAGTTGGCACTCTTCCCTAACTCAGGCCCTTAAATGTAAACTTCACGTAGCCGAGAACAAACTGGCCGGCTTCCTTCATAATTTAGGCCCCAGAGCCCACATTGGCTCTGTTGAGTTGCAAAAAGCTGGTCTTTTAAATACTCAACTCCGAGTCAGTCAGTTGAGGTTGAATCACTCTTTTAATATCTTTCATAGTGAGTGTCCCTCTTACTTGAAGAACAATTTTGAAAAAACTCAAACTATCCATAATCGCTTCAAGAGGAACAGTTCTGTAAATTTCTTGATTCCCAGGACAAATTCTGTTGTCATTAAATCCATTAAGGGGTATTGTGGCTTGGTGTGTAAGTTGGGATGACAAGCTGTACAACGAGGTCAAAATGTGTTCAAAAGAATATCGCAGTTGCCTGGTGATACGTACATCAATGGATAAGTCCACATGTACATATTATATTTTTTGGTGATTATTTTGCACTGAATTATTTTAAAATGCTGATTCTATGGTTTACTGCTGATTCTGTATTCATCATGTCCGAAAAAGTAGCTGTTATGTAGCTGCTGTGATAACATGTGCCTGCTCTTGCTGTTTCCTGTTGACAAAGCAGTGGGTGTGTCCAACCAGTGAAGATTGGCAAGTCCACATGAACTTTTTGTATAATCATTTATTTATGAAAATTGAGATACTTTTAAGTGCTATTTCTGTATTATTGGTCGTGTCTGTAAAGTAGCTGTTTTCTGCATTGATGTAATAACGTGTTGCTCCTTATGCTGTTTGCCATTGACACAGCAATGGGCATGTCCTGCCAATGTCACTGGTATAGCATGTGTATCAAGAATGGACTCCATGTCAGTGACATGTCAACACAGTTTCTCAAGATGTTTCTATTTAATGCATGTTTTTTTATCCTCAGGATCAACAACCCATCATGCCTACTACTAGAGGTTTAGAAGCAAAGGCAAGCATCCTGAATGCTTCACCATCAAGAAGGACACGGTCCCAGACAAGCACTGAGGGAAATGCTGGTAAACCAGGGTTGTCCAAAACCAGAAATGCAACCAAACAAAGTGCAAAAAACTCATCAGCAGTGGCCAATAGCAGTCAGCTGCCTGGAAAGAGGAGAAGAACATCTTCGGTGTTGGCAACAGACCAAAAAAGCATGACACAATCTGAAGAAGTGCCAAGAGATGACAACTTGGATACTTTGATTCCAGCAACAAAAGCTGCAAAATATGACAAGTGTGCAACAACACAGCATCCTGAATCTACAGAAATGGCATCACAATCAGAGACTGGGCTTACTGATAAGACAACTATCAAAATACCAGTATCAAATGAGAAAAACACAGATTCAGCAGTGCAAGGACCAACTCGCAGAACTGGTCGCGTGCGGATTCAAAGTAAAAGACTCCAGGACATGGAGGTGGAGTGGAAAGGAATCAAGAGGATGTCTGATGGTTTGTACTTACATACTGTTGAACTGATGTACATGTAAGGTTATAAATTCCTCACTCATTTTCAGATGAGTTTGACCCTTGTTTTTGCACAGTCTATTTCATTTGCATCTGTCATAGTTAACAAGACTTGACTGCCCAGCATGTCAGTACAATACATTGTACATCCAAACATGACTTTAACACACGCACACACACAATAAGACAAATGTGACTTAGCACAACTCAGTTGTTGTAAATTGAATAAGACATAGGCCATTCTAAAAATATGTGAGGTTGAATTCTGAAAAGTTTCTTGCACAGTGTAGCAATACATATAATAAACAACGGTTCGTTTCTTGGCACTACTTGCTTTAGATCCTGTGTCAGGTAAGATCATCTGTATTATCCCCAGCTTTGTACATGAAAGGAGAGGAATCGCCTCTTTTTGAGAGACCAGTTTTAAAAACGTATGTTCTTAGGATGGTGTCAAAAAGGGATCACTGTACAACTACATATTTTGTTTAGAAAAAGTGATCTGATCTGGTGATACACAAAACATTTTTTTTTTTTTCAAATGCGTGCACCAGCCTGGGTTAGTCTTTAGCTCAGGTTACTTGTCAGTCAGCTGAGCTTATTGGATTGTTAGTTGTCTGTGTATCCATTGTCCAATGACATAACATTTTCAAAGTCTTCTTCTTTGAAACTTAGCATGTTGGAATCTCGTCAAAAGTGGTTGGAATGTACTTGGACTGAATCTGCGCTGGGTTTATTCCATACATGTATGGTGCTGCTGGCATTTTACAGATATTTCATGAATAAGTGACTTTAGGAATTATGTGCACAGTCTGCTTGTTGACCTAACCAATACATTATCCCTTGATATTGAAGGTCTAGGTTATATGCATGGCCACAGGTGACAATAGTTTTGTCATTATTTACTAATTTTATGACAGGTAGGTCATAACACCTATTTGCCCTCCATAATGCTCTTACATCATAATCATGCACTCATACTATGTAGAACACTGACTATCTTTTTAATGTTCCTGATGTTGATTTCCTCAATTATGATATACTATACGAAAACATGTTTTCTTTCACAATTAAGTTTCATTTCTAATTTTAAGAAAATTAAGTAGTATGGAGCATAATGATAATAATAGCCAAGATGGAGTGGTGAGATGGCTGGGTCACTGTGACCTGTATATCAGTTATTCTGACCTATTGACTGATTACAAAATTTAGCATGATACGCCTATATTTACAACCAAATTTGTTACCCCATGCATGTTAAAAATGCCAGCAGAGATTTTCCACATCGGTAATTCATACAGATGGATAAAGTGGTGAAACTAAGGGTGAGACGGCTGGAGCTGGCAGAGGCAGATCTGTCAATGCTCATGTTTAGTTTTCCTACTTTGATCTGCAATTCTAATTCTTTCCCACTCAGTTCATCCAAAATAACCAGGTGCAAATTGCTGTCTGCTTTAGTGTTTTTACTTTAATTTCTTTGGAATGGGGAACACTTTGACAGAGAAATGTGGCAGTGACCCATCAAGATGTTGTAAATTGCTTTAATTTTGCTGTACTCTTCTTTTCGCTTATTTCGCTGAAAAGCCGTGAAAATAAAAACACAGTGAAATAGTATTTTAACATCCTTTGAATAGGAATTATGTCCAAAACAATTAAATGAAAACTACAGCGAAATGTCAAATATACAAAAACTGTGAAAATTTATACATGTACATGTGAAAATAAAGCAATTTACAGTAACATGCCCTTGATCAGCAATTATCTCTTGCACAGGCTTAACGCAATATTAATCCATGCCAAGAAAACTTGATTATTTAGCTTTTTTTTCACCACGAGAGAGTGAAACACATTTTTCTTCTTTTCCTTGAAGTACATGTATTGTATTTATTTCTCTTTGTTATATGTGTGTAGGAGAGAGAAAGTTGAAGACAGGCAGAGCCCAGCAAGGAAAGCTCCCGTTGTCTAGTCAAACAGGAAAGCCTCCGGGCAAGGCTGCAGTTGCAGTGTCAACACAGAAATCAGGAAGTGGGGACCAGCCAGACTCCAGGGGCATACAGAAAATACAGGTCAAGCAGGAAAAGTGAGTATCGTTGGCATGTGTGTCCAACTATCACCCAGGGTTAGATATTCCAAATGTCCTGTTTGCCATTTGAAGGGGAATGGGGTGGGACTGAAGTAAATGTGACTAGCATGCTTGCCCAAGAGAAATACCCATATGTAGTGTGTACATGTACTGTTATCTCAAACTACATGTAAGGTAGCAGACACACCCAGTCCACACACATTAACAGCAACTATTACAGGGGTACCTGCTCTAAAGACCACCTTTCAGGAAAGGCTGGATTAGTTTTTACGACCACCATTTCAAGACACTGGCCTTTAATTTCTTTGCTAGCTTACCTGTAGTGAAAAACCAACTTTCCTGTGTGACCACTTCTCTCTGACAATAAGGGTGGTCTTAAATAGCAGGTATCAGTGTATCACAAAAATAATGAAAACAGAACTTACAATTTTACAAGCTTTTACTATTAAATACCAGTAGAGCCATCACAGTATAACCGACTCAATACATATTTTGTGATTCATTTTTATCCATATGGGCCTCTTTTCAAGTGGTAAGGGTGGGCAACTGTTTTACCTTTTAAGAATTTTACCCTTCCCTCATATGGTATGCACACATTTATGCCCTCTTTCTCTCTAAGAAAATACCCAGTTTACACAATATTTTGCTTGTCACCTTTACCTTTACCTGTGAGTGCCCTGTTGCCTCCCATGCTGTGTCGATTATGGTATTCACGCATACCTGCCTTCATTGAACCATTCTTTTTAGGAATGGGGATTTGGTGCAGTTGGTATGTGCATTTCCCATTTTCTGCCAGGTTATTGATGCCAAAGGTTGCTGGTTCCAGACCCGGCCGTTCTGTGGTCACAAAACATGCACATGTATAAGAACCAGGGATACTTGCCCATAAAAAAGTGAATCCTGAAAATCAGTCAATTGCAATGAAATTCTTCACTCATAACAACCACATAATTATAATAGAACAGAAGAAAGGTTACACAAGTTAAGTCATGACCCAAGTGGCAATTTGGCACCTGATGTGTCTTTTCTCATCAAGACTCATCTTTCTGTGACCCAGTGGATCTTTGTCAGAACTAGATGTAAAAATGTAAAAGATGTGTAACTGTTTTAAATGCCAGTGTCAAATTTTGTCTACCTTTACCTGCAGGAAGACACACTACTCATGAGAACTTTTTTTTCTTCAAAAAATACCTCAGAGCATTTGGCTAAAGGCTACTGCTCTCATGTGTTGGGGGGGGGGGGGGGAAATCACTGTAATTAACAGCTCATACAAACTTCCATGTGGGTGGAAGAACATACTCCAAACAAGCAGTATGTTGCGCATTGCAATATTCTACTCTTTGGTGCAGTGTAATTTATTGTATTTATATCCCAATGCATCTTTTCCAGGCAAATTGAGAAACCAAGCACAAGCAAAGGAGTGACAGGCTTGCAGGCAGCTGCACCGTACTCTGATAAAGTCACCAAAGCTTTACCACAGGCCCAGGTTACAACCTCACCCGTTATTGACAGTGAGACTATGCGGGTAGCCAAGGAAATATTGGCCAAGCAGTTGTCTGCCCATGGTCAGAGGCTGATGGATGTTAAACTGTCAAAAGAAATTACAGGAGGATCCAGGTCTGCAATGCTGGTTGTGTCACCCAAATCCAATACCAATAGTACTGATGCACCTGTTTCCCAACAGGGGGCAGCACCTGCTGGTGTCCAGGTAATTGCTCCACCAAAGGGCCACAAGGTAACTGTGTTTGAAATAAAGATGAGTGCTGGCAGTTCCAAGCCAACATTTTCTTTAGTTGAATCTGGACGCGCTGCTGATGTGGCTCAGAACTTGAGAGGAATGGGTCAGCACCAGATTGCTTCCTATTTGAGTTCTGGTGTGAAGGGTGATACATCAGCTTGTCTGGCACAGCAAGATAGCATCACCACAGTACATCAGAGAACACATGAAGTGCTAAAAGAATCTCCCTCAAGTAGTAGCAGCAATGGACCTTACATAATGAAGCACACTGTGGCACCATCTTTACTTTCTAGAAGAAAACTTAGCACCAATTTGTCCACAAATCAGTCTGCTGACAGTTTAGGGTCAGATAAGAGCAGTAAACATCATGACAACATCTCATCAATTGAAGTAACTAAAGCACAAGACCTTGGTACAGGCTCGACTAGTATAGAATATCAAACAGATACCCAAGTACAAATAGTGCCTTCATCAGGAGAAATAGTTACAGATTGCCAGGAGGGTTCAGATGATGCTGTTTTGGTGGTAACCAAGCCACCACAGGAGACAGGAACACACTGTATGGCAGATAAAGCAACAATTGATAGACTCCAGGCAGACCTTGGATCTTCTGGGCCTGTTGCTGATCTGGACAGCCCGCAAAATGAAGCTAATATAGAAATCAGTAACACAGCAAAGACTAGTACAAATTTAGGTGGTTTAGATCAGTTCATAGAAATATCCAGCATTATTCCTCCCTCAGAAGCACCTGCTGAGCAGTCCGAGCAGGGGAGCCTGCACATGACACTGGCAAATACTCAGGCCATTCTACTGGATGATGCAAGGCCGGTCAGTGAGGCAGGCAAGGTCAGTGGTCCAGCATCACCGAGCATTGTGACCAGCAATGCAGATAACTCAACACAGGTGTCATCCTCAGCAGCCCTTTTACCTGGAGCCAGCATAAAACAGCATGACCCCAGTGACAAAAACAACGAGACAAGACCCATTACTATAATGTGTAATGAGAGGAACAGTGAGACAGGACCCATTACAATCTTACATAATGACAAGAACAATGAGACAGGACCCATTACAATCTTACATAATGACAAGAACAATGAGACAGGACCCATTACGATCTTACATAATGACAAGAACAATGAGACAGGACCCATTACAATCTTACATGATGACAAGAACAATGAGACAAGACCCATTACAATCTTACATAATGAAAAGAACAGTGAGACAGGATCCATTACAATCTTGCACAACGACAAGAACAATGAAACAGGGTCTGTTACAATCTTGCCCCAAAAAGTACAAGTTGACAATGTGGCCTTTGATTGTCAGCCAGCAACCTCCACGGCAGACAGCAGCACACCGGTACAGTGTAGTGATGGTCAGGTGAAGACCGTGAATGTAGAAGTGGTCCAGGCTGAGCCCCCTGCTACTGCACCCTCTGATAACACCACTGCTGGGATCAAAGGTCAGGCAACCCCACTGACCTCCCTGGCAGAGATGGGAGTGAGTCAGCTGATTGCTGCTGCTGAGGAGGGGCTGAGTCAGGAGATGGGCAGTAAGCAGCCTAACAAAGAAACCCCCAAAGAAACGACAGATGACAAAGTAAGTGCTCAGGGGCAACACCTGTGATAAAGACCACCTGTTTAGGCACAATAGAAGTTTTAAGTCACTCTTTCAAGATATGTCCACACTGTTTCTTTGTACTTGGATAATTAGACCACCCTTGACTGACACATAGGATGGTCTTCAAAAGCAGGCCTTGTAGTGTGTCTGCCATACAATGGTACCTCCATAAAGATGTAAAGATGACCTTGCAGGACAGACTGCATAGCTTGGCAGTCCTTGCCTGCTCATACCACCCAAAGCACCTACATGTCAAAAGGTCATCTGCTCCAATGTTTTTCTTTAAATTTCTCTTTAAGGTGGAAGATCTGTAGCCAGCACCTTTGGATAACCTCTAATCACTTTTTAATATTTTTGGATAGTTTGATACTTAAACTACATGCTCCCAAAAACTCAGATCTGTGAACATAAAGTTTGTATGAGAAAACTGAGAATACATGAGGGTTTTCAGAATGGCATAGCTGTTGACTGTCTTCAGACAGAAATGGTTACACCCACCCTTTCACAATGTTTGCCTGTTTCATTGTTAAATATACATGTATCTTTAGAATGCCTGAAAGATGATTTTATTAAATTTTATTGTATTTATTGGCATTGACAAGAATTCTTAATAAGCCCATGTTACGTAGCTCATAAAACCAACACAAAATAAATGTCACCGTATCTTTAATGTCTTGGCCGGCACAAGGAATGGTCTTGAATAGCAGATGCTACAGAAAGCCGACAACAGTAAATGACACCAGATGGCATAGTTTAAACATAAATCTTCCATTTGTATTGTACATGATGCTTTGACCTATCCATGTGTACAGTTTTTCTCATCTCAAATTTGTCTGGACTGGGTACATACCAAACTACAAAGAAAACATAAATACATGTATTTTATTTCTAGATCAATTTCACAGTCAAGTGTATATCCAATTCATTACTTGCTTTATAATCTTCAGCACAGAATGGTTCTTCCGGTTCTTCAATGCTGATGTTAAAGCAAAGTGTGGCATGATGTATAATATTGGCTGCAATGCTGTCACATTATTGAATGGAAAATTTGTTATAAACACAGGGCTTCTCATGAGAATCTTGAGTAGGACAGCCTTGAGGATGCTTCAGGACAGCACTCCCCACAAACAAGTTTAATGGCACAGTTCAGTATTTTACCTGTGATAAAAGTAAAGTATGAACAAATTTATTTTCAGAAATACTACTGTGTGGTTTATAAGTGCACAGAGTGTGACTACAGTACTGAGAAAAAAGGAAACTGGTATAAACACAAGAAGAAACATGCAGGTCAGTTTGTCCATCTTGGTGCTATATGTAATGTGTCATCAGTATGCTGAACTCTGCTCTCACAACAAAATGCTACTCTACCCAGGAACTAATCCGAATTTCAAAATTACGAGCCATATTTGGCAATATGGAAGTAAACATTTCTGTAACCTTTCAGCTACGCCTTTCAACAATTCAGATTAAAACAATTTAAGCACTAAGACGTTGACAAGGCCAAATGAATGAATTATTTGACTAACTGGTATCAGAATGGTGTGTAATGTAAGGTGCTCAATCAATATGGTGCTCTGTTCCCAGTTAATGAATTATGTTAGACATATATTTACTGCTTAAATGTGAAGAATAGGAAGTTCAGCACAATTTGCTTTGGAAGTTTGAATAAAATGTAAATTTTCCTGTATGGGAGACTTAAGAAATGATGATGATGATGATGATGATGATGATGATGATGATGATGATGATGATGATGATGATGATGATGATGATGATGATGATGATGATGATGATGATGATGATGATGATGATGATGATGATGATGATGATGATGATGATGACATCATGTTCTTGGTTGGGAAGAGGCATTAATTTATCACAAAGTATAAACAACCTTGCAATTTGGTAGACAGACTTACTGGGGCATGGGTTGTGTATCCCATTGTGATGTGTCTGTTTAACTCGTTTGATCCCCTTATGCCACAAGTTAACAGCATGGATCACTCTATTCTTGTTTTAAGTCATTGCTTTTACAATGTAAAAATATACTTTATAAAGCTAAAAGGAACAGGTGCATTTAGGTCACTTTGAAGAATTGAATACTGTGATCTATTACTGCTACATTCATTGTTCAATTTCTATCCTCCCATGTTTTGTTGATATGATAATTAAAAAGTGACAGATTTTCCTCAAATTTGGCACAAAAGTACCTCTCAGATTCAGGTGATTTCTTTGTGACTTTGAGTAATTTGTCCATTACTGCCATCTAGTTAGTGTCTGGCAAGCAATGTGCAATACATATCACATTTCTTGTGGTGATATCCCAAAACTACTGTCACAGATTTTGCTCAAATTTCACACAAAAGTATATCATATGATTCATTAAACAAACAAGAGTAACAGTGCCAAATCTTCTGTTTAGTTTTCAACCCCCCAAAATATCACAATCTCTCTACACTTCACTCTGATCCAGTCACTGTTTATATATCTAAACCTGTTAACTGATTAGCATATTATCACATTTTATTCAAAATTAAGAAATTTCTAGGCTTCAACAGCCAAATGAATTTATAAATGGGTCATAAAGCAGAAAACCATCAAGCCTTGACAGCCTTAGATCTCTGGACATGCTTTTTATGTGATGGCAGCTGCTTGCCTACCTTCTGTGTGTTAACTCATTCCATACTATGGTCCCAGGCCTTGGTCAGTAATTCTGGCACTGCCTTGCAAGTCATGCTGCAGGTGCCCTTGCGGCAGCTGCAGCATGACTTGCTATGCAGTGCCAGAACCACTGACTTAAGACTATATTCATGTTGGTACTTGAATGAAAGCTCTTTTCATGAAGAATTTAAATATGCAATTGACTTCTTAAATCTAGGAAAACATACATAAATAGCAGGGACTGGTATGGAATGAGTTAAAGACAACTCACTGGAATGTAAAGAATACATGTATGAACATGAAATATCAGCAAATATATAATACATATTGTACAACAAGTTCTTGCATTAAGCCTTATAATGACAAGACTTGAAGAATTTATATGAATTAGTATAAGTATATGCACAATGTATATAAAATAGCACTTGGGGGTGGATGTCAAGGACTTCACCTGTTCACTCTTCCTCAACACTAAAAGTCCTGGAAAGGAACACAGGAGCTGATGACAAGGCTACACAGAATAAAGTAAGAGTCAGACCCTCACAATTGAGGTGAGATCTTGGTTTGACAAACCTAGAGTGATGCTAATTGTTATACATGGAGCTGTTTAAGGCCATTTAGAATGATTTTAGGTGTGGCTGGCCAATGATTGGTTGATATGAAAGCCAGAACTGATGACAAAATATGGAACATGCATATATTAATTTCCCACTAAAATATCTGACCCTGTTGCAAGGCAACAATGACAATCAGCCACCATGCCATGGATGTACTGATGGGAACATGACTATGACACTTTAAGTAGCAGTACATGTAGCTAATTTTATCCAAGTGACTGATTTGGGAAGAGTAATTTACATGTATTTTGCCATGTTTGATAAAGCAATCTGCCTGTACATACCGGTAATTCATTGTTGAATGACATTGGTCAAAGCACCACTGTATTTAATACAGAGAATAGTGATTGGACAGATAGACAACCCAATAACTGAATCTCTACCCCTCCCAGGGGAAGCTTAAAAAGGAGGCTGGCATGCACATACTCTTGTACATGTATGCTGATGAGAAAGGGAGACTGGCATGCACATACTCTGCGTATGTATGCTGAAGACAAATGGAGACTGGCATGGGCTTACTTTGTATATGTATGCCGATGACAAAAGGAGACTACTTGCACACATTCTGTGTATGTATGCTGATGACAAAAGGACACGGCATGAACATACTCTGTGTATATGTAGATGACAAAAGGAGACTGGCATGCACATACTCTGTGTACATGGGGATGACAAAAAGAGACTGGCATGTACATACGCTGTGTGCATGCTGATGACAAAAGGAGACTAGCATGTGCATACTCTGTGTACATGCTGTTAAGAGGAGACTGGCAGGCACATACTCTGTGTACATGCTGATGTCAAGAGGAGACTGGCAGGCACATACTATGTGTACATGCCGATGACAAAAGTGAAATGTATAATTGTCTTGTTAATGTTGTTTTCAGGGACCCGCCCATACTATTGTGATCAGTGCGACTACTGTGCAACGACCAGCAGTAACCTGAAACGCCATCAACTGACACACACCAACACCAGGCAGTACCAGTGTGGCCTCTGTAGTCTCATGTTCAGACAGAAAATTCACCTGGAACGTCATATAAAGTACAAGCATGAGGTGTGCACCTTAAAGTGCCTTAACATTTCCAGCCAAAACAATCCTCAAATCTATAGTTTGGAGATTTGCCATCTTTATCTTTGAAAGTGTGTGTAGAACTTCTGTTAAATTTTATGCCCTTGTTATTTACTTTTATTCGGCTTCAATAAAATCTGCGTGTGTCTGCTATACTGAGTGATAGAGACAGTTGTGGAGAAGCAGATAAGATACAAGTAAACAAAAAATAACACATATGAATGACTTAATATGGATATAATGCATTTACACACTGATTGATTCAGAGAGCATGTTTTATGCCCTTCTTCAAAGATGGTGGGATATATTGCTTTGATCATGCCTGTCTTTCGGTATGTCTGCAGAGAGACTGTGGTTTCTGCACTATAACTCAAAAAGTTTTTGAGATAGGACTTTGATAGTGCCCAGATATATACTCCAGTATACTATAAGGGCTAGGTGAAGTACATATATGAAGGTGGTTGACCTTGACCCTATTTCCAAGGTCACAGAGGTACTGTAGCAAGTTCTGAAATGGGTGACCTTGAGGTAATTCCCAAGGTCACAGAGCCACATTACTGAATTAGGTTTCAGCTTAGTAAGTGCAGAATTTTTTGAGCCAGAGCTTTTCTTTTTGTAGATGTTTCTAGGCTTTGGTTAGGACTAGATCAGCTTTAAAGATGGGTGACCTTGACCTTGCTTCCAAAGTCACAAGGCCAATTTAGTGAATTTAATTTCTGCCTGACTCAGAATATGATATAGGATATCAATATTGCACATGATAATAGTCCTCTAGAAGAGCTTGATAAAGTTAGAACATAGATAACCATGACCCAATTCTCAAGGTCACCACATCTTGAGATAGGACTTTGACACTGCCCAAGTATATAGTCCTTAATAATAGCTTAGGTGAAGTGTGAAGATGGCTGACCTTGACCTTATTTCCAAGGTCACAGAGGTACTACAATAAGTTTTAGTTTCTGCATGATAACTGAAACAGTTTTTATGATAGGACCTGTATATTGCACAGGATGATATCCCGTATGTAGGGGTCAGTCAGGTTTGAAGATGGGTGACCTTGACCCAATTTAGAAGGTCACAAGGTGACTGCAGTGAATTTTGTTTCTGACTCTAACTCAGAATTTAATTTAGCACTTCAATATTTGCACGATTAGAGTCCTCTATTAGGGCTTGGTCAACTTAGAAGATGGATCGCCTTGATCAAATTCTCAAGGTCGCCACAGTGTCCTTTTAGTGAACTTGGTTTCCGCATGATTACTAAAGACGTTTTTGACCGAGAGGTTTCATATTGCACAGGAATATAGTCTTCTATGGGAGCTAGGTCAAGTTTACAAATGGGTGACCCCCCCCCCATGGTTACAGAGCCACATTACTGAATTTGGTTCCTACTCAATAGCTGCAAAAGTTTTTGAGCTAGAGCTTCATATTGCACACATTTATAATCTTCTATAAAAGCAAGATCAGCTTCAAAGAGGGCTGACCTTAACCTAATTTCCTAGAGGGTAAGGAGGGAAAACATCAAGAGGGTAGGGGGCTATCTATATTTTACAAATGTCATGTTTTGTTTCTAATGCTGTGCTTTGCTGGAAAGGGCATAGTATTTATTATTATTATTAATATTATGTATGATAAAATATTGATAAAAAGAATGTAGAATGCTCAATAGACATGTTAATCATTTGAGTGCTGGTCATGACAATGGTAATACAACAGAACCTGTCATGAGAGACCACCTTTTAACATACCTTACTTAGTACTATTCTTGTTATTTGTACCACATGAACAACCACCTGTCTCACAAGACCACATTTTGATCCTCCCTTGGGGTGGTCTCATGACAGGTACCACTGTAGTTATCTGAATTATTGTAAAGGATATACCATCAACTTCCTCTTATAAAGGCCTCTGATTCAAGAGCCAGCAAGTACCAGTATGCCTCGTCTAATGTGATAGTCCCTCGCAAAGTAAATAGTCCAGGTCAACAGCTTTCCATGGCATACATTAGGGGCAATGTACCCACAGTGTATCGAGGAAAGCTGTTGCTGGTGGTTCCACGTAAATTTGGTACTATAATGGTTATTATATATTGTAGAAAAGACTGAACAAGGCCTATAAAGGCAAATTCAAGTCTGTTAATGTGAAACTGGTTTCGATGCCTTTGTATCTCATCAGGCTCTGATGTAACTACTGTAAAGTGCATGTTTATATACCAGGAGGTCACACACACACACACATACTACTAAACCTCAGGTGTATGCAAACATGGTAATCTACCAAAGACAGTATAATAATTAGTGTAACAAAGAATTGATTCACTGTAACATGCACGTGTAACTGTATGATTGCTATGTGCTAAACTGATGTTCTGCTCTTTATTCTTGCCCTGCCACCAGGAGAAGAAAGTGAAATGCAGCCTGTGTGACTACGTCTGTGCAAACGAGAATCCTGACCTAAAGATCCACATCAGGCGCAAACACACGCCCACTGCTACACGCAATGGGGATGGAGTACCTCTGACTTGTAATGAATGTGGCTTCATAGCTCCCTCCAAGAAAGACCTCAAACAGCACCAGAAGTTCCACAAGAAAGGACCAGAGCTGAAGCTGTACTGTGAGCACTGTAGTTTTGTGACTGACTGTGCGAGCCGGCTACAGCGCCATACAGTGATACATACCAAAGAGCGCCCATTTGCCTGTGGGCTGTGTGACTACAGGGGATCCCAGAAAGAACACGTTATTAGACATATGAAGACAAAACACAATCTCAATATTGCACGCAGTTCACGTGCCAGGACTAAAGCTTATGTTGAAGGGCCAGGCACACCAAGTGAGAGTGCAGGTGAGGCTGGCCCTAGCAGTCTGGAGCAGGATGGATCCATTGATGCTGAAGGGGGTCCAGGTACCCCAATGACTGGGGACATTGACAACCCATCTGAAGACACACCTCGTAGGAGGAAGTATGAACCAGCAGATTATTCCAATAAAGAGAAACTATTTGCATGTAATCACTGCACCATGAAGTTTGCCAAGTTGATCAATCTTTATAAACACTTACATGTACAGCATAAGGAACTGCAACCCCCTGCCTCTGACAACATGCACCAATGTGTTGTCTGTGAATTCAGGACCTCCAAGAAAAAAAATCTTCTGGTACATATGCGGAAACATAACCTACGCGATGGAGAGTTCACGCCTTTACATATCTACTCTTGTGTGATCTGTAACTATTCCAGTGCAAAGAGACGTAACTTGTACCACCACATGAAGAAACGGCACATGATGAAAATTCTGGTGCGGCAAGATGGAACGGCTAGCTATGTAGTTGAGGACGGCAACATGACTGCAGTGGCTATGGTGGCTGAGCAGTCACAGGAGGATGGTGCTGTGGTAGTCCAGGAGATCATGAAACAAGGGGACCCTGTAGCAGTGGCCATGGACCCCACCATCCCACTGCAGCCAGAGGTCCTGCAGAAGGTACGGGATTCCACCGCTAAACAGGTCACCCTTCAATCCCTCCAGAGTGTGCCTACAGTCACCTCCATGTCTGGCGTCCAGACTGTGATGGTTGAGACTGAGCCAGGCCAGCCTTTGGCAGCAGTCCAGGTTTCACTCCCCACTAGGGGTTCAGACCCTGTTGACCCTGAGGCAGCCAGTGCCCTGCAAGGGCTGCAGGCTTTGGCAGAGCAATCCCCAGAGACTGGTTCTGGGTCCCTGGTCATGCAGACAGTGGACATTACACCTGTAAGTTCCGAGGACAGCAGTGCCCAGAAAACCACCCAACTGGACAGCACCTCACAGGGCCAGGACGACATCCAGCTGTCAGCCGAGCAACTCATGCACCTGTCTTCAGGCGACTACATAGAGATTAATGGTGAGGTATATAAAGTGGAGTTCAGTTCTGCAGAGGACCAACCAAGTGCCTAGAATGTTTTGTACTTGTATGTTTAAAGGAAAATGATTCAATTTTTGACATTGTGTGTTACCATTGACACTGTGGTAGAACTAGTTTCATGAAAACATTAGAAGTTAGACCATCTCACATATAAAAGCTTACTCTTCACACATCATCTCATAGTATTGCACATTTGCCAATTTTTAGGAACAGGACTTATTGTAATGCTGGTGAGCTCATGTATATACAAATTTGGTCTTAATACAAGTACATGCAGTCAATACTGTGTTTATATTCTTATGCAACAAGCTGGCACAATGATAATTGATATTGTCTATTTTGCACAATATATTTCCACTTACATTGTAAAACTGCTTGTTCAATGGTGTTATTGAAAGTACTCCTGCCTGTGTCATATTGACAGCACGACATGATTGTTTACAATGTAAAACAAGGCACAACCAATTATGTTGAAGCCATAGCACATTGTTTACAATGTGGATCAGGGTAAAGCAAATTGTATCATAGACTCAGTTTAAATCTTTGTGAAAACAGGCCCAAGATAAGACTGTGAATTCCAAGTCATCAACATCTCAAACAGCAAGCTGCATGTATATATGATATGACTATGTATTCATCTGAATACACAATCATAATTAGCTCGAATAATTTAACAATCAGAGGTTGTGTTTGGGCATTGGATCAGATGTTAATAAATCATTAAAACTTCATTGCTATCTTCTGTACTTTTTTCACACTAAAATGAGCTTTTTTACTATACCTGATGATGCACTATGAGAAGTTTGGGGTTTGTTTTCCACAGTTTCTAAATCATGTGGTTACAAATTATACTGAACAGAAGTGGAAATAAATAGTGCTAGCCCAGTACCACATCTGTTGCAGGGGCTTGTGAGCCATTAACTCTTTACCATAACTCCTGGAAATAGACTGCTGGGTAGACAGTGGTTTCCATCTTGAAAGATCACCTTTTCAGGAGGCTTTTCTTGGTACCTTTGATCTTAGTTATACCTCCTGTAAGAGACTACCTGTCGTAAGAGACCACAACTTGGTCATCTCTAAAAGTCACCTGGTGGTCTTTTGAAGACAAGTTTCACTGTATAGCAAACATACAACTAGAGAAACAGGTTTTGAAAGAAAAGTTTGATACAACTCAAAGATAGATTTGCATATCTCAAAGGTGTTTGATGTGGTTGAAGAAAGTACACAATCAGGTTTTTTTTTTTTTAATTGTGTTTTAGGATCATGTGGTTATTATAACACACATTAAAATATTTTCATCAGCAGTTTTCTGTGAATACAAACAATGTAGCAACAGAAATGTCCTTACGATTTGATGGTATGCAAATGATTAAAGTGTTTAGCTCCACTGACTTGTCCATTAGCTGAGCTTACAGGAGATTGATGTAGCCATCTGTCATTGTCATTGTAATGAATCAACAATTTCAGCTTTTTTATTTCTCTAAAACATTGGCCTGATCCCTATCAAACTTGGTGGAGATGTATCTTCGGTGCATCTCTAATGTTTTCTGCAAGTGTTTATGTACCAATGGATTTTGAATTTTTTGTGATAATTCTTTTAATTTTTTATTTTCAAATCTCTTTAACTGCTGGAATAATTGCTTTGAAATAACAGACACACTTCTGGGTACCTTTAAATTGTTGAACAAATGACAGTGTGATTCTTTCCCCCTATGTCTACTTAGTGGTTTAAGAGTATTTGAACACAGAAATCCACTCCGTACTCCTAAACTTCAAGAGGTGTTTTTCTGCCAAATGTGCATTCAGCAGTATCTATCTTGGCAATTTTTTCAGATTGTGACAAAGTGACAAGAGGTGCATTGCACCATGCATGGCCAGTCACTATACAGACAATATGGACAAAAATAAAGATCACTGTAACTCAGAAATCTCATCATGATCAGTACACATTATCATTATGTATTACTGCTATGTAAGTGTGGTTAGAATCTGCATACAGTAACACCTCCGTATGTGGGCACCTCTTTACTGTGGGCACTTTTCTTTGGTCCTGTTTTTTTTCCTATTGACTACATTATAAAGCCACCTCTCTAAAGTGGGCACCTCCCTAATCTGAGCATTGGGCACCCTAAACAGGTACAAAAATCTGTTAAAGTGGGCACTATTATTTTGTTCAATAAATATTATATATTGTAAAAGTTATTTTTTGCATCAGGACTTGCCACCATTAACTTGTAATTTTTGAAGTGTCATTTTTCTATCAGTGCTCACCACCTAATGTAATCTCCCTATCATAACAGAGTACAGTACATGTTTAGGCCAGCATCAACAAAGCATCAAAGCATAACACTTGTTTCAGTCCACAATGACTTTTGACAGCTTTGTGGATTAACCATAAGTATCAAAGAGGAGAGAACAATTGACTCCACTGGAAAGCAAGTTGGTGTGTGGATGAGTGTCAGCTCAGTTATTTGCTCAACCTTGCAGTTTAACACTTTGATGTGCCTGCTGGTTATCATTGAGTTGGTACCTGTTCTGGACTTTATTTTTCTACATAATACATGTAGTTGACATTTGATTTTTTTTCCCCCAAGAGATAAAGGCAAACTATTGAAAAAACTGTTTTTCTCATCTATTTCATGTGGGATTAAGATACATGTATCTGTATGCATGCATATATATATGTATAGCCTCTCCCTTATCTTTGTTGCTCATCCACAGAACCCAAAATGGCCGACCCTCTGTTAAGTGGGCATTTTGCTCTGGTCCCAAGGGTGCCCACTTTGCAGAGGTTTTACTGTAGTTTCAAGATATATCAAAGAAAGCCTAGAGATGTCACTGCATGCCAGCTGGTATAGGTGTATGGGCCACAGTGGCCTTGCCTCCATAGCAGCCGTGACTGGGCATTGATATTCTATGAGCGCCCACATCAGTAACTTTAGAGTCTGGGAGGCTGCTATGGAGGCAATACTGGCCCAGATATTTAGTGAAACAGATACTGAAAACCACCTACAGGAATGATCAGATAGTAGTCCTTCATAGGTGGTATAAATAAGATGAAAGGAGATGGGCAAAGTTCCATAAAAGGTGGTCTGTCAAGGCAAGTGGTCTCTTAAGACAGGGCACCACATGATCAGTTCACTTTAGCCAGATAAGGTACTTTTCTGTCAAATTTGAACAATTAAGTCTCTGCATTTTGGATATGCTCATACAATGTATTAACAAATATAACTGGAGTGCAAGTGTTGCATCATGAACCTCCGCAAACAAGTCACAGTTACCAAGAAATGAAATCTAAACCTAGTCAGGTGCTTTTGCAGCAAATTTCACAAATCTATGTGGACATTTTTCAGATACAAGTGGTGTGGTACTTGTAAATATGACTGGGGTGGGGGGTCAGGTGTTGGATGATGTCCAACTCCGTATTTAAATACATGCAGGCCACAGTGATTCATAAATTAAATCTGTTACAATGACTGAAATCATATGTGACCCAGATACATGTACATCTATTGATTGGTACGATGACCCCAAAATAAAATTTGTTCAGATTTATAAGGTACTTTTGTGCTCAGGTTGGGCAACATTTGTCCACATATTATTACATGTTGATATTGTTACAAACAATGAAGGTTGACTTCAAAAACACAAGAGCAGGCAAGCCTAATCACAACACAACACAACTGATGCAACGTGTTTTTCTACAGCCTTTATTTGTAGTTAACATTATGAAAGTACCAATTTCCGATGGCTCCACACTTGCACCTGTGGTTTATAAGACTGTATACACATACATCCTGGTAGCTTTTAATGCAAGTCTTCTATTATAAGTCTTGATGCTACTCTCAATTAAAAATACCCACAGATGACGTGTACAATGCAGTGATGTATGGGGCAGAACTACCCTGTCTGCCATGCTATGCTTTTTGTACAAAGTTGTACCTCAATTATAAGGCTATACCAGTCAATAGCTTCACCATGCAGTGATCCCAAGTACAGAGCATGTGGGAATGGCAGCAGTAATATTACATACAAAGCTGCTGCCTGTGGTCTGCAATAGCTTGATACACCAAGCAGAGGTATTGCCAAGTACAGAGCTATGTTGACTTGCAGCGAGTCAAGTGCATTACACCAACCAATAAGTTTGAAGCTAGTTAATTTGATTACAACAATCTTTTTGGGTCAGTATTCAGGTGCTGCCAAGTACAAAACAGTTTTTTTTAGCAAGTAATGTACAGCCAAACTCCCAAGTCACAAACAAGTACCTGTATAATGCCCAGCAGGAGCTTCTAGTTGTACTGTAGAGCTCATGCAACATACAGTGGCGCCCTCTCAGGTCACCACAAATACATCAGAAATATCTTCAGGTGGAAAATATAAAAACGCTGCAAAAAGCAGCAGCCCTTGTAGAGATCTGACTAATGTTGTAGAGGCATTAGTGCAGGGAATCCACTACTCAGAGCTGTATGTGATCTGCTGCTGTGACAAGACCTGGACCACATGACTGCTGCAGAAACTTGGGCATCATTTCAAGGAATCGTATCATTGCATGTTTTCTTATGAGTCTGTCTCAACTGGAGGATAAAACCCCAAGCATTGTCAGATTTTTTATTTTATTTTATTTTTTGGGGGGCAAAGGGGCACAAAGTACATTTAATACAAGTTGTACTTCAGTTGTACTTCAGATTGTTAATTTCAATGACAGACATACTATAGCACTCTCCTGTTGCAACAAGTACTCTCTGTGCCTGGATTAGGATACAATCTGTCAGGATTAGGATACAATCTGTCAGAATTTGGATATAATGGCAGAATTAGGATATAATATCTGCTGTCAGTGCAATAAATGATACTAAAAGAGACAAAAATAAAAACAAAACAAAAAAACCCTTTACTTCATTGTCTGCAGGTCTAGATCATCAATTTACATGTAAACACAGGACACTCAAATGTACCAAGTGTAAAGAAAGTATATCTCTATAATTTTAGACACAAATATTCATAAAATTTCATGTGCATATTTTTTGCTCATGTGCACTCATGAAGGATGACAAGAAAAAAAATGGCACACTATGACCAAAGTCTACAGTGAGAATGGACATCGATGAACCTTTACTTCTCATGTACAGTTGAGATAGCATACTCAATGCTCACAGCAATATGACACACTCTGATTATAGTCCAATGGACTTGCACATACCGTATTTTATTTCGTAAGCACTTTGTGGCTAATTACCAGACAGCACAAGGCTGCTGCAATGACACAATCACATAAGATGCACTCGAGACAAAGCATCATCATTCATTTCAGTTAACAAGCACTTTTATGACAAACTATACTTAAAGATACCAACTTAATATTTTGTGCATCATATTGAGCTTATATTCTTTGGTTTTAGTTCATGATACATGTACAATAATGCAAAAATTTTCGCACTTCTTGATCATAGGTAAGAACAAAGTGTTGGGCGTGTACTATTTTTGTATAGCACCTCACAAGGACCAAATTATAGTTACACTAGAGTCACACATATCCTCTGATAACGGTTTCTTCATGCAAATTTTCTAGATGTCCTATAAATGTGCCCGTATACACACTACATGTACACATCTGTTTTTACCGTGCTTTTTGTGTTCCATCTTCCCTCTAACCATGCCACCATCCTATACTATTACTAGTTTAGTGGTTCTTCCCTTAAAAGACTACCCATACAGACCAGACTGCAGTCTTTTAAGACATGTGATCTTACAACAGAGGAACCCTTTATCATGATTGTAAACCATCTAAAAGTCATAACTAAATTAGTCCAGGCTGTGTACTGCTACACTATACTGGTCCTGTAACACTGGCTAAAGGTCAACTACCTGTAAGCTAGGGCTCAACCAGGGTCATAAAGCAACCTTACACTGCACATGGGGTTTCATACCTTGATCTTGCTGTAGCAACACACTTTTTCAACCAACAAAATTCTACAAAATGTAGACAGTGTTGGGGTATACAAAATGGGATACATTTTGTTTTTCCATGATTCCTTGAAGGTGAAAAACTTATATCCCTTGTTGAAACTCATGAAAAAAAAAAAGAGTGTTTTTTACCACTCTTGACCCATGGAATAACCCATGCTTGCACAGGCTTAACTATGGTACTAATTTTAATACCTATTGAAGTGGATATGTTGACCTCACATACCCAAAGAATGGAACTAGAAGCAGACAGTTCGCCTTTTTACTGCCTCAAAGTAGCAAATACATGGCATAAGTCAATAATCTTTCATAGTAAGCCCTAGACCAAAGACATTTATCTGAGTATTTAAATTGCTCTATGCGTTAACTTTGAACCCACTACTAGCATCAGTTAATGTGTCTAATACCAACAAGTATTTTATTATAATCCTGCAGTAGTTCTTTCTCCAGCCTGTAATGTTTTCAGGCTCTACTATATTTCAGCCACAAGTGTGGACACTTTGAGGCAGTAGCCACCTTCCAGACAAAGTAGACTGGTGAAAAAAAGGAACCACTACGAATTATAATACTACCCTGATGAGGAACATTCATGAAATGAGTTCTACTGTTTGTCATTTCCATTGATGGGTCTCTTCTTGAAGCCCTCACTTTCACGATACTTAGCAATTCCTGGTTGTGCTAACATTCTCTGGTGGAATGCCTTCAGGCAGGGGAAGGCATCCAGACAGCCGGGTGCCAGTACCAGATGAATATCTAACAGGTCAAGCATGTTGTAATCAGCAAAGGAAACCTGCAACAAGAAATTATTATTATTATTCCTATTCAATGAAATATTTGCATATTCTGTACAACCGTATTATAATTTTATTCTTATACCCCCAAAATTCCCCAAACTGACCCCAGAACACATAATAATTTCTTATACATGTACATTATGTTGAACTACCATTGCCTCATACAAAACTGAACAATTCTTCAATACCATAATTTTTTGAGGAGGCAGCATATCTCAGAGACTGAACTTGCGGCTCTTTAGCAGGCACTGTGTTTTAATGCATGTACTAGACTCCATTCCTCACAGGAGATGCCTTTGCTGGAAGTTGCAAGGCTGCAAATGATGATGATGATGATGATGATGATGATGATGATGATGATGATGATGATGATGATGCTGCTGCTGCTGCTGCTGCTGCTGCTGCTGCTGATAATAATTGAATATCTTTCTTCTGGGTGATCCAAGTCTGTTCTTCTGTGGGGCCCAGTAAACTGCTGCCCCATTTTAAATATGTGAAGAGTACAGTGCATTGGACATCATTATAAACCCTTTCAGTGCCACATTTTGCACTGAATCAAAAGCTTTGCTTGGATTGCTTTGGGTGCAAAGCATGCCAAGGAAAGCTGTTGGCCTGAACTTCGATCTTCTGTGTCACTACAGGCATGCTAGTACTTAAATGAAACGTCTTTTTACAAGGAACATGAATCTAACACCCTTAATATAATTCATTTTAAGTAGTTTGACTTGAGCCGCAGTTGGCAGTGAAAGAGTGAAGCTGGCCACAAATATACAACTACATCAGGGGTGTAGATTGTCACCACTGTTTCTCTTACCTTGCTTCCCACGAAATAACCAGTGCCATCATTATTTTTCTTGAGAAGCTTCTGCAAACAAACAGCACAGTACTCAGAAACTGAACTTGAACAACCTTAGTATAACATTCACCAAATGTACATCCCAACCAAGGTTAAGTAAGGCTCATTGATGGTTTTGGCGAAGTCAAACATTTGAATTACCATTTCATTCTTGATTGACTTACATGATAGTAATCAATAAGAATGTATGGAGTAAGTTCCCAAAATTCCTGATTGACTCGTATAGTAATCAATAGTCCTGAATGTATGCAGCCAGTTCCCAAAACTGAAAAATTTGCTAAAAACCAGGAATCCAGAGTAACACCACCTACTCATCAACTGTATTTGATTTGTCCACAAAGTACATTTCCATCAAATTTCACCACAACCTAATAAGTCAAAAATAACAAAAACATGCACACACAAATTCAGTTTTAAACAAAGGAAAGAAAATAATCACACCACCACCTGTTGAACAAATTCAGCTCTTGTAGTATCAAGTGTTTCCATGCAATTTCAAAACAATTGGCCAAATACTTTTGAAGAATACATAGTTTATTCAGTCTCATTTAGATATCAATTCTGGGGAGTTTGACATGTTCCTCTGAATGAAGGGTTTGCATCTCTAACACTCCTTGACTTGGTTAGAATGCTACTTACCAGCAGGTATCAGGGATTCTCATAAATAGCAGAGTATAATCATTTATGCTCTACAATGAATAAATGGTGTCTGTCTTGTTTTGCATTTAACCCTACAAATTGCCTACCCAAACTTCTCATGAATATATTCTTCCTAGAATGTGGGAAAATGCCAAGGTATCAAAGTCTCCATTCTATCCCTAGGCATTTTTTGGCAAAAATGCCGAAGAACGCCGGGATGCTTTTCACACTAGACATTACCTCAGCATTTCTCGGCAAAAATGCTGACCTAAGGAGTAGGGTGAAAGGTATGTCAGCATTTTTCGGTAAAAATGCTGAGAAACGCCAAGGTCAGAATAAGGGAGAAAGGTACCTTGGCATTTCTCGGAATTTTGGCCAAGAAACACTGAGGATAGAGTAGCATTGCAGCAGACCTCTGTGTTTCTTGGCAAATTGTCGAGAAATGCTGAAAAAATGATTTTTGTACAAATTTCCTTGGCATTTCTCAGCAAAAAGTGGCAAGGGTGGCCCTTTCTCAGCCTTTTGGCTCTCCTAGTGATAGTAACTCATGGGAACGTATGCATTAACTCATTCCACCCTGATAAAAGACTGAGTCAATAGCTTTCCTTGGTGCTCTCTGGGCCCAATGCACACCAAGGAAAGCTGTTGACCATGGGCATATAATTTGGAATGATCTGCCATGCTAGTTTCATCCAAAATTTTGCAAAAAACACTCCCTTGATTAGTAAAATACAATTAGCAAACAACATTTAGATATTAGTGGGAAAATACGTCATTAGGGTGGAGTGAGTTAACTAATTAGCATCGGAGTGGAGAAAAGAAAAACAAAACAAACAATTGTTCAAAGTCAGGGCTCCACAGTAGACCACCTGGTGAATACCTTTCTTTAACCCTTCCACAAGGTACACCCCTACCAAGTTTCAGCAAAACAAATGGTTTTAGAGAAGTATTATAAAATGTAATTGTTTGCAGACAATGGTTGACCGAGGGTCCTTAAATGGAATACTACACCACCTAGAATGCCACATAGCAACATGATCCTGCCCAAGCTACAGGGACACCTTAGGGGCACTGACAAAGGAGGGACTGAAGTGTAAAATAGAATGAACCATTACCAACTTTACTCCCTCCTTTATCAGTGCCCCTAAGCTGTCCCAACAGCTAGGCCAGGGTCATTATGCCACATGGCATATGAAGTAGTGCAGTAGCCTCTTTAAAGCTCAGCTGTACTGACGGGTCAACTGAGCTAAAATATCAGCAGCTGGTGTCCCAGTTTTCATTTTCCTTTTTTTCTCATGAACTTTTGTGCTTTCATAGTTTTTAACTTGTCTCCAACCAGGCTGTATTCTCTTAAAACTTGGTACGAATGTAGTTTGACCTGTTTTCCACCAAACTTATACATTTACCAGCATCACTATCATTTCCTGATTTCAAACAAATTTTTGAAACTACACGTATGTTATAATCAATACATACAATGTTATTTACGGTCAATTCTGGAATAACAGTGTACATGTATGTTTATATAACTTTCAGCTAAATCATGGGCCAGATCCACTTCAAACTTGGTGTGGATATACCCTGACAAGATCTTTAGGTCAAACTTAAACTCTAAACTAAGTATTATTAAATGTTAAATTCTATTTTCATATAATGTTGACAAAAAATCTCTGTACTGCTAACTAAATACTTTTCTTTATGTAGCATTTATACTGACCTCAAACTTCTCCAGGTAATTTGGCAGTTCCTTGATGTATGGTTCTTTGCCTTCTTCCTGAAAGTTCACACAGGAGGAACAGAGAATATGTTATGAAAGGGATTCCTTTTTACTGCCAAATATTTTGAACATTTCAAGTTCAGAGGTATATACAGTGGAATCTCGCTGTTAAGAGCACACAAAGGACTGAAAAATGTGGTCTTAACAGGGGAGTAGTCTTCATGGGGAAATACTTAGATTAAGGTAAGGATAAACAAAAAATGTAAATCTGTGGTCTTAATATAGAAATGGTCTCTTTATGGAGGTGGTCTTAATTTGAGACTCCACTGTATTTATGTTCAATACATGTACATAAACACTCTGGCAGGCTGGATGTGCATTCTCACTGAAGTGCCTCTGACTGCATGCCCAATAATGTATATGACACTGCTTATCCTCAAACTTTAGGTACTTAATAACTTGTATGATGATCATCATGATTATAGTCACACTTAGATACACCATGAGATGTGCAGTGATTTTTTGATCATCATGATTATAGCTACACAGTTAGATACACTGTGAGATGCCGAGTGATTTTTTATCATCATGATTATAGCTACACAGTTAGATACACTGTGAGATGCCGAGTGATTTTTTATCATCATGATTATAGCTACACAGTTAGATATACATGTACAATGATATGTGGAATGATTTTTTTATCATAACGATTATAGTTACACAGTTAGATACACTATGAGATGTGAACTGACTTTTTGATCATCATGATTATAGTTACACAGTTACATACACTATGAGATATGGAGTGATTTTTTTTTATCATTATGATTATAGCTAGTACAGCCAGATATTCATGTACTATGATATGTGGAGTGATTTTTTGATCATCAATATTATAGCTACACACTTAGATAAACTATCAAATATTCATGATTATAGCTACACAGATATACTATGAGATGTGGACTGATTCTGTGATCAGTATGATCATAGCTACTCATTTAGATATCCAGCAGAATCTCCAATTAACTACCTACATAAAGAGACCATATATGAAGACCACCAATTCACAGGCCTCTTTTGGTCTATCTTTGGTCAAATTATACATTAAGAAAACTCCCATATTAACGCCACATTTTCAGTCCCTTAGATGGTGTTAATAGGGAGATTCCACAGTACATGTACATATACTATGAGATGTGAAGTGATTCTATGATCATTAATATAATGATTGCATATGCAGCTTTACACTTATATTTATAACCAAATATATCATGTATCTATAACCATAGTTTTCAAAATCATGGCAACAGGTTGACATAATGGACAGGAACAATGCAAATACATGTAGGATGGGGGGCCCAGTTTTCGACCACTTAAGCTTTTGTTTGGCTATCGCAGTTTTGCCTCAAAGTAAATCTTCATATATGCATCAAAATATAATACCAGGAGTTAATGTCCATAGGAAGAAACAACTCACAAGTTCAGATGTACAAGCATCGATATAGAGCAGACGCCATGAAGAAAATATCGCCATATTTCGGGATTGGTCGAAAACTGGGCATGGTCGAAAACCGGGCACGTAACTATATATGCAAGGTCATACAAAACCTGTTGCTCTACTACAACCATGGAAATAACATGCAAGGTCATACAAGATGCAGGAACTGCTGGTGCCATTGATTGATTATAGCCAAATCATTTGGCTGAAGAAATTTGTAAATGGCTTATTTATTTTAACATGAATTATATCAGAATTAGGTCGAATTGTACAGTGATCACCGTTTTATTTCCCAATTTACTACAAATGAAGGCCTAGATTTGTCCCTGAAGATGTGTGGTTCTACTACAACAATGGGAATAACAAGTGCAATGTTATACAAGGCATGCTCTTCTACAAACATGGGAGTAAGATGCATGGTCACTGAAGATGTGTTGGTCTCCTACAATCATGTGAATAATGTGAAAGGTCATACAAGATGTGTGTCCCACTAGAATCAAGGGAAAAACATGCCAGGTCATACAAGATGTGTTGTTCTTCAACAATCATGAAAAAAAATTATGTGTAAAGTCATACATTAACAAGTCCTGTGGTCCTGCTAAAATTATTACAAAAATGTGCAAGGTCATACAAGATGTGCTTTGTACATGTTCTACAGCAATCATGTGTATCAATAACATGCAAGGTGATATAAGACCATGTACTTGTTTACAATCACACAAAAACATGTTCAAGGTCACACAAGACATGCTGTTCTGCTACAATCATGCAAAAGTGACAATGAAAACCATGTCAATCAAATTCAAACTGGTTCATCACTCAATCTCATTGGCCGGTACACTCATGCAAAAGTGACAATCAAAACCATGTCAATCAAATTCAAACTGGTTCATCACACAATCTAATTGGCCAGTACAATCATGCAAAAGTGACACTCAATACCATGTCAATCAAACTAGTTCATCACAATCTCATGCCAATCAAACTGGTTCCACACAATCTAAATGTCTGATACAGAAGATGTATAAGCCCCACTAACATAGTTTGTGTAGATCATTCTAACATAGAGTTGTCTGAGGTCATCTTGTCCATCATTCAACATGTCAATAAATGTAGCCTCCTCATCACTGGCTCCATATAACCCTGAAACAAATCAACAAATCATTTTGGTAACAATATGGTCTAAAAACTTTACCAAGGGAAGTTATATACCCTTGCAACCAGGTTTCCTGCATCATGAACCTGTTAATCTAACCATGGGAATCTTCTATCAAAGTAGCTGCCTGAGAATATACTAGCTATAGATAATACAATTTCAACACCCAAGAATGAAAAATTAATTCATGATGCCTCTTTGTCCAAATTTTAATAAGATCAAATCTCTCTCTCTCTCTCTCTCTCTCTCTCTCTCTCTCTCTCTCTCTCTCTCTCTCTTCTCTCTTCTCTCTCTCTCTCTCTCTCTCTCTCTCTCTCTCTCTCTCTCTCTCTCTCTCTCTCTCTCTCTCTCTCTCTCTCTCTCTCTCTCTCTCTGCTCTCTCTTCTCTCTCTCATCTCTCTCTTCCCCCCCACTGTACTAGCCCCCCCCCCACTGTACTAGCCTCCCCCCCCCCCCCCAGCATGGCTCTAATCAGGTCTCCTGGTACTGCTGATATTTGAGATAATTCCTTTTACCCATTTGACCAGGCTTAGCTACAATAATGTCAATGATTCAACAGTCAATTTGAATTAACAAAGATGGATGGCAGATAGCTTTGCTCCACATTGGGGTTTTATATATAAAACTTCAGATCTGCTTAACCCATGATATCTTTGAAGACCTCTCTTTAAAGACACTTTGCTAAATTTCTGTCAAATCTACCTGCATTTTAAGGTGGAAGATCTGAAGCTAGTGTGCAGTGAGACTGGCAACTTTATATCAATATTACCCAATGGCATTTAATTTTTTCACAAGTACATTGAACCTATATATTTTCTGATTACCACATGTCCATTAGGGGTGAAAGGATTCATCAATAGATTGATGTGCATGGGCTAACGATCTGCAATGCCGTACAGTGAGAAAAAAATTTGATACGATAAGATGGAAATTTTTTAACCCCACTCTGTTGCTTCTAGTGCCAGTCGCATCATTTGTCATCCTTGATACATCTTTAAAATAGCACAAATTTATTCTGAAGTAATTTAGTTGAAATGACTGTTACTACATGCAATTGTTTTCTGGAGTGTCATATCTTATTATCTAGCTTATTTTACAAGTTATTTACAATAAGCGGTAATTTTATTGAAGGCAAAACAAATATGTTTGGGAAAAAAAAACGTCAATGCTTTCCGATGTGCAATGGAGTCTTGGCAAAGGAGGTTGCCTTCATCGGTACCAAATGTACAGTGAATATCCTTCCGTACTGTACCTGTTGCAATTGTAACAAAAACCTTCAGAAAAACTATCTGAGGCCTAACCATATTAAAATATCAAAGCTTTTACACATTAACAACATCAAAAGAGCCAGATTTCCTGCCCCTATTGTGCCCGGCATCCATGCTTTCACCAACGGTATGTTGTTGAGACCTGAGCGGAAGTGCAGGGAAGAAGTGATGGTCTGAGCAATCTCCATGCTCCTATTGGTCCAGTGACTAATCTTCAGCACATATTATTCAAATAGGTTATATGACGATCTGACTACACCATCATCAGCCAATAGAAACGGTCATCTGAATGATATTTAAAACCTCAGAGACAGCAAACTTTGGCATAAATTAACAGCATTGCTATCACATTACCCAATAAGAAAGCATTTTAAAGATGGGGACGAAGTTCTGAACTTTCCAGCGAATCCAAACACTGAAACCTGCGTTGTTCAATCCAGTCCTATGGCTTTGCCTACAGTGGGCAGAAACATGTGCAATTTTACCACTGTTTTGCCAATTTTCAACCGTGACAGTCAGGACTCTCAGAACAGTACCACAGTAAACATTCCATGTTTGCATTTTTTTTTTTGCCCATTTGACAATGCAAAGACCAGTGTTGCCAACCCACAAAACTTGAAATCAGGCAGATGGAAAGTAAAACTCCAGGAGGTTGATAAATTAATAATATGAAATACAGAAGAAAAATTAAATGTTGATGAAATTCAGGGAGGTGGCTAACAACAAGTGACATTATGTAATCTTAAACTAAGACTGACATAACGTCACTGTTGTCACAGTGCAACATCACATTTATACAATCATTTATGATTTATTGAATACACAGTTATTAAAAAGTTACAACTAAGGCAGAATTCTTTATTGATATATATTTTTTTCATTTCCAGTCAAAATGGGATTGCAATTTTTGAAACTTTGATGTCATTGATATATCAAACTTCCAGAAAAATAAAACATTCAAATATCACGATACATATTGTATCGTAAGATGTGTATCATGATACGTATCATATCGTGACTGAGGCGTATCATTTCACCCCTAATATCCATAGTTTTTTGCAGGATTGGAATTTTTTTTAGATTTTGTAACATCAGGTCTCTGAATCCCTGGGTGGTGGAAGTGATCTGGGCCCTTTGGGACTGACTGCTTTTCGATCTCTTCACCACCAGGTCAATGCTGTCATAGTATACTGGTAATATACCAGTGGTACAATCATTATTCTCAGGTACTAGTTACTAGTCAAATAAAGTTGTTGTCTATCTTTTATTAAATAATAATTAAAAAAAAATAAGAAATGGATCTTTGCTTGTGTCTTGCAGGTAATACAACCAACTTGAATTTTCATTTGGAACATTCTCACAATCAAGAATTCAACAGTGCCATGATATTAATGAATCCATTACCATTTATCTTAACCTTTATAAAAAAGCACACTTCCAAAATCCCCACGCATGTTGTACTTTTAATTTTCATATATAAATATGGTAAATTTGCCTTGACATGCAGCACAAAATAAGTGCCAATTTGTGTCAAATAGGCCTCAGAATGGACCATTTGAATTACAGTTTTCAAAATTTTTCACGGGCGGGGGCATGTGCTGATTGTGTGTTCAGTACAGGGAGGTTTTTTGAAAAATGGTGTACATTTTTGGTGTTTATGTTCAGTACAGAGAGATGTTCAGTGTAGGCAGGTTTACTTATAATGGAAGTACATGTACATTGTACATGGGAAAAAAATTTGGACCGAGATAAGTGTTCAGCATAAGTGGGTGTTCCACATATAGGTGTTTGGTAAGAGAGGTTTTACTAGTATGGCCAGAAATTTTAACATTTTTTTGAGGTTTTACTGTATATATAAAAAGTCAACTGACCTAAGAATTCATAAAAAATAGAACAATCGAAGGAGCTTGGCCATTTGAACAACCTTGATAGAGACCTAGCCACTAAGTTTGAAGTGAATCTGGGCAATAGTTTTTGAGAAGTCAAAAATGTGAGTGGACAGATGGACAGACGCCTGACCATCCATTAAGCTCTGCTGACTGACAAGTAACCTGAGTTTAAAAAACATCTGTTGGAAAAATAAAACCTAGGGGTATCCAAACATGTTCACATGGAATTTTGATGTCTTAAAGATCCTAAGATTTTGCCAAAAATGAACTAAAAATTCACAAAAAGTCCAAAATCACTCGAGCATGACCATTTGAACAAACTTGGCGGAAAGAAACACACCCAATGTAGATATGCCTACTAAATTTGACAAGGATCCAGCAGCCTTTTTGGTGATCCAAAATGCAGAATTGTTGACAGATAAACAGATGGACAATGAATCATGATGGATGGATGACCATAAGATAAACTCGGCTGACTGACAAGTCAGCTGTGCTACAAAAAAGGACATATGAACAAACAAACAAAAAATTACTTACCATGCTTTCTTGCAAGACATCTGAGAATTGCATTTGACTGGACAATTTCTGTCTGCCCATCAATAACCAAACAGGGAAGCTGTCCATATGCCTGCAAGTACAAATGTTCTCTCAAGTGATAAAGCATACAAAGGACAAAGTATAATGTGGTCTCCATCTGGGTCAGGGACAGTCGGTAAGTCTGTTGTGGAATCCATGCCACATACATAGATGGCATGCACAGAGCCTCCAAGTCTCCCACTTTTTTGTACTTTTTTTTCACAAAGTCTCACATTTTCCTGCTTTTTTTTTTTTTTTTAAATTAAAGGAAAAGTAGCATTATTCCATCTGTGGCAGAGGGAATATGTCTATGACAGTGCTAAAATGGTTCAAAATGTAGGAAATGAAGGTGCAAATTTCAAATTTTCATGGGGGAGCATGCCCTCAGACCCCCCCCCCCCCAGCTCGGCACTCACTCTCCCACTTTTAATTACCTGCAGAAGGGAGATCTCTGACTTTTAACATACGCTAGCTAGGCTCTAGCTGTATTCATAATTTAATAAAAAGGTCAGATTCATTGATAAAAATGCAGGGTGTAATTCAAAACACAATAATGCGGTCAGACCCCTACATTGGCTTGGTTTGCTTTTCCATTCATATCAAATGTGTATCCTTTTTTTTTTTCAATGGGTCCACTATACTTTAACAAGAGGGATGTGTGAACAGCCCATGCTCAGCTGATCTAGACGTTCATCACACTTGCAGCTCTGTGAACTTGGGATAGGATCAAGGTCACCCATATTCTGACTAGGTCTGACCTTTATAGAACACTGACATGTGCAACATTAAGGTTCCAGTTCAAGTAGTTCTCCAATTATAGTGAAGAGTAAAATTCATTTTTTTTTTTTTTTTTTTTTTTTTTTTTTTTTTAATAAAAAAATAAAATTCATTTATGTTGCACTGTGACCCCAGAAATGGGGTCAAGGTCACTCATGTACTGCCTTCATAGAGAAACATTAACATGTGCAACATCAAGGTCCTAACTCAAAATAGATCTCAAGTTATCATTTGAACAGTAAATTTCAAGGCGGTGTTGGAACACCCGAGCTGCTGGGCGCAATGGTGGCTCCACAGTGGCAGTGTGCGCATGCCGCCATAGTGCTTCGGCCGCGTCCAGCAGTATGCACTCTGCATCGGTTGTCTGGTCAGTACATCACCTTCAGTCGCCACCTGCGGTGCGCATACATGAGAGCATTAGCATGCAGTACCCCCAACTTGTAAAATGTGATCTTACTTTGATTTCCTGTAACTCACAGTTTGATTGCCTTGTTTTGTGACTTTCAGTCGTTGTTTAAGTGCATAGTCTTTGTTTTATCTTTCGTGTATTTTGTCCTGTGTGTCTTGTATATACATTGTGCGTCTCCGTGTCTGGAGAACCCCCTGATTAGTATATTGTACTATTAGGCAATCCAGTTTCGAAATAAATATGTTTAAACAAAAAATTTCGTGTCAGTTCTCCTATGACCTTTGGGAATGAGATCAAGATCCAAACATCACTGGAGCATGACCATTTGCCCAAAAATAGGTAGACACTTTGACACCCATTCCTTCCAAGTTTGGCACAAATCTGGCCAAAATGAAGTTATAACCCTTACAAAAATTCCCACGTTAAACTTTCCTATTAAAACTTTTTTAAAGATCTTCAAAAAAAATATTAGAAAATAAAAAAAAACCCCACTGAATTGTGACCATTTGAACAAACATGGTAAACACCCACCCAAGGTACATTGTCACAAAGTTTAAAGTGAATCTGAAAGACAGTTTTTTCAGAGAAGTCCAAAATGTGAATTACCATTAGAATGCCCATTGACTTGCATAGTAAGCAACAGAAAAGGTGCATTTATTGATAAGTACCCGAACTGAAAAAAAAAAGTTAAAAATCAAGAATCTACAGCAGTGCTACCTAGTCAACATATTTGCTTTACCCTTTCACGAGGAACATATTGTCCACAAAGTTTCAAATTAATCTCAGTAACGGATCTGGAGAAGAAGTCACAAGTATCAAAGACTCACAAAAATTCATAAAAAACTTGCAGCACCACCTGGTGAAAAAATTAAGAACTACAAGTCCATAGGAGTGTTCTTATGTCATATCAAAGCAATTGGGTGAGCGGTTGTGGAGAAGTAAATTTTTTAAGATTTGCAAAAAAAAGAAACAAAAAGTTCAATAAAAATCCAAAAATCACTGGAGTGTGACCATTTGAAAAAACCTGGTAGAAACCTACCCAAGGTACATTGTCACCAACTTTGGAGTCAGTCTGGATTACGGTTTTGGAGAAAAAGTCGAAAATGTGAATTAGCATTAGAATGGCCATTGACTTGCATAGTAATCAACAGGAAAGCTGCATTGACCGATAAGTACCCAAATTGAAAAAATTGTTAAAAATCAGGAATCCACAGCAGTGCCACCTAGTGAACAACTTTGTTTGACCCTTCCACCAGGAACATATACACCAAGTTTCAGCTTAATCTGAGGGACAGTTCTGGAGAAGAAGTCAAAAAATAGCAAAACCACAAACACATAGAAAAAAAACTGCAGCGCCACCTGGTGAACAAACAACAACTAGGAGTCCCTGGAAGTGCCCCTGTGCGATATCAATGCAATTGCATGGGCAGTTTTAGAGAAGAAGATTTTTTAAGATTTGCCCCAAAAAGAACAAAAAATTCATAAAAAATCCAAAAATCAATGGAGCATGACTATTTGAACCAACTTGGTAGAGACCTACCCAAGGCACATCCCAACGAAGTTTGAAGTGAATCTGGCTGATGGTTTTGGAGAAGAAGTCGAAAATGTGAATTGTGGATGGACAACGGACAGACGGATGATGGACGAACGACAGACCATCACAAAAGCTCAGCTGACTGACATGGCAGCTGAGCTAAAAATTAAATGATGATGTCAAAGTTTCCATTCAAAATTCAAAAATGATATGTAAAAGATATAAAATAAGCTTGCTCTGTTTGGCATGTTAAATATACATGTACTGGTCTGCTACACAGGCTTATCTGAAAAAAAAAATGAAAACCAAACTGAAATGATGAAATCAAAGATTTCACATCATATCAACTTACCATTTTTGGTTTCAGGGCACCCCAGGTTTCCCTTGTAACTGTCTCTTCTTCAAACTTCACATTTTGGTCCCAGAACAGCAAACGCATGGCCTCTCCCTTCCCTGGCAGCAACAAGAAATGATGTACATGTTCTTACAGATAGAGGTTTTGAGACTTATCCCTTACCATATACTACCACCATGAATGTGGCAAATGTTTTATCCTGTAAAACAAAATTTTATCTTCTCTACTTCCTGCACTAAATGACCATATCTTTTCCCACCACTTCTGTACAATTGAGTAATCGGTCATGTGGGATTATGTATCTTTAGACTTCTCGTGTTTAAGATGCTGACCATAAGTGTTTGTTTTGCAGCTATGAAAATTCTACACAATATTTTTGTGCCCGCATGTCAAAGAATATTTTCTACTAGTATTCACATATTAAGTAAAATTGACATGGATTGAAAGTAGTCACACATATGGCTGCAAGACACCTCAACTGTACTATGTATTATACTTTATCTTTGGATAGTGAAAAATAAAGGAACTTCATTGGTTAGTCAGCCCTTGCATGTGTTCCCCTGGAGCTGGCTTCACCAGCTCGTGACGTCAATTTAGAGCCTAGTTTTACGTTCAACCCAGACTACTTTTGAGGAGGACATTGTGCAGCTTTAGCTTTCTGTACCATCGATGGCAGTGAAAACGCCAGTCTGTAACCTGTACAGAGAGACCTTTACAGACTATAAATGTAAATAATATGAGCCCCATTCTAACAGACCTGGATGTGGACGATTTATTTTCAGATTTTGGGGACGAAGGTAGTACTAATGCCCATGGCAGCAGTGTAATGTCTGATCAAATTTTGTCTTTTCAAACTGAAAACACTGTAAATTATGCCCATATTTCACAAACTAGTGTTACAAAACCAGTAACACCAGCTATGTTCCAAGGATGCTACATAAAAGAGTTACATGTTCACATACATTCTAGAAAAACGTTTGCATTCAACAGCTCATTCTGACTGTATTTGTTTGAAAATTATACCTATGTGAATGCTACATTTGTTTCATAATTAATTATACTATTAAGCCAATGGCTTAGGCCTAATTCTCTGAAATGTTAGCATTATTTAATGTAAATAGCAAAGGCATAGTCTGTGCTGAATGATAAATTAATATAAAAAAATTGTCCTATTGTATTAAATACATGATATTGGCCTACATGAGGGACAGTCTGTCCGTCAGTGCGATTGGACTACTGGCTACTGTTGCCATCTCATGAACATTTTGTACCACAGTGACTACATGTGAACTTTAAATATAGATTCATTTTATGTGACTTTCATGCAAGTATACAGGCCTACCATTCAATATTCTTAGCTTTTGTCCTCCACAAGTGAAATATTCTCACAAAATGTCCTTGTCACAGCCTTCTGCATTTGTAAAGCTTTGCAATTTTAAATTTTATGATATTTTAATTCTCTGGAAATAAAATTTATCACAAACATGTTCTTCTTAATGTGTTTTACAGTAGGAAATTGGGGATTCCGGTGTGTTTTTTCATTCATGGCAGAAATTTCATCCAGTTTCCAGATACTGACGATCTATAATATGCTCTGTAATTTGAAGGGTTAGATAATTTAGGCCCCTACTGTAGTAATGAAAACATTGTGAATAATACTGTTAATTTCAAAATTGAATATACAGTTAATTATCCCTGGCATGACAAACCTTCAGAATCCCTATGAAATTCCTTTATTTTTCACCATTCGGAGATAAAGTCGTCACACTGGGGTTGAGCTGGTGATACGGCAATATTGATCACCCTGATGAAAGTGTAGACCCTTCAACCACACCATTCAAGAAAAATGTCGGCCCTTCAGGCTTCGCTGTCAGTCCAAAATGTGAATTACCATTAGAATGCCCATTGACTTGCACAGTAAGCAATAGAAAAGGGGCATTGATCGATAAGTTCCTGAATTGAAAAAAAATCGTTAAAAATCAGAAATCCACAGCAGTGCTACGTAGTCAACATCTTTGCTTGACCCTTTCAGAAAGAACATATCCACAAAGTTTCAACTTAATCTGAGTAACAGATCTGGAGAAGAAGTCACAAGTATCAAAAACACACAAAAATTCATAAAAAACTTGCAGCACCACCTGGTGAACAAATTAAGAACTACAAGTCCCTAGGAGTGTTCTCACGTCATATCAAAACAATTGGGTGAGCGCTTGTGGAAAAGATTTTTCAAGATTTTTCCAAAATAAGAACTAAAAAAATTATTAAAAAAAAAAAAAAAAATCACTGGAGTGTGACCATTTGAACAAACTTGGTAGAAACACACCCAAGGTACCTTGCCACCAAATAGGAAGTCAATTTGGATGACAGTTTTGGAGAAGAAGTAAAAAATGTGCACTAGAAAGAAGATCTGCTTCAAAGCAAATCTGTCGGTGTGCCTTCAAAAGTTGTAAATATTAAATGGTACAACTTTTGTCCTTTGGTACTTCATATTCCATTAAGCTTATGGCTGGATGAAAATTTCAAAATTCCAAATGACCTTGACATTTTACCTTTGACCTTCACAGGTCACATGTAAATTGCAAAAATGTACAGTGTTACAATACCCACAAATTAAGTCCAACATGATTAGAATTGGATGGAAATTGGCCGAGTTATGACTGGCTGAAATTCTCACAGGTCCAAATTACATTGACCTTTGACCTTTAGGGGTTAAATGTAAGATTCAAAATGTGCAGTGTTACAATAGCTACAATTTGAGCCCAACATGATCAAAATTGAATAAAAATTGACCAAGTTATGGCTAGAAAAAAGCCACCATCGAAAGATGCCTTTGACCTTGACATTTGAGATGACCTTTGCATTGCTATGATCGAACTCAAATACACTCCGAACCACCTCTACTACAGTATAGACGATATTGAAGATTGAAAACTTTAATTAGCCCTCATTTGCATAATTGAAAAGCATGACCTCTCATTATAAAAAGGTGAGACTTCATCTATATGAATATAGATGAAGTCTCTCTGATGTACTAAATCTTCCTATTAAATGTATCTGTCTACCCTATCCCTAAAAAAACAAAAGGGAAAGTTTAAATGACTGAAAATTATAGAGGCATTGCACTTAGGAGTGTAAGTGGAAAGGTTTTAGACTGGGTTATCTTAAATGATAATTGAAGTTTTCTTGATTCGTCTAATTTGCAGTTTGGTTTCAAGCCAGGCAGTTCCACAACTCAGTGTACTTTCATAGTGTCTGAATGTATTAACTATTATTTAAAGCATGGGTCGAATACTAATGTAGTATTCTTTGACGCTAGTAAAGCTTTCGACAGAGTCGAATATGTGAAACTATTTTCTCTCTTGATGCACAAAGGAATCGATCCCATTGTAATTAGGTTATTATTGAATATGTACATGAATCAAAATGTCAAAGTCAAATGGGGAAATGTAGAATCCAGATCTTTCAGTTGTTACAATGGTGTAAAGCAGGGTGGAGTGCTTTCCCCGATACTTTTCGGAGTCTATATTGACGAATTGTTGACGGGATTGAAAGATTCAGGTTTTGGTTGTCATGTTGGAAATGTCTTTGCCGGAGCTGTCGCATATGCTGATGATATCGCTTTACTTGCCCCTACCACAACATCCATGTCTAAATTAATCAGCATCTGCATATTATATTCCGATTAATATCAGATCTCTTTTAATACTGATAAGTCCAAATCAATATTCTTCAATTCTGATAACACATCACGAAGCCAATCTTCTATTCAATTTAATGGAGAAAATTTTGAACAAGTCAATTCCTACATACATCTAGGCAGCATAATCGGTGGGCATGTTGCTGAAGAAAATATTCGAAATTATATAAGGATTTTCAATAACAAAATTAATATACTCATGTCCCAGTTCAAATATATCTATTCAACGACAAGGTACAAGCTGTTCAAAAGCTATTGTATGTCACTTTTCGGCTCTCAGTTATGGGATTTTTCTGGTAAAGAGGTTGGGCTTTTATACACTGCCTGGCGTAAGGCCATCAGGGTTTTATGGAAACTACCGCCCCGCTGTCATAACAGACTTCTGCGTCTAATATGTGACGATCATGATATTGCAGTACAACTGCACATACATTTTCTTAAATTTTCTAGTTTATACCATAGCAGAAACACAATAGTATGCTCCTTAGCTAAACTAGTAATCGGAGGCAGTCGTTCGTCTCAGTGAATTATATTTCATCTAAGTATGGTCTATCAAAACAGAATTTCCATTCCTATGTATTGCCAGAATTACTATTTATGCTACGTAATTTTCACCAGGAGTCCAATTATTTGACCTCAACTGCCAATATGATTAGAGAAGTGTGTGGGTTTTGGGATGGGAATTTGCAATCAAATATGAGAAAAAATGAATGTTGTGAAATATTTGATTACCTTTGTACTAACTGAACCTGTAAATGACTTATGAACTGTCGGGCTTGTTTTTTCTTTTTTTATGACTTTTGATTAGTGTTATCTCTTTTGCTTTTTTTTTCTGGATGTAATACGACATTTGTACGAAATAAGATTTGATAATAATAATAATAATAATAATGATAATAAAAGTAATAATAATAATAATAATAATAATAATAATAATAATAATAATAATAATAATAATAATAATACTAATAATACTAATAATAATAATAATAATAATAATAATAATAATAATGATAATAATAATATAGAAGTCCAAGTGTGCCAAGTGTGGAGTTACTACCTATAATACTCTTCAAATGAAATGTCAGACAAATTTGCCTGTAAAGAAAGAAACAAACAAAGAAAGAAGAAAAGAAAGAAAGAATTCCTAGAAAAACAATATGTCTGTGTGCCAACACAGACATAATTAGCATTAGAATGCCCATTTCCTTGCATAGTAGTCAATAGAAATGCTGCATTGACCGATAAGTTCCCGAATTGAAATTTTTCTAAAAATCAGGAATCCACAGCAGTGCCACCTAGTGAACAACTTTGTTTGACTCTTCCATCAGGAACATATCCACCAAGTTTCAGCTTAATCTGAGTGACGGTTCTGGAGAAGAAATCAAAAATAGCAAAATCACACAAAAAAATCATAAAAAAATAGGGAAAAAACTTGCAGCACCACCTGGTGTACAAATTCAGAACTAGGAGTCCCCAGGAGTATCCTAGTGTGATATCACAGTAATTGGGTGGGCGGTTTTGGAGAAGATGATTTTCTAAGATTTGCCCCCCAAAAAGAACAAAAATATCCATAAAAAATTCTAAAATCAATGGAGCGTGACCACTTGAACACACTTGGTAAAGACTCACCCAAGGCACATCCCCACCAAGTTTACAGTGAATCTGGCTGACGGTTTTGGAGAAGAAATAAAAAATGTGAATTGTGGATGCACAACGGACTTTGAAACTTAAAAGCTTCATACACTATTCCACCATACCCACACTGGTATAAACAGGTAAATAGTAATACAAGTTTTAGCACCATAATGTTGGACGAACAACGGAGGACAGAAGACAGACCCTCACAAAAGCTCAGCTGACTGATAAGTCAGCTGTCCTAAAAAATAATGGAGATTGACCACTTCAAACAACTTGGTACAGACCTGCCTGAGGTATATCACTGCCAGCTTTGAAGAGGATCTGGCTGATAGTTCTGGGGAAATTAAGTTTCAAATTGACACATGATGGTTTCAGCATGATTATAGATTGTATATTTCAATATCCTGAGCACTTAAAAGGCCAACCAGACTGCAAATAACATCTTGGATCCATATCCTGGTGTTGACTTATGCTAGCTAATCTGATAAGGAGTGTCATTTTCTCAGCTAGGTGGCAAAATGGTTGCTGCGACACTTCATAATCGAAGTAACTGAGGTACTGTGTTAATATTCTTGTGGGAGCACTGGAAAGTGGTCTGGTACAAGCACAGTAACATGTTGATACAGCATAAATTATTTTGAGTACAATGTTATTTATTGGGTATAATGTAGACCCTTAGCTGGTTAGATGTGTTCTCATGTGTTTTATGGACTACACTGTAATGTATCATTGGTTTATGTCAAAAAAGTTCATTCCATTTCGTTCTGCATATCTTACACAATTAAAACATCTGTGTTATTCTGCAGGACTGTAATCATTATAATCTAGTTGAACTGTTTTTAGTGATAGGGTGGTCCCACATAGGGTGGTCCCACATGGAATTAACTCTTTCAGTGCCAAATTGTGGACTGAGTCAACAGCTTTTCTTGCTGTGCATTGAGCGCAATGTGTGCCAAATAAAGCTGTTGACCTGGGATATTCTCTCTGGAACTATAAGCATACTGGTACTTGAATGAAAGGTCTTTTAATGAGGAATACGAATCTGGGATCCTTGTGATAATTCAGACTTGTTTGACTTAAGTAGATCGATTAAGTCACGCTTGGCACTGAAAGAGTTATATAATGTATACATGTAAAATGCTGAGTTCTTGTTCTGAGCTTTAAAGGGCCTTCACCAGTATGCATTTATTTTGGTACATGTCCTAGTCATGATAAAAAATCTAAAATGGATGTTTGAACAATAAATGTGAATGAAATTATGTGACTTGAAGTGATTTTACACCAGCTACATCTTTATCCAGCTGGCCAGGATGCATCTAGTGAGAGGATCTCAAACTCAAATTCTTCATAAAAATGAGCCTCTGTTCAAACACTAGCATGCTTCAAGTCTTCTTAACAACTTTTAATGTAACCATAGTCAGACCTGGATCCAGAGAACTGCTGCAGTATGTAGAAAAGCACACTGTCTCAAGCCCATATCTCCAAAATGTCCAAGTCTGTAAGAGCAAACTTGACGCACATCCTTTCACCCTTTCCACCTCAAAATGCCTGGGCACAAATTGTCATCTACCTTAATCTTTTTACTGAAATTTTTTGTCACAAGAAAACATTATTGGTGAAAATAGCATTCAGAGATTGAACGGGTTACCCTTGGTGCCCACAATCTTTTTCACCTCAATTCTGCACTTTTTTGAGACTTCACAGTAGGACACTTAACATACAATTTCCATATTGTTATCTAAGAAATGAAAGAGCAATTTGGATGTGTTCTTGAGGTAAGTTCTGGAGACAGAGACCACTGTACTGTGCACCACCCAGATAGCCATCAAATAAATACCTCAAACGTTTCATAACAAGTTATTTATAGAGAATATTAAGAGAAAGCTGGTTTTTAAAAGGAATGTGGTCCACGGTAATGTGCATCTCTGAGAAAAATTTGGTGAAGCTACGTTGGATCCTTGTTGACATATTATGGAAAAGTCGTCCCCTTGCGCACCACTCAGACGGCCTTCAAGATAAATACTTTCAAGTTCCACAAAAAGTTTATAAATGCAGAGAGTTACCTTGTTTTAAATAGGAAACTAGTCCATCATAAGATGCATCTCTGACAAAAATTTGGTAAAGCTGTGGTCAATAATTTACAGTAACGTCATCAGGGTTGACGTCACTCAGACAGCCTTCGAATAAATACATTAAAAGTTTCATAAAAACGTAAAAAATAATCAGAGGAAGCTGGTTTTCTATGGAAACCTGGTCCATCATTAGATACATCTCTCACAAAAACTTGGTAAAGCTGCGGTCAATATTTTTTTAGATATTGTGGTACTGACGTCAGCGTTGACACCACTCAGATGGCCTTCAAATATATACATTAAAAGTTTCATGAAAAGTTTAAAAGTACCCAGCGGAAGCTGGTTTTCAATAGTAAAATGGTCCATCATAAGGTCCTTCTGTGCCAAAAATTTGGCACAGCTACGGTGAATATTTTTAGAGATATTGGTATTGGTAGCATCAACAAGATGGATGGACAGATGGACGGATGTCTCTAGTATAATACACTTATGTAGCAAAACATGACCCACACTTATAAATATCAAACCCAACATAGCCACATAGTTCTTCAGATGAAGAATTTTTTCAAAGAAATAAATTAAAAATTTCATAGAAAAAATGTTGCATCATCATCTCCTTTGCAAACTTGGTACAGGTCCACCTGGGAAACACCAAGGTACAAAATCAAAACATTCCACGCACTGCTTTTTGAGAAGTCAAAAATGTAAATACAATAGCCATATATACTTTACAGCAGTAACACTTACCTACAGTCGCAAAGTTTGATTTATCATTGCTTCGTCAAAAATTAACATTTCCATATCATTTTTCGCATACTTTCATTGTCTCAAGTCAAATTATATTCAGATTAAATTTTAAGCAATTCTGTTCAGCTCTTCTGGAAAAGAAGTCAAAAATAATCTTTACACACAAAATTTCATTAAAAATTTTTTAAAAACTTGAAGCACCACCTGGTGGCAAAAATAAAAACAAAGTGACCCCAGGTGACCCTTTGTTCAATATCAAAGCAATTGGCCCAGTAGTTCTTGAGATGAAGAAATTCATTTTTTTCAAAAAAATTAATTTAAAAAATCATTAAAAATAGAAAAATTAATGCATCATTATCTTCTTCGCAAACTTGGTAGAGGTCCACCTGAGGAACATCCGCGTGCAAAATCAAAACATTACCTGCTGCGGTTTTTGAGAAGTCGAAAATGTAAAAAGACTGACGATGTACGGATAGATGGACAGACAGACGCCAGACGCCAACGGATTCCAACATCTCTGCTGACTGACAAGGCAGCAGAGCTAAAAACTCCATTTTTTCAAAATACCATTTTTTTTCAATCAAAATGAAGTCTTTTTGTATGTTTTTCTCTGCACCTTTATAATGACAATTATACTATTTCCACTGCTTTTTTGTGTACTGGAAAACAAAAGCAGAACTTCTATCTTTTTTATCCTGGTCCATGAAATTCTGATTATCCTATTGATTGGTTGTAATAGGTATTTTAATAATTTAAGTCCATTTACTGTTGTAAAATAGTGTTCTTTAAGATGGTGCCTTGGTGTGAATGTTCAGTCATCAAACTACTGCCCAACAATATTGACTCTATTACCAGGATCACGGACAATTCTTAATTGGACTAAAGCTGTGACATCATGCAGGCTTTGGCCATGCCTACAGTGCTGTCTGAGTAATAAATATGATCTTAGACAATGAGAATTAGGTAGAAAATTGGCTTACCTCTGACTGGAAAGTATATCAACTTGTAGTGAGACACTGCAAAGATAAAGAATACATGTACATGTATATGTATATAACATTCAGGAATCCTGGCATTACATAATTTACACAAACACCAGACCTTCAACAGTAATACTACAATTTTGGGTCTTATTGCTGTTTTATGTTTACTAGAACTCAGTCCAAGCACATGTCAAATGCAGAGCACGTTGGTCATTAAACAAGTCTTGGACAGCTTTAGCCGAATGCCAAATGGTAAGGTGAGTGGTCATTAGTCAAGTGTGACCTCAGGACAACAGCTTCAACAGTTCCACCTAGTGGTAATGAGATTTCTGGTTGGTCTTTGTGTACTTTTCTTCACTCAGGGTGTTTGTATAGGTGATACTACTCCATTCTATAACATCATGCTTATTGTACTGTACTGCACATGTCCATATGCATTTGTTTCTGTGCGAAATAAACACTTGGCTCAAACTTCATCAAATCTGCAGCCGATGACAAGTTCACGTGCCACATGTATTCCAGACTGTCAAGCTGGTTGTCAGGCCCAGGGACGTACTATTCAGATGGATCACCAACCAGCTACTTTACTTTTGATCCATCAGGGTTGCCACCTTCTCAAGTGCTCACTGGCTTGACTGAGTACCCAAAGTGAATAGCACATCCCTGTTGTTCCTGTTTTTTGAAGTTCCTGTTTGGGATCTCCCCCCACATTTAATATTTTACAAGAAAGGTTCACTTGCCCTCAGAGCATCTATGATTGGCTGAATTTGGGCTAATACAGCCTGTGTCAAAATTCTATAGAGGAAAGCGTGCAATATGGACAATAATAATTCCATATGTATATAGGTTAGACAGTGACAGGTTAGCTTATGGAGCGTGAAGAGTTTGGACTGTGGAATAGGGTAATGACAACTAAGAAGTGGTTCTGGACAAAAAGACACAAATACAATTAAGGATATATATGTTAGATTAGCAGTGACTTCCATGAACTGCTACATAAAACCCTTGATTCATGTATGAAGTGAGATGAAGTACACATTTTTCTGAAAGCTAACAAATTGAAGATTCTGCTAATCACTATTTTATGATTTAAGTTGATGACAATGTTTTCATAACAATTACACAAAAGATCATCATAATTTACCACAGATACTGATTCAGCTCATTCAATTTTGAAGATAAGGATCTCACACCTGCAGTGAACTAAAATTTATGCAATGAATCAAAAAGGTTATATCTCAGATTTTAAAAATTTGGTGCCATTTTGTCATCAGCAAAAGGCAGCTTTCATTTGATGTGTCATCATTTTAACTTCAAATATCTGTAAGTCCTTTTTTTTTCATTTGCAGTGTATTCTACAGTTTGCCATAAATTTGATGCAGAAGTACATGGAAATGTACAAGCTGAATTAAAAATTTATATGAGGATGACGATCACTTATCTACACATTAATGTTGTGTCAACACTGCTTGCAAGAAACAATACCAAAGTTCCACAATATGAATCTTTAGTTTGCATGCTTTCTAAAAATATAATCTTAATTGCACTTTATAAGTCAATTTTCAGTGTTATATACAGAGAATCAGTGAGCACTGTGAACCCAATGTATTTCCTTACTTTCAAAAATATTGCACACACCCTTACGTTTTCCGTTTACATGCACACACTATGTTTTGTTTTACATAAAAATCACTGACCTGTTTTTAGTGATTGTCAAGGCCAACAAGGCCAACTGTTCCAGTATACATACATTATTTTTGTCCAATGTGACTGCTGATTTACAGGGAAGTGTGATGCCTTCCTCCTCCCAAAGTTTTCTGTCAAGAATTGATTGTCTTTTCTCACATTACCAATGGGTTGTTTAAATTCTGCACAGACACCATATTTTTACTATTCATTTTGTTTTCAAATTGAACAGTTAGGCCAACAGGTCCAAATGTAAAAATGAAATCAAAAATAGCAAAAACACAAAAATTCATAGAAAAAATAGAACAAAATACCAGTGCCACCTGGTGAACACCTTAGGGACTAAGAGTCCCTAGGAGTCTTCCCGTGTGATTTCAAAGCAATTGGGTGAGCAGTTTTGGAGAAGATTTTTTAAGATTTGCCCCAAAAAGAACCGAAAAATCATAAAAAAATCACTGGAGTGTGACCATTTAAAAAAACTTGGTAGAGACCCACCCAAGGTACTTTGCCACCAAGTTTGAAGTGAATCTTGCTGACAGTTTTGGAGAAGGAGTCAATTATTGATGTCAGATGACAGACGAAGGAGCATAAGATCAGCTGAGCTAAAAATTGCACTGCCACTTGTTGAACAAATTAAGGTATAGCTGTCCCCAGAAGTGAACCTATACAATCTCAAGTCATTTGGCCTAACCACTTTTCAGTATTCAGTATATATATACATATGTATATATATATACACAGTAAAACCTGTGTTAAGTGGGTGCCCTGGGACCGGGCAAAAGTGCCCACTTAAGACAGGTGCCCACTTAGCACAGGTCCATTAACATGGGAATTATAGGGCCAGGCAACAGTGCACACTAAACACAGGTGCCCACTTAGCGGAGGTGCCCCTCCAACAGGTTTTACTGTATATATATTTAATTTTACAAAATAATGGACAAAAAATTCACCAAAAATCTAAAAATAGCTAGAACAGACTGTTTTCCAACAGCAAATCAAATGTCTCCCGGTGGAACACTTACGTCTCTGAATAAGCTACAGGTGATAACAAATTACAAATGACCAAGTTTGCTTGAAAATTACAATCCTATTTTAGCTCTCACCTAGATACATTACTCTAGCAGTTTTCATCAAGCTCTTCAAGACTTATAGCACAAAAACCAATTTCACATTAATGACCCTGTGACCTTGAGAATTCGGTCAAGCTCACCCAAATACAATGCTTACCTAGGTCTTACCTTGATACATTATCATACCAAGTTTCATAAAATTCCATCATGTTCTTCAAGACTTATCGCACAGAAACCAATTTCATATCTAAGTGACCCTGTGACCTTGAAAATTAGGTCAAGATCACCCAACTACGATCCAATTGTGGATCTCACCTTGATGCATTATCCTTCCAAGTTTCATCGAATTCCATCAAGTTCTTCAAGACTTATAGCACAGAAACATATTTCATAAAACTGACCCTGTGACCTTGAGAATTTAGTCAAGGTCACCCAAATGTGATCCCAACCTAGGTCTTGCCTAGATATATATTCCTACCAAGTTTCATCAAATTCCATCAAGTTCTTCAAGAAATCGCAAGGAAACCAATTTCATATAAGTGACTCTGTGACCTGGAAAATTAGGTCAAGGTCAGCCAAATACAGTCCAAACCTAGGTCTTGTCAAGATACATAATCCTTCCCAGTTTCATCAAATTCCATCAAGTTCTTCAAGACTTATCACACGGAAACCAATTTCACATAAGTGACCCTGTGACCTTGAGAATTCGCTCAAGGTCATCCAAATACAATCCCAACCTAGGTCTTGCCAAGATACATAATCCTACCAAGTTTCATCAAATTCCATCCTGTTCTTCATGACTTATTGAACGGAAACCAATTTCACATAGGTGACCCTGTGACCTTGAGAATTCGCTCAAGGTCATCCAAATACAATCCCAACCTAGGTCTTGCCTAGGTACATAATCCTACCAAGTTTCATCAAATTCTGTGAAGTCCTTCAAGACCTATCGCACGGAAACGAAGAAGGAGGAGGAGGAGGAGGAGGAGGAGGAGGAGGAGGAGGAGGAGGAGGAGGAGGAGGAGGAGGAGGAGGAGGAGGAGAAGAAGAAGAAGAAGAAGAAGAAGAAGAAGAAGAAGAAGAAGAAGAAGAAGAAGAAGAAGAAGAAGAAGCCGGCACTAAAACAATATGTGCCCCGGCTTCCACCGGGAGACAAAATTGGAGTGTGACCATTTGAACAAAACTGGTAGAAACCCACCTGAGGTATATGGCCACTAAGTTTGAAGTGAAAAAAAGGTCAAGGTCAGCCCAATGGACTGCTTGCTGGTGAATCTACAGCCTGAGTTTTTCTGTCAAAATTATAGTCTAAACATCTCAGGTTGATAGTGCAAGTTTACAGGGGCATCTATAAACCTACCAGGAAATCAGGGAGATTTGGAGTTTTGTGCAAATTTCTTCCGTTGATAAGGAATTTACAGCAGAAGTTTGGGAAGGATCTGGTGAAGATCAGCTTGAATGGAATACAAAGCCCAAGCAGTGCTCGTCAGACCAAGACATTGACAATAGCAGGGCCAATGTATACAAACACTGAATAGGGCACAGTGACAGGTTAATGAGAGGACAATGGAGGTCACACAAGTGCCAGGCCTGTAGAAATGGACAGACCAAAAACTTTGAAGTTTCTCCTTAGAGATTCTGGAAAGGTGAATGAAGGACATATATTAGAAGCTTTGGAGGTTGTGATAAATGAACAAGATGTGGACACTATACAGATTCTGGAGAAAGAAGTGCACATAACTTTTCACAACAAAGAGGCTACCTTTGCCGCAGGGCTACAAGGGCTGACACTCAAAAAAAGACATGTGAGTCTCATGGAAGTGAGTAAAACAGTGTTTACTGTGGTGGTGAAAGACTTACCAGCAGAAGTAACAGATCAGAAATTGATCAGTGCTCTATCCGAGTATGCATACCTACTGGACGAGGTTCTATATGGCTTTGTGTACAAAAAGGACAGAAGTAAGTCTGCAGTGAAAACAGGGACAAGGTTTGTGAAGGTAACAGGGATCAAGAAACCCCTACCTAATCAAACCAGTATTGAAGGATTCCCAGTGAGACTTTTCTATGAGAACCAACCATGTACTCATTGTGGTGACACAAGTCACAAATCATATAGGTGTCCAGCTAAGCCTACATCTACTTTCAAATGTTTCAGATGCTTAGTGGACGGGCACAAAGCCAGTGAATGTATGGCTGATCCAGTCTGTTTCAGGTGTAAACAAAGTGGCTATGTTGCCAAAGAGTGTGGCGTTACAGATAATAGTGGAACAGGTGAGAATGAGGCAAGTGAGCCAAGGAATGAGGCTGAGGCTGAGGCTGGAGAAACAGACAGTGAGTGTTCAGAGGAGACCTCACAAGTCAATCTTGTGATTGGAGGTTCAATGGTTAAAAACATGCATTTTGAAGGGGTACAGCCACTTATACTAAAGGCACAACCTGGTGCAAAGATAGAGGAGGTAGAAAGTCTACTGAGTTCAATAGATGAGAGACATACACAGAGGGTGAACACAATTGTCATTCATGTTGGAACTAACAATGTGGTATACCAAAAGCAGGATGCCCAACAATGCCAGGGAAAATACGAGGCTATGCTTAAAGCAGTACAAGAAGACCAACCACAAGCCAGTATCATCCTTTCTGGTATCACCCCCACCCTGAGAGATTCCAGAACAAATGTGAGAATTGACAAAGTTAATGAAATGATGAAAAGTGTATGTGAGAAAACAGACAAAGTGACCTTTCTGAGCAACAAAGAAATATTGATACACAGTGGGAGTACTATTCCCACTGATTACAGGTCTAGTGACGTGGCTGGGGTCCACTTGACAGACAAAGGCAAAACCAAATTAGAAAGAAACATCAAGAGAGCCATCGAAAGACAGGGGGTGGAAGGGCTCACAGTGACCCCTCGATTGGACAGTAACATAGGAGCTAAACGGGGTAGAGAGTCCACCAGTAGTGTAACACCACCATCTGCGGGCAAAAAAGAGGCTAAAACCATGAAAAAATAATGGACTTGAAACACTCAGCTCATGGCCAGCACAATCAAACTTTTGACTCTTAATGTAAGAGGATTACAGGAAAAAAAGAAAAGAGCTGAAACTTATACATGGTTGCGAAAAACTGCAACTAATATTGTTTTTTTGCAGGAAACGCATATTGCAGAAAGGGATATATATGCATGGTCTATACAATGGAACGGAGAGTGTTATTGGGATGTAGGAACCAGTAATAGTAGAGGACTGGGAATACTGCTTAAAGAAAGACATAAGTACACAAGCAAAGTTATATATACAAGTGATAAAGGGAGATGCTTGGTCGTAGATTTGGAATATGACAACCTTAAGCTAAGACTGGTCAATATATATGCACCAAATGATGGAAAAGAAAGAAAAGATTTCTTTGTTAATTTAATAGACCATATTGGGGAAGTAGAGGATGATAGGCACATTGTGATTGGGGGAGACTTTAACTGTGTATTAGATTCAAGGTTAGACAGAAGAGCGTGTGTGACAGTAACAGATGTAGGTAAAGAGGAGTTAAATGAATTAATTGCCATTCTTGGTTTAGAGGATATATGGAGAAGGAGAAACCTAGGACAGAAAAAATTCACATACTTTAGAAAGGGAACCCAAAAAGCATCAAGAATAGACAGGTGGTACATCAGTGGTGGTCTTGACTATGCAGTTTCACGATGTGATATTGTGCCTGCAGTTAAAAGTGACCATGATGCAGATACTTTGCTTATAAATACCAATGAGATTGAAAAAGGAAATGGATATTGGAAAATGAATAATAAAGTAGTAAGGAGTAAAATGTTTAGGGACATATTTACAAATTTTTGGAGTCACTGGAAAGAAACAAAAAATGAATATCCAAGCAAGAAAATTTGGTGGGAGATAACAAAAAGGAAAATTAAAGATATTAATATACATTGTGCAACAGTTTTAAAAAGGAATGATAATACAAGAATTGAAAAGCTAGAGAATATACTTTGTAGATTGAAAAATGAAGAAGAGGTGACGGAAGAAATGCATGCTGAAATAGAAGGTGTGGAAAATGCACTTTGTAAAATGAATACAGAGAAGGCAGAAGCTGCCAGAATAAGGTCAAAAACTAGGTGGTTTGAGAAAGGAGAGACCTCATCAAAATATTTCCACAATTTAGAAAGATATCATGGACAAAGCAAATTGTGGTCAAAAATTAAAACAACAAAGGGAAAAATTGAAACCACTACTGAGGCAATCTTGAAGGAACAGGTTCACTTTTACAAGAAACTGTACACAAGTGAAGGGTGTAATATTAATGCAGCTTATCAATTAACTTCATGTATTGATTAAAGCTCTTGGAAGAGGAAAGAGAAGAATGTGAGGCACCCCTCACCATAGCTGAAATTAAACGGGCAGTGATGAATATGGCAAAAGAAAAGAGTCCAGGTGTTGATGGCTTAACCTGTGAATTTTACCAACTGTTCTTTGAAGTAATAGGAGACAGTTTGATAGAGGTGTATGATGAAGTAATAGGAGACAGTTTGATAGAGGTGTATGAAGAAGTCTTCAATGATAATTCACTTACAGAGTCCCAAAGGAAGGGAATTATTACATTATTGTACAAAGCTGGTCCAAGGGAATGTATAAGAAACTGGAGGCCAATATCACTACTTTGTGTTGATTATAAAATACTGGCAAAATGTTTGGCCAATTGTTTGAAATGCTTACTGCCAAAACTCATACATGAGGATCAAAAAGCATATGTAAAAGGGCGAAATATACATGATGCTGTCACTCAAACAAGGGATATTATTGAATATTGTCAGAATGAAAACACAGGAGCAGCAATAATGTTTCTAGATCAACAAAAAGCTTTTGATCGAGTTGAATGGGAATATGTAGAAATAGTATTGGAACATATGAATTTTGGGCCAAATTTCAGGAAATGGGTCAAAATATTGTATAAAGATTCGCAAAGTGGAATATTGACAAATGGATTTGTATCAGAAATGTTTAAACTATCAAGAAGCCTGAGACAAGGATGTCCAATGGCTGCGCTCCTGTACATCATTCAGGCAGAGCAAATGGCACAAAAAATTAGAAAATGTAAAGACATCAAAGGTGTAATCTTGCCAGGTTACAATGGTAATGAGGAACAAAAAGATAAGTATGAGGTCAAACTGTTGCAATTTGCAGATGACACTCAGTTTTTTGTGACAAGTACAGATTCATTAAATGCGTGTTTCAAAATTTTGGATATATACAGTGATGCATCAGGAGCAAGAATTAATAAGACTAAAACTAAAATACTAGGGATTGGAGAATGGCAAGAAAGGATTGAGATTACAAGTGGGGTAAGATGGACAAGTGAGCCAGTGAAGTCACTCGGTATCCTTCAGGGAAATGGTGTTAATATGGAAAAGGAAATAGAAAATAGACTTGATAAACTTAAGAAAGTGCTAGAGCGATGGAAACATAGAAATTTGACCTTGCAAGGTAAAGTATATTTGATAAAGTCGATTGGAATAGCGCAGTTTTTGTATATATTTGAAACCCAAGTTGTGTCACAAGAAGTTGTCAAAGAAATTAATAAATTGTTATGGGGATGGTTATGGAACAAAAAGATAGGTTTAGTGAAGAGAGAGATATGTGTAAAACCAAAGACAGAAGGTGGTTTAGGTATGGTCAATGTTAAAGCTTTTATTCAGACAAGACACTTGTGCTTTCTCAAGCGAGTTCTTGATGACAGAAATGAAAAGTGGAAAATATTACCAAAGTACTGGTTACAAAACAAGGATCAAGAGTATGGTGAAAATATGTTCTTATTAAAGTGTTCCATGTGGGATGTCGCAAAATTAGAAATTCCATCTTTTTATAAAGAACTTCTAGCAGATTGGTATCAGTACTCACAAAATAAAGTGAATCATGGCTTTGAAGAAGAATTTGAAAACCAGAGGTTAATGGGTAACAAATTTATAACAAGTAAAAAGAAAGTGTTGAAGTTTTCAAATTGGTCACTGAGTGGATTCCAGAAAGTGTGTGATGTTTGGAAACAGAATAGATGGATTACAGAAGAACAGATATTACAACAATTAAGTGATAAGCATAATTGGATTATTGAATGGTTGACAATTAGAAACAGTATACCGCAAAATATGAAGAACAATGTTAACATGGATGAAAAAACTGTAGAAGAAAAAATGGAGTTCAACTCCAAAAAGTGTTATAATATCTTCAATGAAAACAATGCAAACATATCAAGTGAACAATATTGGAATGATAAATATAATTGTGATATAAATTGGGAAATTATTTATACAAATTTGTGGAAATGTAAAATTCCAAAGAAAATTGTAGAGTTTAACTGGAAATGTTTGTATGGAAGAATAAATACAAATAAGAGACTACGGATGATGAAAAAAGGAGATGGCAAATGCCCTATATGTAAAGTAGAAACTGAAAATCAAATACATTTATTTTGGTCATGTGGACATTTAGAAAATATTTGGGAAAGAATGGAAGAGTTGTTAAAAGAAAGGTTTATACATAATAGAGAAGTAACAATTAGGGAACAAGATGTTCTAATTCAGTTTGCTAACACATCTAACAAGAGCTTTAGCCAAAAAGAAAAAATTACTGCAATGTTCATTATTTATATAGCAAAATGGTTTATTTGGAAAAGAAGAAATGAATATATATTTAGGAATTATAGAGAGAGTATCACATGTTTGTGGGAAAAAATAAAAAATGAAATTAATTTTGTGGAAAAGAGCTATATGTGAAAAACCACAAAAGGAGGAATCAACCTGTACCAATTGTATACATTGTATGTGATGTAATTGATGATGAATAAAAGTTTTAGATAAAAAAAAAAAAAAAAGAAGTGAAGCTGGCAAACAGACTTTTTAACAAGTGGAGAATGTGAATTACCATTGCAATCACCATTGACTTACATGCACACAGTAATCAATAAAAATGTATGCATTAACCTTTAAGTACTTGAACTGAAGAAATCATCAAAAACCAGCGACTGGGAATATCGCCACCTAGTGAATAACTTTGCTGACCCTTCCACAAGCTACATTTTCATAAAGTTTCAGAACAATCTGATACATGCTTTTGGAGAAGTAAAAAATAGCAAAAGCACATAATAATCATTAAAAAAGTGGCACCTGTTCCACAAATTGAGAAGTGCCTGTATGCAATTTTGAAATAATTTACAGGTGGTTTTGGAGAAGATTGTTTTGAAGATTTTCCCATGAAATGAACAAAAAATTAATAATAAAATGTTTTTAAAAAACACTGCAGCACGACAATTTGAACAAATTTGTATGGCCTTACTCAGAAGATCTCCACCAAGTTTGAAGTGGATCAGGCTTCAACTTTTGTCTGCATGTATAATCTTTCTGCAAATGGTATATTGATACATGTGTACAAGTTCAGTGTAGTGACCATAACAAAAAATCATTTCCTGAAATGGATTCCTTCTATGACCTTGAGAAGTAGGTCGAGGTCATCTGTATCATGCAACATAAAACTTCTACATATGATACACATTTGTGGTATGCTTGGAATTTTCTTAGTTTGCACACTACCAGCCTATAGCTCTTACAAGCCAAAGGGTTAAATTGCTGGAACTGTGACCAGCTCTTCATCCTTGTGTCTAGTGCCAACACCATCCATTACAGCCAATATATGGGTTCCAAGTGCTTGTTGATGAAACCAAGATCTATCGTACCATACATAATCTTAACGATTGTAGTACGTTACAAGATGACCTCAATGATCTGGCTAGCTGGTCTCATATTTGGCTCTTCAAATTTAATATTACCAAATGTTTAGTTCTCAAAATCTGACACAGTCTTGAATATTTGTACATGCCCAACAATCGCTACATCAACCAGATTCACCAGAAGAGAGATCTTGGTGCTGTCGTCTCAGAGAGTTTAAAACATATTGCACAAATTGTGTAAAAGGCAAACCAACATATATACCAGTACAGGTATGATCAAACAATTTATCCAGTAATTATAGCTGTATCATCCAGAAAAGGTGATAGATACAGACTGGGTGATAACCCTGTCCATATCACCACAGTGCAAAAGTCAATCCATATCACCACAGTGCAAAGGTCACTGAGAACTACTTTCCTTCTAAATTCTTGTAGTTGGCGCACGTCAAGCATGTAGTTTTCAAATGACCCAATTACTGGATCCTGCGTTACAGTTATTCATACGCAAAGCTATGCAAAGCCTTGTTTGATGAAATAAACGTTGAAACTGTTTTTAATTGCCTTTTTTTGTATTTAACGAAGAAAATTAAATTACAGCTATAATTACTGGATAAAAGTAAAACCAGCCGCGTGGAGGAGACTCGTCAGCAGACTGGCCTCGTTCCCGCGGCGGATCACTCCTCGTGCAAGCACTCGGAGTGATCCGCCGCGGGAACGAGGCCAGTCTGCTGACTCGTCTCCTCCACTTGGCTGGTTTTACTATTGTCACAGTTGATTACGCATGTACGTCATACAAAGCAATCAATCATAAGACCCTTATTGGAGTACAGGGCTCTAGTTTGGAGTCCATGCCAACAAACTGATATTCAATCCTCAGAAACCGTTCAGAGAAGGTGCCTTAAATTGTGTCCAACTCAAATTAAATTAACAACCCCAGAGAGTAGATGGAAAAAAACACAGATTTATATCAAACCTGGCAAGCTTGTACACAACCATTATAAATCTGATAAGCAGGCATTGATCCAAGGGGGCTTAGGGTGTGCCAGGACCCCCACCCCCACCCCTCAAAAACAGGGAGGAGGAGAATAATTTGTGCATCACCCCCATGTGCATGTCATATATATAACTTAGTTGACATCTACATGTACTTAGTACACTTCACAATAGCAACTGTATGTGTATTTGGCTGAAAATACAAGTGAATACACAACATTCTTGTGGGCTAGAGGTGTGTATTGGCATTCGATTACATATTATAGTAACATTCAGTTCATTGAATAGTTTTGCAGCAAAAGTTACCAAATTTACAAGAGTATTTTAACTATATACAACCATTTACCACACAAAATTGGGTGTTTCTAGGTAGAGTGATTTTAAAGTTACATAGGTGCAAATTATAATAGAAACTAATGGAAATACACATACCAAACCCACCTGCCTACCCTCTGCTGAGATCCTACATGAACCAGCTGATACTGACCTTACCTATTGAAGGATGTTTAAGTCCTAACTCCAAAGGTAATTAAAATGGTGAAGATAAACATCCCATTTTATAAATGTAAATGAGTGAGCCTTCTTTAATTTACCTAGTGAAAAAATTTACATCAGAAGTGGGCAGGTAAAGAGAATAACAAGATTATAGCAGGTCGGACATATGCACATGTATGTTCTTTCACATTTTGTTGTTAGTTGAACCTCAGTCATCACATGGGTGGAGATATGTGTTAACCAATATTGGATTGCTATAAAAAATATTTCCAGTTTACATTAAATATATTTTATTATCCAATACATTTATAAGTACAGGATTTATTTTTTGTTAAAATTTCATGTCATATTTTAGAAAACATGAATATGTATTCAAATTTAGATTGAAATTAATAAAATAAAATCCCAAGTGTAACTGATGTAATTTTTGAAAACATTGTCTCAGTAAGGTCGCACAATTATTACTCAACAACTTTTTAAGCACGATATGGGAACAAAATATTGAGGAGAGATTTTACTGTTTGGTTATTCCAAGGAAACTAAACTTAAGATTCAAAATGAGCAAAAGCTGCAGTTAATATGCTCCACCTTTCAGTGAGTTTTTTGAAAAACTGTAAAAGGATTGAAACATATTTTTTTTCCCAACAGAAAGAACTTAAGTGAATGAATACCCAGATCATAATATTACTGAAATTTAAAAAAGAAAAAGAAAAGAAAATAAATAAATAGCTTTCAAATTCATATGAATATATGTGTTCTGCTTATTATGTTTTCCCTTTATTATTCTGATACATATTTTTGCTTTAATTTTTTTCCTGGTAATATACAAATTCAGCAATGGAATGTTTGTTAATAATAGATGGGTACATGTATACCTTGCATGAAGGGGAACAATATTGCTATATACCTAAAAGAATGCATTTTTAATGCCCAGACAGTGTGCAAAATTAAATGGTTATAAAAAAAATCAAAAAAAAAAAAAAAAAAAAAAAAATCCCGAGCTTCTGGGGGCCAGGCTCCTGGACCCCTGCCACGGCTCTACCCCCGACTCTAGGTGGGGGCTTAGAACCCCCTCACCCCATATTCACCCTTTATTGCAGCACCTCCGCCCCTTCAATATTTCTGGATCCACCCCTGGTAATGATCAAGTCTCCGTTCATTTGCAGAGATGGCTATGCAGGCACTCCATTAAACTTCAAAAAGACTTTGTTCGTACAGATAGTTGAATTAATTTTTTTCTCACAGGGTGTACATGTGCAATTTATCAGAGGACACAGCTACATCTCTGCTTTCAAACAGAAACTGAGACCACCACCCCCCCCCCCCAACCCCTGCCCCCAAAAGAAAAAAAATGCTTAAAGGGTTCAAACAACCTGAAGAATGCCACCATTGGACCAGATTTGTCATCTCTGGATGAATCCATCAAAGATTTACAGTTGAAAAATAAATTTAGACTTCTAAATTTCAGTGTTCTTCTTATATTTTATGGCATTATGCCATTTTGCTGAACAGATAGGCCTATATGCATATTCAGAAAGAATTTATCTGATCCCTGAAGACTGAAACAGTTTTGAAAGCCAGCAGAATGTTATCATCATGATAACATTCATGACATGAACATAACTTGCTGAAGTTATGTGCTTGATCGCACAGCCATAGACCACGAGATCTATCACGGCTAGACCATGGAGCTAGAAAGGGGTTCCAGCTCCTTGGCTAGACTAACCATTGACCTACTATCTGAGCAGTGCCTCTACGCCTTTGGCGACTGGGGTCATCAGTGCAAGAACGCCGTCCTGTGGACTACTCGGCCTTGCCCTTAGCCTTAACAATACGTTGAGGCAATACATAGATCTTCCACGATCTACGGCCAGATAAAACCACTTGTTATAATAGCTGGCCTTGGCCCATATCTATATTTTTAGGTCTCTCATTGAGAGATCTAAAAATATAGATACTATTAATAAAGGGCCAAGGGCCAAGGGCCAGGTATTAACTATTATTAGTGGTGCAGCTCGGAGGTCTACTGGGTACAGCGGTAGATAGCCTACTTAGGGCGGCTACCATAGTACTGCCAATACCATGCACAGGTACTCGTAGTACAACTATCAATAACTGCAAAGAAGTCAGCCATCCCCTCGAATCTAACCCCGAGTGGGTGTTTGACTCGAGGGGGTAGCCGACTTATTGGCAGTTATTGTTTTTATGTGAAAAATATTGATAGCAATTACATGATACGAGGACCTGTACCACCTGTGCTACCATGGACCTATCAACGTTAAATACGAATGCTCGAACTAGGTCCATGCTACTATAGTGGTAGTAAAACAATACACATTATTACTAATACTACTACTCAATAGCTAGGCCTATTGACAGTCTCGGGTTGACAGTATTGTCTGTGCACATATATTCATTTAGTATTTTAGATTTAACGTTACTTTAAATTGTAGTCCACATTCCTTTCACTTACTGGCTTATCCTTGGCTCAGGTTGACATATAACACTTAACAGTAATTTGTACTGCGTGGGCTTTTCTACTTTCAATTGCAGCTTTGCTCAATGGTTGTGCTTGCTTCCCGGTTCACCGACAATCCCCCGTGTTTCCCGGTGACGATCTGGCGTATCGTGAGTGGTCCACTCCCAAGTTGACGCTTGATAAAAGCCACATGACATTGACAAGCTTTTGACGTCGATGTGACACTGTTGCGCCCTCTGTGGAGCAAAACGTGCAATCATATGCAGAACTTATTGACAAGTACCACGGCATAGTCACAAGATAATTTACAATAATGTACCTCCACAACAACGAAAAAAAAAAAAAAAGGATTAGGTACCCGTTTATATAGCAATATAAGCCCCTGTCGTACTCACGATCAAAAGTGCATTAAGCCCTTCACATGTGAAACATACAAGCTGACACCACATGATTGCTCAAGCTTATGCCAGATAAGATCAAAAATCTTCATTTCCAATGTGTTTCAATATTTGTTTACTGTGATAACACATCAATGGCAAGTCGTTTGTATGATTATGCTGCAGAAAAAAGAACAATGTGAGGGAACCAGAAAAGAAAATTTTCAAACTTGCATCTGTTATATGCTTAGAGAAATCGTGTCGCAAAATGAAAATAGGACCCCTTCACAAAAGCACGGCTTATGTTTGACCATAATAACTTACAGCCTTTCTGTTCACGAGAGAAAAAACTACAAATCTGTACAAAACAGAAAATATATAGTTCTATGAGGGGAGATACAGAAGTATAGCCACTTCATTGCATTTAAAATGGAAATCCTCAGCAGGTGTCAGGATAGCTCTGCTTCATTAAATTGTTTTTTGTATTGTTAGTTTTTCTTCTTGCAGAAGTCTGCCTCTCCGTGCAAGTGCCTCATAACTTTGTTCACACAATGCCAATTTACAAACCTGGTCATTTTCTAAAGACTCAGCGACCAGCGACTCCCCTGTCTAGCAATTACTTGTGACATAATTATGACATAATCTTAGAGGTTATGGACGAAGGTGAAGATGCGTTTTTCGTGTCTTTAGACGTATCGAAAGCCTTCGATAGAGTATGGCACAAGGGTCTGTTGAAAACACTCCACGCCATTGGTGACAGAAGGCAATTACTCGATCGGTTTTGTAGTTATTTATCCGAGAGGCGCCAAAGAATGATTGTCAATGGCAAATCTTCTTCATGAAAATACTTGTATGCAAATCCTGGAGTACCATAAGGCTCTATTCTGGGGCTTTTGTTGTTTTTAAAATATTTAAGAATCCGGAGAAGCGGGAATCGTCAGACGATGACCTTTCAAAGGCCGTGCCGCGATGGATTACCCTAGTGGCCCTGCAAACCAAAGACAGGCGTGAAAAAAACTGGCGCTTGAATCAACAATACCCATGTACGTAATATTTTATCGAAACCCAAGGATTAGGAAATAAAAGGACAAATATAAATAAAAAAAAGCATAAACGTGAACACAAGAGAAAACATACAAATAGCAATACAAAACTCAGGTTGGAAAGAGAAACTACGTCTACGTCACACCCCGACTTCTTGGTCTGGTAGACAAGATCTGGGAGTATTTTAACCCTCAAAACTGTTCTCTTGGTAGAGTTGTATCTTGTAACTCTCACATTTAGGACATGAAATACTAGAATCACCGCATTTCTAAGGTTGTGGACCGCCGGGCTGGGGAAACGTGAGTCATTTACATGTGATCATTCTTCACCAATTTGAAATTACCCGCCACGAATTCATCGACACAAGGCAATATGGAGGGGCAGACTGGTACATCAGATCCGGCACATGAAACAATGACCGACAACAGGTTTCAGGCCAATGTGATTTGAATGCTAGCAATGTGTTACCGACCCAAACTGTTGCTAATGCTGAAGAAGTTGTTGCCCGCTAAACATCCGTTCTTGGCGGTCTACTACCCCCCGCTGGGGGCCAACATAGTGTATCGCCCCAAGAAAGTCTGCTTAGGAGGCAAAAGAAGTTGGAAACCCATTGAAAAAACCATGGCTTTCACCCACAGCTACCGGGTTCTCCCCCCCAATAAAGTTCAAGAAGAGGTCGATGTGGATACGGAGGGTGCCCATGACTTTTTACGGGTATTGTCTGATCCCAGGATCGGATAGCTCTTTAGAAATATCATACAGGAAGCGGTCAACACTGAAGTCAGTTTGCAACTAAGCTCTTACACTAAGAGGATAGACGAGTTGGAATCAAAAATTAAAGAAGGTGACTCTAAGCTCGTTGCCTCCGAAGCCAAATCTGTAGATCAATTGACAAAAATTACTGAGCTCAAGGATAAAATATCTGAATTGGAAAAAAATCAAGACGAGCTTGAACAATATGGACGCCGTGATGGAGTTCGCATCTGGTTAAAAGAACATGAGAGTGGTAGTGAAAACACCGACGCTATTGTTCTTGACGTTGCCAAAAAGTTAAACGTGCCGCTTGATGAACGGGACATTGGCCAATCACATCGTGTGGGTAGACAAAGACCAGGTGGCAAACCACGTGCAATTATTGTGAAATTTATATCGCACAATGTAAGGCAAAATCTCTTTCGTGCTAGAAAAATAACTCAGGGATTTTCATAACGGAAGACTTAACCAAAAAAGGTTCCAATATTATGTACTTGGCCCGTGGTTTGAAAAGAGACAGTAAAATTCACCCTTGCTGGACCAATGACGGAAGGATGTACATCCGTGAGCGCAACCCCTGGGGCAATCATGACCAAGGAAGAGTGGTCCAGATCTACGACAAAAAAGACCTTAACATGTTCAGAGATACGCGGTCATCCTAATATGAACACTCATAGTGTTGACGGTCATGATCTCATCGTTGTTATTACGTAGCCTACACATGAATTACCTATCATGTACCTTCAGTGATAAACATCTTGTACTTCCATTGATACACTCTGTCTCAGAACCGCAACAGCTGTAGTTACATGCCACCAAGCCTGACTTTCACATTTCAATTTATAAACGCACATTATATTACTTTCTTTGTTTTTTTGTTTTTTGTTTTTGTTTGTTTGTTTTTTGTTTTTGTTTTTTTTTTGGGGGGGTTTGGTTTTTGTTTGTTTTGTTTTGTTTTGTTTTGTTTGTTGTTTCTTTCTTTTTTGTTTTGTTTTGGTCTTTCTTTGTTCAAAAACCAGCGTTACTTTCAACCAAATCCAAATAGTTTTTCTACATGTATTCTGCCTATTCTGTGATCTTTGTCATTGGTTCTTTGTATGTTGTATAGCTCCAGGACCTTAGGTCATTTAATTCCGATCACTTGTTGTGACCGAAAATGATGCTTCTTTGCAAACATTTGTTTCTTTATATGTTCTCATTTTCATTTATGTTGTATGTTTCACATGATGTGGATTCCTCGGGTAAAAACCAGTTTGATATTACATACACATACTTTTTATATCTTGTGTCTGTTTCCAGGTTCAAGATATTCAAAAACCAGTATTTCGTCACCATAATTACGACATGCAATTTGTATATCACTTTGTTCATGGCCAACTACTTCCAACATCGACTTCAGTATTTGGGAGTACACTTCATATGTGGTCATGTGCAGTTTTTACAACTTGTATTACAGGTAATCATATGTCTTTTCTTACTCCGTATATTCAGAATAATTTCGTATGTAACGTTAGTTTTATTAACTTCCGTGTCAGGAGTATGTACCATGTTTTCTGAGTTCCTTCTGTATTTTCGCGTTATTTGTTTTGTTACCATGGTATATCGTCCGAATTTTTCCATACACCTATCACCAATGAACTACACCATACATCCGCCTACCGACCTATTAACGCACATCCAAATTAACCCCTGTCTTATGCCACTCACTTCTCGCCTTTCAGTGCTTATTGCACATTTATAGCAAGTCACTGTTAATGCCGTTTCTTCCTTACCTCCTATCATTCGTCATGGCGATTAGCATTTATCATTATAGAGTGGCAATTGGACTTTATCACAACAGTTGGTTAACCCCGTACGCATGTCTACTCCAAATACACCGCTGAATCCTAAATAGTCCTTTCATTCTGTTTCTTGTCCTTAGTTCCAATGAATGTGATTCAGTTAGGTTTCACGTGTTTACAATACATACTGTCAGTTTTGCGATTTTTTTTCAGCCCTGCATTGATGTGCATCCAAATCCCGGTTTAAACGAGCCCTCTGAGAAAAATTACTTAAAACTTTGCCATTCCAACGTCCGTAGTATTAAGAGTTCGGGTAAACTTTATGAACTTCAATTATTGGCGCAAACCGAAAGCTTTGATGTTATCACTTTATCCGAAACTTGACTTGATACGAATTTTTTTGATCAACTCCTCTTTATTGACAACTTTCAGCCCCCTTTTAGAAAAGACCGTCCCACAGGATGAGGAGGAGGGGTCCTAACATATGTTTCTTCTTCGCTATCGTGTCGAAGGCGCACTGATCTAGAGGATCTTAACTCAGAGTGCATCTGGATTGAGATTACAACAAAACATGGGGCTTTACTGATCGGAAATTATTATTGACCTCCTGGCCAGCCTGCTCAAATACGGGATGCATTTCTTGAGGCTTTAAATACCTCAATCTCTATAGCGCTTGAAAGTAACCCACACTCTCTCCTTATTACAGGCAATTTTAACGATAGATTGGAATTCACCACATCAGGATAGTGAACTTGGTTTAGCGCTCTTCCACCCGGTTCTTCAACACAACCTCTATCAGCTTATACAGGAACCTACAAGGACCACCGAATACTCAGAAAACTTGTTTGATCTTATTATCACTGACTCTCCTGGCCTGGTACTTAACAGTGGTGTTCTTACTCCTCTTTCAAATTCTGATCATGTGATCGTATTCTGCTCTTTCTCATTATCACACTTTAAAGACCGCCTGTTCAAACGTCATGTTTGGGATTACAATTTATTCATAGATTAAACAATAAAGCCAATTTCCCTGAACTTAATTTTACTCTCTTATCAGCACCTTGGAACACAGCCCATGAAGTCTATGATAGCCTTGACCACATCGTTTCATACTGGTCAGAATTGCTTCTTTCCACTGCCAAGGAATTTATACCCTTCAAAGAAGTCACGGTAAGACCCTCTGATAAGCCTTGGATTACTACGGAGATAGAAAAAAAGCCTGTTCGTTTCCGCAATCGGGCATGGAAGCGTTTCAAGAACAGCTGACATGTCATGTCCCTATGCACTCGAGGTTTCCACGAAGGTCGAAAAGTTTTACCAGTTCTACAAGAGGTCACATACTCATGTCGTTAACAAAATTCGAAAATCTATGCGATCTAACTTTAATAAATTCCGTTCTAAACTGAACAATAACGAAATAAATCCAAAAGAATGGTGGAGGTCATCTAAATCTGTCTTGGGATCTAAAATCCACCAGGATATTCCTCCAATAATTGAAAACAACCAATTCATATCTTGCAATGTAAAAAAATGTGACATTTTTAATACGTATTTTGCAAGTCAACGCACAACTTCTTCTGACATTGACTCCCCACCAATGTTTGAATTTAGTCACCGTACTGAGTCTAGACTAACTGAAATCACGTTTGTTGAGCAGGATGTTTTGAAAGTATTTTTGTCCCTAAGAATTACTTCTGCAACCGGGCCTGACAATATTGGCAACATCCTTCTCAAGAACACTGCTCATTCCATCTGTAATCCTCTTACAAAAATATTTAAACTTTCTCTTAACCAAGCTTACTTTCCCTTGTCCTGGAAACGTTCCAATATTTGTCCTGTCTTCAAAAAATCTAACAGACAAATAAAAAGTAACTATAGGCCAATATCCTTTCTCTGTAATGTTTCTAAAGTCTTTGAACGCATAATGTTTAATGTCCTCTATGGATATTTTCCTATAAACAATCTCCTTACATCTAAAAATTCAGGTTTCAAGGTAGGTGACTCAACGAAAAATCAACTTGTTTACATACTTCGTATAATCTACAATGGTCTAGAGTTACCGAAAGAGGCCAGAATGGTATTTCGCGACGTCTCTAAGGCATTCGACAAGGTATGGCACCCTGGACTCCTCTTTAAACTTAAGCAGCTTGGCATATCCGATCATCTTGTTTCCTGGTCGAAAGCTATCTTTCTAATCGCCTCCAAAGAGTTACTATTCATGGTCAATCTTCTGCTTGGCTTCCTATCCAGGCTGGGGTGCCCCAGGGCTCTATGCTCGGGCCCCTCCTATTCTTGGTTTATGTAAATGACCTAGTTGACAACCTCACGTGTGAAGTTAGATTGTTCGCTGATAATACTAACATTTTCGAAATTGTCAACAACCCTGTTCAATTCTCACGCCACCTGAACACCAATCTGTCTTTAATACATTCCTGGGGCAGGCTATGGCGAGTTTTACTCAATGCCACCAAATCACTATCTGTTATATTTTCTGTGAGATAAGCGAAACCTCATCATCTGCCTGTTTTCTTGCATGGATCTCCGATTCCTGAGGGAGACAGTCATACACATCTCGCTATCACCTTGAATGGTGACTTATCATGGCATGCCCATATCACACGGATTACTAATTAAGCTGGTCAAAGAATTTCCTTACTCTGTAGGTTGAAGTGTAAACTATCAAGCAAATCCCTGGTCAAACTATGTTGTTCTATGATCCGTCCAATCCTTGAGTATGATTGCGCATTATTCGACAACTGTGGTAAAGTGCTGTCTGATCACTTGGAATCGATTCAGTATAATGGCGCTAAATTTGTACTGGTACTTTGAAACATAGATCACATGTTAACTTACTTCTTGAACTTGGGTGGTCAACTCTTGGAGACAGACGTAAATACTTCAAGCTTGTCCTTTTTTACAAAATATACCTCAAACTAACTCCTTCTTATCTTATCTCTCTAATCTAGTACCCCCTCCTTTTGTTGGTCACTCTCTCCGACATTCAATGTCAGCGCGCCCTGTCAGATATAGTAACATCTCTGTGTAACTCTTTTCTACCAGATGCTGTAAAACAGTGGCATAACCTACCATCCGACATTAGAGATTTGCTTTCCCTACATGTTTAAATAAAAACTTAAAACTACTCTCTTAGCCACAGACAATGTTCCTGAGTTCTATCTCCATGATGACAGATTTGCTAATATTTGCCACACGCAATTACGCCTAGGATTCTCTAGACTAAACTCTGACGTTCACAAAGTTAACATCCTTCCCGACCCATCCTGTGCTTGTTCTTATCACACTAAAGACTTCAAGCATTTTCTTCTCTTCTGTCCCTATTACATCGTTCAGAAAAACAAATTACTTAATACTGTTATTCTTTTCATTACTCCGGGGGTTAGCCCGCATCTTATAATCCATATTGGTATGGATAGGTCAGTCGAAATATTTCTCTGTGGAAGTAACGAGCTTTCTAACTGCCTAAATATCCAGATCTGTGATGCACTCCAGCAGTGCATTATTGATACCAGGCACTTTAACGACTAAGTGTTTCCGTTACTGTAATGATCATCGTTTGGACTATGCAAATTTATTTTATCACACTTCTTTCCTTATTGGGTAAACATTGAACTCAACTTCATGCTGGTTTAACTTGTATCTTATAAGTAGTCAATTCTTGATATTCGTACAGAGTTTTCACTGATAGCATACATTGGTAACATTTGTATTGTCATGTGTGTCTTGTACATACCTACTGTGTGTCTCCATGTTCTGGAGAACTCATGTATTAGTCATTTCGATGTACTACAGGACTATCCAGACTAAATAAATACATTTAAACTGAACTAAACAGTCCGTGTCACATGATTTACAGTTGTATCTCTATTTGCATGATGTCTTGTTCATATTGATTATGTTAATTTTTAATTTAAACATGTTTATTTAGGCTCGATTACCCTATAGTATATGGAATGACCAATATAATGGGTTCTCCAGACATGGAGAAAACACACAATATATAAACAGTACATTACAAACTATGTTACCAGATTTTTTGTGTATATGTAAAATATAAATGTCGTGATATACAAGTAAATCGGAGTAGTAATACCCAGTACAGAATATATGGTGGAGGTTGTGACACAAGGCATATAACTATTCACTGTTGACAGGGAAATAGAAAAACAAAACATACAACAGTAATTGGAGCAGGTAAATAAATAGATAAGTACATACACAATTTCGTCAACAAGAGGATATACATTATAATATTGACAAGAAAGGAAAAAATGCTTTTCCTATTTAACCAGTAGGTCGCATTTAAATTAGAAAACTAAACGTCTACTTTCTGCTATATAATTTTATACTGCATCGAATATTTGTATGTTCAGGATATCTGGTAATTCATTGCTGCCAAAAAGGAAAATACGAAGCAGTCTTTCATTAGCGATATGGATTACCAAGTTAGGATGAACACCCGGGGCAATGAGTGGTATAGTAGTATTGAGAAGTTTTTTTTTCTAGAGGGAAGATATTTAGGAAAAAAGAAGAAGAAATGAAAAATATCGTCAGTGGGGAAAGAGTAAGAGCAAGGGCAAGTAGGACTTGGAAAAACATTTACCTTACAAAGTTTAGAGTTAAGCCTAGAGAAGCCCAGTCGCAGCTGGGTCTCACAGATATTCAGGTAACGTTGACCATGGGAAAAGAAGGCAGGGGCATCGTCCACGGCTAGTAAGGTTGCCTTGAGTTTGGATTTTAAATTTTGGAGCGAAATGGAATTCCGAATAAGTGAAGGAAGGTTGTTCCAAAGTTTAATAGTATCGGGGAGGAAAGATCTGTCAAAACGTTGAGTCCTGTATTGGATGGTGCGTATTGGGATGGAATGGCGCAGAGCTCGACCAATGTTAGTAGGCAGTAGAAGGTTGGAGAGACAGGAAGGAGTGAGATTATGGGTCATTTTGTAAAGTAGGATAAATTTGAAGTATTTACGTTGGCTAGCGAGGGTAGGCCCTCCTAGTTCATGCAATAGTTTGATATGAGAAGTGTGTCTTAAAGCGCCAGTGCATATTTTGGCTGCCTCATACTGAATAGATTCAAGTAACTCTGTTAGACCTTGACAACAGTTATCATAAAGAACACAACCATATTCTAGGATGGGTCTAACCATGGAGAAATGTAGCCTGGCCAGGGCTTTTCGGGAAAGTTTGAATTTAAACATACAGAGAAGGGCTATGTGCTGGCTAGCTTTACTAACAATGCGGGTTATGTGAGCATGCCAAGATAAATTACTGCTAAAAGTAATAGCTAGGTGGGTGTGGCAATTAGCCTCAGGTATAGTTGACTGACCAAGCTGATTAGGTGGATGATGTGGTTTATTGATTTTGGCACAGAAGACAACAGATAAAGATTTAGCAGCATTAAAAATGACACACCATGATTTTCCCCCAATTTCGAATATGAGCAAGATTGGTGTTCAAGTGTCTAGAAGATTCTGTTGTATTTTGAACAATTTTTACGAGCAAGCTTGTGTCATCTGCGAAAAGTCTTACGTCACAGGTAAGGTCGTCGACTAGATCCTTTACGTACACCAGAAAAAAATGGACCCAGCCTGGATCCCTGGGGTACGCCAACTTCAATAGGCAGGAATGAAGACACTTGACCAGGAATAATCATATGTTGTAAACGATTTAACAGAAAACCTTAAATCCATGCCACAATATTATCAGCTATACCTAGTTGACGAATTTTGAGTGAAAGGCCAGGATGCAAGACCTTGTCGAATGCCTTAGATACGTCTAAAAAGACCATACGGGCTTCTTTAGAGTGCTCATGGCCCTTATAGATATTGTGAACAATATACATAAGTTGATTTATAGTCGAATCGTCAGCCTTGAAGCCAGAATTTTTGGATGTGAGAAGGTTACTGTCGAATAAGTATCCATAGAGAGCATTAAGGATATAGGATGATAGTTACTTTTTATCTGCTTATTAGAGTTTTTAAACACAGGACATATATTGGATTTCTTCCAAGAGTCTGGAAAATAAGAAAGCTTGAGAGAGAGAGTTTAAAGATTTTAGTCGGTGGTTTGCAAATAGATTCAGCCGTATTTTTAGGTAAGATATTCTCAATATTGTCCAGACCAGACACAGAGGTAAGCCTAAGGGAAGATAAGATTTTTCTCACACTTTCTTCATCAAAGTTGATATTATATAAGCGTGCCTATGTTCGGAAAGTAAGTTGAGACAGGGGTGGGGCGTCAATGTCGGGAACAGTTCTACATTGGCTTGCAAACTATGCATTGAAAATTTCACCCCTTTCTGTTCCGCAAGACACAATTTTATCATCCTCGATGATCGTTGGGATATCTTCGGGAACTTTGCTTCGTAGAACGGACTTCGAGAGGCTTCACCACTGCTTAGGATTAATATCATTTTCATCTAGTTGTCTGCGCAGTTTGCAAAAATATAAGGGAACAGATTGTCTAATTAAGTTGACTTCTCTGTTCCGACACTTTTTGTACAGGCGAAAGAGCCAATCAATCTTAGTGTAAATATCATAGGCACAAGGGCGAGGGCTAAGTGATATCCTCTTAAAACGTTTCATTGCTTGATTTCTTTGGCGAATATGTTTTTTAATAGCTGAGGTTATCCATCATTTGTCCCTAGGCCAAACAGTAACTTCCCTGTATGGGATGAATTCTCTGGCAGTGAATAAAAATAAGTCGGACCAGTATGACACAACATCGTCGACCGTATCAAACACATCGTGACCAGTGTTCCATGGGGCGGAGGAGAGAGCAGCATTGAGGTCTGGGAAGTTTGCCTTTTTAAAGTTCCATACTGGCCTTTTAAAGGATGTATCCTTGTAATGGGATAGAGAGAAAGAGCAGAATACCACAGAGTGGTCAGAGTTAGAAATAGGAGCAAGAACACCACTATCTAGGACAAGTCCAGGTGAATCGGTAATAATTAGATCTAGTAGACAATTTGAAATTCATTGGTTCTGGTGGGTTCATCAAAAATCTGGAAAAGATTGTGTCGGGACACAAGATTGACAAGAGATAAACCAAGTTCGCTGTCGGAATGTGCTGAGTTCCAGTCCTCACATCTGTCAGTCACCAGTGACTATAATAATTAACGGATTGGATTCAATCGCTGCGGCGACAGAAGTGGCCAAAGATTCAAGAAAGACTCTACCTTTAAGGCGGTCTCTTCGGAATGGTGGTTGGAAATTATTGATAAGCAGTAGCTGGTTAGGGTTACTCTCATTAAGCCAAGTTTCAAATAGGGTAATTATATCTGGGTTTTCAGATTGGGCCAGAAGTTGTATTTCATCGATTTTACCGGCACTTTTTATGCTACGGACATTTGAGTGACAACATTTGAGCTGGTTGTTAGAAAATGTTGTAGGACCGGGATACGGGTGGACATCAATGGCAAGAAAAAAGAAATTATATAGAAGCGAAAGGATGTGTTGCGGACAAAGGAATCCGTTAAAAAGAATGTTCGAAAGCGAAAGTGCAAGTAAGCAAACGGAAATAGTTATTCGAAAGTCAACAGTGAAGTCAAATTGGAGGGAGACTTTAACGGAAATGGTCTTGTTGAAGAAAATAGTAATGGATATTCTATACAGAGCAAGACTAATACCCATCGTTAATACCGAAGAGGAAGGTTGGGCATGTGGGCAATATTTCTGTGATGGTGGAGTATAACATATATCCTTAGGGCCAAATATGTTAAACCTTTGTACAGGAAAGCGAGAAGTACCGAAACAGTGTCACAGATTACATACTAGGCTATTTGTATGTGAAGGGGATGCTTAAACGAGTATATAAAAATAGTTGTCCAGCTGACAGAGATCAAGAGGTGTAAGATAGTGACATGATATAGAATAATGAGAGTAATTGACAGAATACAAAAACAGAAAAACAAAAAAGAAAGACAGAGTATGTTACATAAAAAAGGAAAATCGGGCGTGACAATACAATATTGACGGATTTATGCTACTAAGCACGTGTTTAACAATCTGTAACAAGAAGACTCGATGTGAAAACGAGGTACTCAAAAAGTAAGTTTGCTAGTTGTAGTTAATTTAGTTTCAAACAATTAAAGATTCAATGTTTGGGAAAGTTACTGATTAATCCACACACAAGAATATGCAAGTCAACGAGCCTGTCTTTACAATAGAGTTTGGGATTACAATGATGGTTCGTGTATTTCTAAGATATTCTACACACGTATTACCGGCGTATCAGAAACGCATGGGTTACTTGAACGGTTTTGTACTTGCATTAAAATAGAACGTAAGACTATATAACTGCTGTATTTTCATAACACACGAAGTATACAATAATACACCACAAACCAATATGTGCTGATAACATGGTATCGGAAAGTGGTAAACTGCGATTAGCATAACGAGACTAGTTGTTACATTATGATAATGCAAATCGAGCTAAATACCATTGTCCAATAATTTACGGTGAAAGTGTACAACCGTCCGGTGGTACAAAGTCAACATGAAGAGGTTACAAATAAATATAGAATCTTACATGGCAGTGAGTGAGTGACGATTTTTCTCTCACGAGGGATCGTTGTTGGTGGGGAAAATCACGAGTGACCTGCGGTCACTCGTGATTTTCCCCACCAACAACGATCCCTCGTGAGAGAAAAATCGTCACTCACTCACTGCCATGTAAGATTTTATTTATTCTATGTTTACTCGAGTATTTACCGCAAAAATTGTCGCTCTTGTTGCTTAGGTGTCGCCATTTTGAAGCGGAGACTTTTCACTTGGAAATGTCAAATCACATATACATGCACCGCGGGTGTAAACACAATATACCATTGCGCGCTTTAAATAGATCCGCATGTTCGAAATGTAAGACACTCAAAATGAAAATAACAAGACATTTCCACACCAGCAACGATCCCGAGTGAGAGAAAAATAGTAACTGGTGCCGTGTAAGATTTTGTGTATTCTGTGTTTGATTGGGTATTCATCGCGGAAAATTATACCCCAGGCCTACTTTCAACGCCGAACTGGTGTGCCAGGTTTGTTTACGTTCGTCGTGGTTTGTCCACGTCACGCATTCACGTATGATACTATGATCAAACCTCGCTCGTGCACATTTGATTTTGTCTAAATGTCAATTGATGCATCACGTCACAATTTACCTGTAACAATGTTTAGGTCATGCGATCTACAGTGAGTTACTATTTCTGGATTTCACTCCAGAAAATGATAACTCACTGCCAAACATAGAATAAATGACAATACCATATCACTGCAATATTCACATAAAACCGCAAAACCTCTCCAACCGAACACCTCTGCACACCGAACATATCTCCACACTGAACACCACCCTCGGTCCCAAATACACACACTCGCAATGTGAGCAAACCTCCCCACACCGAACACCGAACCCATCACTATACCGAAAACTTTTTTCCGGTCCCAAGGGTGCCCGGTATAGGGAAGCCCTACTGCACATGAATACACTGTAATACAACACCCCACTCACCATTAAATGCTAATGTCATGTAGTAACGGCATATGGCAAAATTTGGTTGGCATGAAGAAATTTTAAAATAATTATACTATAACAATTACATATAAAGCTAATTAATATCGCCAAAATATCCATAAAATGTGGAGAAGAAATGTAGAAATATGTGGCACATAAGTAACGTGATGGATTTTTTCCTATGCATGTCCTCGAAATAATCTCGATGTACCATAGGGCTATCCAGACTAAATAAATACATATAAACTGAACTAAACAGTCCGTGTCACATGATTTACGGTTGCATCTCTATTTGCATGATCTCTTGTTCATATTGATCATGTTCATTTTGACGGATTGTGTTATGTGTGTGGTGAGCGGAATTAATATAAGCTAAGTATGTCTGGGTGCCAAACCAGACTTTTTTCCAAGAATTCTCTTTTCTTTCTTTCCTTCTTTCTTTCTTCTTTACGACTGAATTTGTCCACAGCTTTTCTCGGACACCATTATTATATGGTAGCTGACCTACCGGTGAAACTGTGTAACGGGTTTAGAATAGTCATGATGTTTAAAATGATCCAAATTAGGAGCAATTTATTGCAGATAGACACAAAATTTTAATTTGCATACATAAGTCTGTGGTACCTGCCAGTATAATGGATAGTATATTAAAGTTGTAGAATTTCAAATTATACTAATTAGGGGCATGGACAAATTTCAAAGTTTAACAATAATTAATTTATAATTTTATTTCTGAAACTATCCCTTCACAACGGGGGCACCGTGAGTGGGGTAGAACCCACGGTGCGTCAGACACATCTAAATATAACAGTAACATACATTCTTCTAAAAAATGCCAACAAAAAACACAGAAGACGTACTTGTGTATATTATGATTGTGACTGCCGCCTAACGACACGGGGCAGTGGGCAGTTTTGCATTACCCCCAGGAAGACATGTGCACTACCCCGTGAGAGGGCGTAGCAGAAAATTTAGGTGAGTTTTAGGTCGGATCAAGAGACTCTTGTCTAAAACGCCACGCCTCAACCAAAAACTGTTTGCTTATTTTGTCAAATAGAACCCCAATGTTACCACCAAAGGATTACCCATGGTCCAAAGACACAGTTTAGCCAATATAGAGGAGCTACAATATAGGGCCCATACTTTTTCCGCCCCATATTTTCTTAATTCCCTTCCTAACACTGTGTAACATGACATTCTAATGGCGGTGAAGCCTAAGCATAATAATACAAAATGAGCGAAGTTTTCTTTACCATTTTCACACAATTCACATTTAGAGTTACAAATTCCTCATCGATCGCAATTTTAATACACAAACAGCCCACGCGTGCCTTGAATTTCACCTGTGAGGCACAGAAATCAGTTATAAGATACTTTTCTCCAAATGTAGATGTTGTCATTGTACAGCACCAATAGAGAGAACAGTTGTCGTCAATATCTTTAAAAAAAAAGAGATTTTATGACTGTCAAGGCTCAATTTCATATATGGTTGTAACCAGCTTTCGTTATTTATTGCTACGAAAAGCCTGATCTAAACCAGCATTTCTTAGTGTATTATGTATCTCAGAGCAGTATGGCCAGGCCACCTTGGGACCACTGAGATAAACCTGCACCAAGTCGACATAAACCTGCTTACAGAGACGAGTCTCTGGTAAGTCGTAAGATATACGATGATAATATTTAATGCGCATTCGATTCAGAACTAATTCTATTGGAAGCCAGCCTAATTTTCCAAAAGTAGCCGAAATCGCTGGGTTAGGTTTGATATTCAGAATTGACTTTGCTATTGAGTACTGCATGGATCTCAATATGGAGACACTTTCCTTCGTATTATTTATCCACACCGCACAGACATGCGATAATGAAGGTAATATTACACTTTTCCATAAAGTGTTTCCAAATTCAATCCGATTGATATTTCATGGTGTGAATCAAGGTTGTATTTTGTCCCCGAATATCTACAAAAGTATTATAGATAGAGATGCCATTCCAACTTCAATTTATAGGTTTGTGGCAAAGCCGCGTCCAATGAACCATAAACCAAAGTTGTACGATTTTCATTGATGCAAATAGATGAATATGCAAAATTTAAATCTGAAATAGCTTCAAAATTATTATAGATAGAGGTGTCATTCCAACGTCAATTTATGGATTTGTGACAGCCGCATCCAATGGACTACGATCCAAAATTGTAAAATTTTAATTTATGCAAATAAGATGAACACACGAAATTTAAATCTTCAAAACTTTTATACATATTCAAACTTCAATTTGTAGGTAGGTGCCATAGCCCTATCCAATGAACCAGTAAACCAAAAATGTAGGCTTTCAATTCATCCAAATTTGACAAATACACAAAACTAAAATGTTGAATAGCTTCAAAACTATTGTCGAGAGTGGTGTCATTCAAATTTCAGTTCATAAATTTGTGACATGGCTACATCCAAAGAACCAAGAACCAAAAGTTGTAGCATTTTAATTTAGGCAAATTAGGATGATACACACAGTTTAGATTATGTTGAACAATGGCAAAGTGTAGCATTTCAACCTGTTCTCATTTTGAAAATACCCAGACATATGTGCTTTTCTAGTATATAGCTTGTTTTACGATCCCATCCATTTTTGTTCACTGTGAATAAAATATTTTTGAATGAAAAATAAAAAGCTATAACTATACATGATTTCACCTAAAATTACAGGCTATTCACGGAAGCGCCCATATTATTTCAATGTCGACTTTAAAATGAATGCACTAATACAAAGGTGAAAGTTGGATTTTTATTTTTGGCAGAAGAAATGAAATTTGTGTTTTGGGTGGTTAGGCCTATACATTTTGGAAAAAGAACTAGTGTCTGCAGTTAATGCTGAATATTTCTAAGGTTGAGAGGAACGGTGTAAAACCACCAGTTGCCTTTTATGGGTGACTGCCTGTCTCAAGTCAGGAGTGAAATTTGTTTCTTCACATTGGTATTGGAAAAGAAATGTTGATGCTTTGGCAAGCCTGAAATCTCTTTGCCGTCATTGTTGGGTTTGGAATTAATGAATATGGATCATGTGTTTCTGTACTAATTGATTGAATGACCATATTGTCCACAACTTCTGTGGGCAGACTCTAAAAGGCGGACGCGCACAAAGACATAACGATAGGAACAAAGATTATAGCATATTAAAGTTAAATTTAAAACCTACTTGTACAGGAATGCTTTTCAATTATATTAAATGTACTATTGATCAAGTGACTGTGACATTCTATGTTTTACCTGTGATTTTTACCTGATTCAACCTACTTAATTTTAATGTTCATAACTTATTCTCCGATACTATGTATATGTGTGTAAAGCACCAGTGAGTGGCCTGTTGGCCAGATACCTGCGCTATATAAGTCATTAAATTATATCAGTACTCCCCCCCCCCCCGAGACAATGGGAGAAAAAAAAACCTGTGTAACTTATTTCACGTAAACCCGAAGACGATTATTACAAAAATCGTGAGCAGAAGTCTATGCAGGATGTAGTTTCAAAGGTTTTGGGTTTCATTGTAACCTCACAATACAATAATAATAATAATAATAATAATAATAATAATAATAATAATAATAATAATAATAATAATAATAATAATAATAATAATAATAATAATAATAATAATAACAGCAATGATGATGATGATGATGATAATAATTTGTATAGCACCATGCATAATCCATAAAAATGTTCAGAAGCGCTTTAGATAAAACACGGAAGTAAATTACAGGTTCATTTGAAGTCATTAAACAGATATGTTTTCTACATAGACTGGAATTAATTCATACTATTAGAAGTACGTATTGAAAGTGGAATGGCATTCCATAATACTTGTGCAACTATTGGAAAAGCTCTATCACCATAGTTTGTCATATTTGGATGAGGCACTCGAAGTATTAAATATTCTGACATGCGGGGACTATGGTGTTGCTATGAATAAGTTCACACAGATATGAGGGGGCTAATTTATGGCAGACATATACATGGTTAGAAGAACTTGGTACTCAACACTTTTTATGCACAGGCAGCTAATGTAGACTCCGTAGAATAGGAGTAATGTGCTCATATTTCCGCTCTCGCTTCATAAGTCGAGCAGCTGCACTTTGCACTGATTGTATATGTAGTTGTTTAAATAGTGTTTCTGGCAGTCCTATGGAGAGGGAGTTACAATAGTCTAATTGAGATGTGCTAAATGCATAGATCAGGTGCACATTTTGTAAGACGGGTGGGTTGAAAAAACCTTGTAACATTTGTATCTTTAAAAACGTTGACAATTAGTTGGGTAATCTCAAGAGTCAGCAATAGGGTTAATTTGTGGTAAAGTGAGCCAACTACAAACCAGACTACATAGGTACTTTCTATTCATGCTCGACAGTAACCATGCACCTAGGAAGCACTATTATCTAGAATTGATTCCAATCATGCATATTAATTTCCCGTCACAACAACATGTGACCATTGTCTCGCCTGGCGAGTACAGGCAGCTGCCAGTGCGGGCAAGCGGGATATTAATATTTGGGAAATAAAGAATACTTAGTACAAGCAAAGGGACATGTATTTTTATATCCAATTTAGGAAGCACAAAATGAATATGACTTTGGTACTTGTAAACTTCAATTTCTCTAGAAGACACTACTTTTGTGAGTATCAAGCCTTGTCTGTGTCAGTGAATTATTTGCCGGTGTGTCCTCCGTGATTGGCAGGCGTGAACCCTGTGCTTTTGTGGCGGGAAATTAATATGCATGCCACGTATTGTAGCATTCATTGTAGACAAGATATTGTGTGCACAACTCTTCTTACACTTTTGCGTTTATTTCTTTTTCTTTCAAAGTTGGCATAGTAGTTACACACGATAATGCATGCTGCATGGGGCAGCAGCAGCAACTATCTTTACTTCAAAATGACCTTTGGACTCTCAATTTAACATTTGTCACTGTTCTTCCATCGATATACCACTTACTTTAGAAATGCCATGGAAAGGGATGACGTCTCAATGCAAGGACCGATGTGTATATGAGCGAGGGATATCCAGTCTGTGGCGCCGCGGCTGTTCCAGTGTGTTACAAATTGCCATATAACAAATTGTGGCTTTACGAACGCAAGTAAGGTATTTCAATATCATGGCTTCCTGGCTATCTTTTGTCTGTTATACACACGAATCCAACCAAACAGTAAATATGTAAAGAAATCTGGATAATGTCATAAAACAAATTTCTTTTTCCCATAGATTTCTAGCCACAGGAAACAGTTAAAAGGTGCTTGGATTTAGCTTTCAATTTGGCACCTCAACCGTGGCACAAATTGTTCCAAAAGTCTGTGCCGTAATATGAGAGAAACTCGTCGAGACATACATACCAATGCCAAAGGACGAAGATGCATGAAAATTAATTGCCAGGAAAGTCGAGCTTCAATGGCATTGTCCAAACTGCATTGGAGCGGCATAGATTGTAAGCACGTCCACATAAAAGCACAAAAAACCACCAAGTCCATGCACTTAGACTACAAGGGTAAATTTCCACAATTTTGATGCTAGTTGTGAATGCAAGCTACGGGTTCAACAACATTGACACAGCATCTTAATGGTACAAGTGGTGACGACCCAATGCACTGATGATTCCAGAGGACCAGTGTTTGCCTGGAGCAGATGATTTTGGGTTGATGTCTTTTATAATTGCCGGAAATGAAGCTTTTCCACTTACGTGGAATTTAATGCAATCCTACCCAAGAGGAAAGCAAATGATGCTTGTGGGACGAGTTTTCAACTATCGTCTATCACGTGAGGTGAAAATGCTTTTGGGATATCAGCAGCGAGGTGGCGAATTTTCCACACAAAGATAGGGGTTGACCCTCTGGTTGTTAATGTCATAGTAAAGGTAGCATGCATGGTATTTGCTGCAACCAACTTCCATACCAACAAAAATTGTTTCGGTACAAAACACGACGGGTACAGGATAAGACAGGGCTGCACACCTTGAGTTGGCAGCAGAAGCAGCAACGGGGCATTCACATTAGAGAGCAATTTCAAAGATACTTCACAACTGTGGGTAAAGATGAACGGACACTGTTGTATGTCGTGGACCTTTTAACAAAATAATATGGGCATATGCTATAATTATTAAAGACTGTGGAGTCCAATCTTACCTAGTTTTATTGCCATAGTTTGTTTCATCGTTGTCGGATGCAAATTCTTCTATGCACCCGAACTAGATCTGTCATTGCAGGTTCACCCAAGCGCCGTCTGTTTCCCTAGTCCACCCTGCTCCACGTTGCTACCGTTTAAGTGAAGGAAAGATTACCATCTGTTCTAAGTAAATAACGCAATGCATTACAGACTCTGTAAATCAATGATACTGAGATAAGTGAAGCCTGATGATCAACATATTTATCTCCATTCCAACATGTTACAACCACCTTTGTGGTTTTCTCCTGGAGTTCCTTATATCCACATGTAATTCTGGGGCATATTTTATAACACATTTTATAACAGACAGATCTGTCTATACAAGAGAACGTGTACATTCATGGCATTCGATGAGAGGGAGTTTTCTGTCCGGACCAACGATAAGCTGGTGTATGTCTGACGATAATATTTGAAAGCTCTTTCACTTGGGTGATAATCGACCTACAGGCTGAGTGAAGTATCTCCTTTGGCATATTTTAAAGAGCCCAAACTAAAATAAATAAATAGATAGATAGATAGATAGATAGATAGATAGATAGATAGATAGATAGATAGATAGATAGATAGATAGATAAACAATTTGTATATCTGCGTCCTACATAAACAACAAATAGATAAATAAATAAATAAATAAATGAATGAATAAATACCGTTAAATAAATAGATAAATAAATGAATGAATGAATAAACTGTAGATCTATGGAAGTAAGCGTACCACACATGCTTAGCTATGTTGCCCTCATGTGCCAATTGACTTTAGGTAGAGCTTTTAAACTTATGTCACCGGCACTATGCCATCCAACGACGAGTCACATATCTGGACATGAGACAAAATATCCGATAAGTGCTTGTGGGCAGCATAACCACTGGACAATACTGTAGCACAGACCGTGCAAGATTATAAAATATGCCAGTTCATGCGATATCAAAACATTTTTGCTGATGCTATAGGCTGGCGGTCAAAAACTCTTGACATTATGTAGATGCACTTGTGAATTCAGCTGTGTATGTGACAACAATTAATATACACTGAAAAGTGTTCATTGGAAAACATGTAAATATTAGTGTGATGATATATGTAGATAATGATGTTGGAAGTGTTAATCTTCCAGTAAACTGGGAGTATGTGCAGTCTATGATCTTATTATAACTGACCATGAAGAGGAGTGTTGTATAGGTATTTGTACTTTATGAATTAAATTAGCCTTCCTTGAGAGAGGAGAACACAGATATTATAACATTTTAACTGTGTTAGGCAAAGTCATCTTATAAAGTTCTGATCTACTCAGGCTGTAATCAGATCACTGGCTCATGTTGCATGAGATTCAGAGAAGGCTATATCATGTATCATATTTGATTTGTAAAAATGAAAGTGGAAACACAATCAACAACGGTAAGCACAAGTCAGTACTTTTATTTGTACATGTTCTTTAATTGTACTGAATCTACTGTCTGAGTAGGTTAAAGTAAGTACTTTTATGGCACGCGGAGAACTTGCCGGGCAGTGGTGTAGGAAGCTCATGAAAATGGGGAGGGGGGGCAGTATTGTAATTTTTCAATTTAGACAAGACTTTAAGGGGGCCTGGCCCCTCTTTGAAAACTATTCGGGCGGGTAGGGGGGGTGTCGGCCCTTCCCCCCTCCCGACTCCCAAGTTTCCACGCCACTGCTTAGGGTGTAAAGTGTCATTTTCTCTGTCAAGTATCAATCTAGAGCAATTAAGAACAAGCTGCCAGACTTCAAACACTAGCTGTGCTCAGAGTAAAGCTGGTGATTAACTTCAGTGGTAAACATATCATCTATGTGCAAGTTTTGTTTCGCTCCCTCCTGAATGCAGTATATTATTGGCTGCATCAACTCAGCAACGAATTTTATTTTATTTAAATGCATATATGTACATTCACTATGATGTCAGAGTTGCCTGCCTGGCACACATAGCACCTTTGACTATTGGACTAACTGCCAACCAGATACAAAAATGGTCTGAGATTCGGCTGAGCAGGACCTGGTGTAGTGAAAGGCAGGCAGTATTGAGCCCTTGCTTTGCACGTCTGGACTTTTTGCGTAACGGAAAAACGCTGGCCGGGGGTGTGACATGTCCCGGATTCGATACCCTGCTGAACCACAACATCGGTGTCAGGATGCTTAATATAGTAGGGTCAATATATCAAGTTCCTTGACCAACCTCTGGGGACCAAAATTTTATGATTGATTACGATTCTTAAGCATATTTGTCACAAAATAAGCTCCCATGCCCCTCTGGAAAAGCTGGGCTGAAGCCTACAGAACAGGAAATCAATATGGCCGCCACTAGAAATACTGAGAAACGAATTAAGTATCCAGACGGTTTTTAAATGTGTATTATAAATCTATTTGGGGTAATTTTAGGGCAAGGAATTCATTTTTAATGTATTTGTTGAAATTAGGTCACCTTGATGACGTAATCAAAGATGGCGATGGGTTTTGTGACCACAAACACATTTTCGATGAAAAAGTACACATATCTCAAGAAATAAAAGTTATTTGGCAGAATCTATGAATGATGTACACATGATATGCTAGAAAGACAGATTTTTTAAAATCAAGTCACTCCATGATGACATAATCTAAGATGGCCACAGGTCATAGTGCCCAAAGTACAGCCAAGATGCTGAATAAGTCTGAATTGATAAATGATAAAGGAAATATTGGAAATTTGCAACTTGTTAATGAAATATCTTCATATATAAGACTTTTCCGCTTGAATGGATCTAGTGTACTGGTGTTACCTTTGTTCTGTGCCACATGAATCCAAATAATATCTCTTTTGTCTAAGTTGGCTGGGAGATCTAATTTGGGACTGCTTGTAAATGTACTAGGTCATCTTTATTTATAGTAGTGGTAGGGTTTCTTTTTCGTTATGCATGACGCTCACAGCAATTCACAACAGGTGTCACATCCCCCAGTCACAGAGTGCAAAGCCAGCTATTTTCGGATTGGCTGAAGCCTGCCCAATTACATGTAGCACATTTGTCTGTGGTGCGTGGCTCTGTTGAGACGTACATTTGACTTTCTCTCTAGTGAAGTGGCTTCCGCACATTTGTGTTTCACTGGTCTAACTTTGGTTGGCAGTTCTTTGCATTCCAACATCAATGAGATATGATTTTGATATATTTATGGTTCTCTTTTTTTTCTGGCTTTGATGCTTGGTTATTTAGAGAGTGGTTTGAAATATTGATTTTTTTTCCAGTATTATGTGCATTGTTCTGTGCTGGGGCAGATGACCTACATAAACTTGGTTTGGCGCTGTTGAAATATTGTATTTATATTTTTCCTCTTTCGTGACAATTTTATACAAAGGCCAATATCTTAAGATACCTTCAGTGGAGTGGTGTCAAAATATCCATTTATTTTCATTTACTGCATTAGGTTTGTCACAGAAGCTGACTTATGTTGGGCAATTGAAAGACCAAATAATGTCTTCTGTGGGGTTTGAATGTCTTCTGCAGTCTGGAAGCCCATGTTCTGCATCAGATGCCATTGATAGCATGTCCAAAGAAGCATGGGACAGGCTCAAATTTAAAGCTTTGTTATGGAATGGCCTTGATAGGTTCGGGGATGTGTATGAACTGTGAATTGGGAATCGGGGCCCCAGGGTAAAACATATGCATGCATGTTGCAAATTGTCTGTATCAAGTTCACGGAAGCTGGATCAATCTAAGTCCAGGCAGCAAAAACATGACCTGCAATCTACTTCCCTTGATGCAGCTGATAATGATTCACCAAGTAAGGCTGATCAGGATTTGCCAATGTCTGCCCCAAAACATCTCCGATCAAATGTGGGCATTCTTCATGATAAAAAGCTGTGCGTCTGGTGCATGAAACCAAAGGATACAAAACATCCAGAAAGATTAGGGAAATTGTTTCAGATTTCTTCCCTACCAGCATGGACTGCCTTTAAAAATTGTACTGTAGTACTAGAAGATGATGACATGAAAGACAGAATCAACTGGCTGATTGATGCTGTCATTGACCCTTTTGCAGCTGAGATGAGGTGCCATCGAAGTTGCTGGAAGAAATATGTCACATCTTATCAAAATGTGTCCTTTGAAGAGAAACTAGCTCTCCTGAATAATGACAGTTTTCGTGAGGCACAAACTATGTTTATAGACCATGTTCGACAGACTCTTTTAGATGATCATGAGATCAGGACACTACAGGGATTGTCACGTGATTATAACACTATCATGGGCAATTATGGCCTTACTTCATCTGACACCAAATCAAGCTATATAAAGCAAATTCTACTTCAAGCATTTGGGGATCAGCTATGTTTTCATTCTCGTCCTCAAAGAAATCAGAGTGAGATAGTCTATGATACCAGTGGGAGTGCTTCATATATTGAAGCTGCTATATCTTCTCTTGGTATCAGTACTGCACAACTGGGCAGGAATGTTGCAAGCAGATTGAGAGATGAGGTCAAACAAACAGCAACAGTCTCTTGGCCCCACCAAATTGCTAAGCTTGAGCAAGACGAAAATGTGTCCCCTCTTCTTTTTTCAGCTGATCTCATCAATCAAAAAAACTGACCAGGGCAAGCCTGACATTAGGGCATGTACCCTAGCTTCACTGCTCACATACTATGCAACTGAAAATACAACCATCAGTTCTATCAACTTAAGTATAACTTTACATGGACTCACCCTTAGCAAGGAGCTAGTTGATATATTTCACAAACCAGGATTTTGTATTGGCTATCCCTCGGTGCTCCTTCTGTGGGATGCTTGGGTAGTGCATGACCTCCAGCTCTGCACCGATTGTCCCAATGAGATCAGTGAAGACAAGCCTGGTGTCATTATAGATGATAATGATGATTTTCAGAATGATACCCCGACAGGTGGTGGCACATCACATCGCACATATGTGATGTATGTTCAAAAATACTCTGTTGAACATCCCAGTCTTCCTTGCTCTAAACGAATTAGTGATGGTAAAGTTTTATATTCCACCCTAAAAGGGCTTGTAACTGGCATGCAATCCCATGGTTGTTATGTGACGCAGAAATGGGGAGAGCCACCAGTAAGCAATAGAGTCATACCTGAAATTGCTGGCACTAAACCTCAAAGAAAACGTGGTATCATTCACTCATTGTTACGAGCAGCTGACTCTGGTGAATGGTGTTAGCCTAATGATCAGAAAGTTCCATCATTTCTTGGCTTCCAGGCTATAATTTCAGCCCCTGTAGAGAGGAGCAATGCTTACTATTTCACGACATATCCTGATCCACCCAAAAAGTCTGTACTGAATGATGTTATGGAAAAGGAGAATGGTGCCATTGCAAGAAAACGCATGCCCTTTGCACTAGTTGTTGGTAAGCAGCCAGTGTTCACATTGCTTGTTGAGCTCAAAAGTGCAAATCCACAAAAGTATAGGAACATCATTCCATTTCTGGGCCCCTTTCACACCCAGTTCAGCATGATATATGCCATCTATAAACGTCACAAGGGGAGTGATATTGCCGAACTTCTAGTAGGATTCAGGATTCACATCTATCTATTAGACATATATATACATATACATAAGATCAGCAGATACAAATGTCAGATATATGGTATTACGTAATACAAAGAAAGAAGTGTACAAAATTGATTTTACCAAAATTACAGGATATATATATGCAAATACATAGTCAGGATGACCTAGCTAAGGATATAAACATCCGCTATCGCTGTGGCCACCTGTGTTAGTTTGACTGGTAAGTTACACCTGATTTCAATTGAAAATAATGACAAGTTTTAACAAGATTGTGATTAGTAGAAAAAATAAATAAATAAAAATAAATATATAATAATAATAATAATAATAATAATAATAATAATAATAATAATAATAATAATAATAATAATAATAATAATAATAATAATAATGGGAATGAGTAACAGTTTTCGTTGATAGTTGCAAACAAAACAGTTGACGATGTCGCAGGTTTCAGAATATTGATTTATTGAGAATACCTTGATATATTTTGAGAATCCAGAATAAGAATGTGTATTAATTTTGTCTGTAATGAGTGAAGGTGTATTAGTTAGTAATTTGGGAATTTCATATTTAATGCACTTTTCAGCTGTAATATGTTGAGGAGTAGCGTACTGAGGAAAATCTCTATGTCTTGTGGAATACTGGTGAGTGGTGGGTAAGGTAGCGAACATATCACGAAAATAGCCAGGAAGTTCATTTTTACAGTATCTATAATAAAAGTTGAGGGCTTTTTGTTTGAAAAGGTCAGAAACCCTTAAAACATTTAATTTTTTGAATAACGGTTCTGTGTGTGCGTAGAAGTGTGTGTGACATAGTAATTGAATAGCAGTTTTTTGCAGTTTAAGAACACGGTCACAAGTAAAACCCCAGGCAAGTATAGAATAACTAATATGGGGTAATAACAGAGAATTGTATTAGAGCAGAAGGGTACTCGTAGGTAACAACTTATGTAGTTGTTTAAGTCTAGCAATAGCTCTAGAAGTTTTATTCAGAATTTTATTAATGTGGGCATTCCAGTTTAAGTTTTCATTTATAATTAGTCCTAAGAAGTCAAATTCATTCATCCTTTCTAAATATATATCAACAATTTTAAGATTTATGTTTAATTCTAGCTTTCGTTGAGGAAAAGAAAATAGCATATATTTAGTTTTTGATATTTTAAGAGACAGTCTGTTTGCTGCAAGCCACTTATGTACTTTATCAAGTTCAGAATTTATGTTGTTCGAAACGTCTTCATTATCAGGTTTTGGTTTATAGTTAAAGGTACAAAGTGAATTAATAAGTGTGGTATCATCGGCATATAATATGGATTCAACCTTAGGGGCAGCCAGATATAAGTCATTTATATATAAACTAGGCAAAATTAATAACCCTCCACTAAAAGCAATTCTTATATAAAAAAACACATATTTTGAATATATTCAATGTTTCTTTTATTCTGTATACACTTTAGAGTAGATCTGTAGAGGAAATTCTGATCAAATGAAGTTACGCTTCATTGCACAGTGTCAATAAGCAGACAAAGTCTGAATAACAAGTTCGCAAGAGTACCTGTAGAGCGCTCAAACATGCATATGAACTGAGTGCAGAGTCCCATCAGAAAGTATCACAGATGGTGCTTGGTTGCATCAAAAGTTATCACAGACTGTACTTAAAGTTAAGGCATTTTCTGAGTTCAATAGAGCAGAAATTGACTCATCACTGTGTCACATAAAGCACCTTTAAATGTCCATTCAATAGGATGTGTAGCCACCATGGTTGTCAATGCACTGTTGGCAGCGTTTTCGCATGCTGTAGACGAGCTTTCTCACAAGTGCCTGAGGTATACTGTCCCACTCCTCCAGAAGATAACGCCGTACATCTGCGAAGTGTGAGTTAGGACCCATCTTCTGGTACACATTTTTTTCATATGGCTCCACAGGTGCTCAATCGGGTTGAGGTCAGGTGAGCATGCGGGCCATTCCATCACCTCAACACTCTCACTATCCAGGTAATCACGAACCACAGCTGAAACATGTGGCCTGGCATTGTCATGCATCAGCATGAAGTTGTCTCCAATGGCACCCGCATATGGAATAACATGGGGTTCCAGGACATCCGTTATGTACCGTCTGCTTGTCATTGTTCCTTCCATGATGACGAGGTCTGTCTTGCCATTAGCAGACATGCCCGCCCACACCATGATGCTGCCCCCTCCGTATGCAACTTTGCGCTGAACATAACAAGCAGCGTGTCTCTCCCCTCCCCGTCTCCATGCACAAACACGTCCATCACTTCTGTGGAGGGAAAAGCGACACTCATCAGTGAAGAGAACATTGCTCCATCCTGCATGTGTTGTACGGACATGTTCTCTTGTCCACTGCAACCGAGCAAACTTGTGACGTGGGGTAAGAAGCGGCTTTTTCACCATGCTCCGGGACCTTAAACCAGCAGCATGCAGTCTGTTACGAACAATCTGGGTGGACATGCGTCTTTGGTGAGGATTGGCTCTCTCCAGCTGGCACTGAATATCAGGACCCGTGCGGCTCCTACTCCTCAGTGCTGCATTGACGATGAAACGGTCTTGTTGCCTGGTGGTCAGCTTTGGCCTTTCCGGGCGTGGTAAATCTGCAACATCATTTGTGTTTCGGTTTTTTCTCAGATGACTATAGTCTAGAGCAGCATATTTTGCGCACCAACTACTTGGCATCTATTCAGCGCCATCCAAACCTTAAAAGGCATCCATCACCTATTGGCAATGGCTGGGAACTAGTTAATGGCTGTTGTAGGCCAGTGCGTTACACAAAACCTGCCTTTCCTCCCCTATTTACAGTCCCATCTCTTCCACAGCAGGATGTCAATTCTGACTGTGAGAGTGAGTCAGACAATTCGGATGGACTGGGCACAGACTCTTATGAATCTTCAGATGAGGATGTCTGATGTTACAGTGCCATAGCATGCATATTTCTCTTATCATGTTGGTGGACAGCAGTAGTTTGTGGTAATGTTTACATAGTCATACTTAGCTTACATTTCACAAATTTTCACCAAAGATGAATTAGCCAAGAAGATTTTGCCTAGTCTAGGTGTACTGGCCTTTGAGGTTATTTTGTGTGAATGTATCAAAAATGTGCCAACATAACTGTGAATGCATGTATATATGCGGGTTTTCACATCATACAGTTGTTTTGGCCACAGAAAGTTGGGTCCTACAGGCTGCTTGTTATATGCAGCATTTCGCTTGTTTACAAATTTGCATGATGGTTATTTTTTCACATCAATTTATTATCCACCTGGCATTTTAAAGTAAGGGGGGAATCTAATAAAGCTATCACCACAAATGAATTGCATCTCCATATTACACAAAAACATAAAGTGCATAGGTCTAACATCCACTGGGTGCCAAATTATTTTCCCAACATTGTTACTGGTGACCATATTATGTTCTTTGCTTTTCATATTTGTGTCCAGTTTTGTCACATTGTCTTTCTAGCATATCATGTGCACATCATTCATAGATTTTGCCAACAAAACTTTTATTTCCTTGAAATATATATACTTTTTCATTATAAATGTGATTTTGATCACAAGAACCCATCACCATCTCGGATTACGTCATCAAGGGGTGACCAAATTTCAACAGATACATTCAAAATGAATTTCTTGCCCTAAAATTACCCACAATTAGAGGTATAATACACATTTTAAACTGTCTGGATAGATAATTCGTTTCTCAGTATTTCTAGTGCAGGCCATATTGGATTTCCTCTTCAGTCCAGCTTTTCCAGAGGGGCATGGGAGCTTATTTTGTGACAAATATGCTTAAGAACCATAATCAATCATACAATTTTGGTCCCCAGAGTCACGGAACTTGACATATTGACCCTACTAATAAGACTTGGCTCCGACAAGATATGGGACTAAAGCAAGAGGTGACTAGAAAAGAAGATTTGCATCAATCAAATTAGTTTTTGTGCCCTCAACTGTTGTAAATCTTAAATGCTATAACTTTTGTCCCTTGGTACTTCACATTCCATAAAGCTTACGGCTGGATGGATATTTCAAAGTCCAAATGACCTATACCTTTGGCCTTTAGAGGTCACATATAACATACCACAAATATACAGCGTTACAATACTTACAACTTAAGTCCCACATGAACCAAAACAGATGAAAATTGACCCCGTTGTGGCCAGATGAAGCTTTCAAAGGGCTGGAGGACCTTGACATTTGACCGAAAGAGGTTACATATTCATTACAAAAATGTGCAGTGTTGAAATACCCACCCTTTGAGTCCAATATGATTAGGATTAGATGGAAATTGGCTGAGTTATGACTGGATGAAAATTGCAAAGGTTCAAATAACCTTGACCTTTGATTTTTAGAGGCTACGTGTAACTTTAAAAAAAGTCCAGGGTTACAGTAGCTACAATTTGAGTCCAACAAAACTGTATAAAAGTTAACCAATTTCTGGCTAGTTGCAAATTCCAAAGGTCCAATCGACCTTGACCTTTGACCTTTAGAGGCCACATGTAAATTACAAAAATGTGTAATGTTACAATTGCTACAATTTAAACCCAACGTGATCAAATTTGGGATATAAATTGACCGAGTAATGACTAGATGAAAATTTCAACGGTCCAAATGACCTTGATCTTTGATCTTTAGGTGTCACATGTAGATTACAGAGATGTGAAGTGTTACAAACATATTAATTGAAATTGGACTGGCTACCTGTACCTGTAATAGTTTTGGAGATATTCACGATTTAAATTTTCAAATGGCCTTAATTTGCATAATTTTCAAAACCGTTGTACCTCTTTACAAAAACTCAAGACTTATGGAAGTATTATCATGTCAGGTTTGGAGTTTCTAAGCATAATACTTTCCAAATGAAATGTCGGACAAATTTGCTTATAAAGAAATAAAGAATTCCTAGACAAACAATATGTTTGTGTGTTGGCACTCAGACATAACTAAACTGGCTGTTTTTTTCTGCTCCTCCTCCTCCTCCTCCTCCTCCTCCTCCTCCTCCTACTCCTCCTTCTCCTCCTCCTCTTCTTCTTCTTCTTCTTCTTCTTCTTCTTCTTCTTCTTCTTCTTCTTCTTCTTCTTCTTTATGGGTTAGTATGTGTAACATTTACGGGAATTTGGCAAGGTAGATGATGGAGATTTTGGGTATTTGAAAATGTATAGTTTTTCAATCCTGGTTGATAGACACTGGTTCTATTAAGACCCTCTAGGAATCTTGTGGATGTGTTGATGTTAGTGGCCTAAGATAGCCTTATATTGCTGTCAAATACTGTCATATATCAAAGTTAAACTTAAACTAAGCTGACGCTGAGGCCACTTTTGTATGTGGCTGGTGGTACAGTTCAACAATGAAGGGTCCAGGTCTGCTAAGCAAGCAACAGTTACCCTACAACACCAACATTCTCGGCAGAAATCACGCCATACACTAAAAAGACATTCTAAACTGAAATGTTACTTTTCAAAGGACAAAACTAAACCATTTCTCTACAGTGTAAATTACTTTATTTTAGTGGTATATTTATTTTTATTTTTTATCGGTTCTATTAAATACGGAACGCCATTGTCATTGATATGCAGGCTAAAGACAATAGGACGTATTCATCAGTAACTATGGTCATGTGCTGCCCCTATCCTGCAACAACGAACCTGAAAGGAAGGGAGGTACATTTGTGTATTTAGCAGTGCAAAATGTGTTTCAGTAATAAACAAGTGCCTCCGGCTGTGCACGGGTAACAAATTAAACTGACGTAAAAGGAGGTAATGTGTAAAAGGGGAAAGAGCATCCTTTTAAAACGTGTTTCAACAAATGTCTAAGTTCAAGGCCTGAAAAAATGTATGTGTGGTTCCGGTAACCTGACAGACCCTACTAAAAAGGCGCAACCCTAAAATTAATGGAACAAAAAAAAAAAAAAAAAAAAAAAAGATTTCAAGCCGCCTTTCCCTCATAAAATTGATCAATCTAGGCTGAAAGATTTTATCGAAAAAGTGGCCAACGTGTGCCATTATTTTGCAATACAGTCAACTCAAACACAGCATTTTATTTCAATTTGTCTGGAGGGTTAACTTGGGCCAGGGAAACAGCATAGTTGCATGACTGAGGTTGCTCTGCTAGAACAGCATAGCCCTGGTTGTTGGGTGATCCTTGTTGTAAGTTACCAGGGCAAACGGTCGTTAAAGTACTTTTAAAACATTACTAACTATCTGAACTTCAATCTGCCCGCTGTTGTCTGAAGCAGTTATCAAAGTTGGCTACAAAATCAAAATACGACACGATATCTTGAGCCGCCATGTGGTGAGCGCCATTTTGAACAATTTGAACAATGCGCAATGCATTGATTGCTGGACAGTCGCACAAAACTACATTTGATTTGGATATCAAAGCGAATCGTCGCTATACCATATATGATATCATTATTGATGCTCTGAAACATTTGCAAAATAGATACTTTTGGTTTCACATATTATACTCCCCCTCCCCCCCCCCCAATCGTCCCAATACTCATTTACAAACCGTTGGGAGCAGAATCCACAATTTCCAAAATGGCAGCCAAGTCGATTGAATATTTTGAAGAGGTAGTGGTCAAAATATATGTATGATTAGTGTTAAGGGAAGGTTAATTTGTTGCATGAATGTAATGTACAATATCTAATGGGACTTTTCCAGAGTGAGCATTACCTGGAAATGTAAATACAACGTGATACAGCTACCAGTTGCAGGCCCCAGAATAGGAATTTTGTATTAGACTCTAAAGTTGCCCCACAGACTATGAATTACGTAGCAGCACAGGCCACAAAAGGCAAGACCCCCCCCCCCCCTTAGTTAAAGATAAAGCTTAGTGGAGAAGGTTGCCCCGATAGTGGATACAGGTCCGAAAGTACCGGTGAGTTTTTTGCATAAGTGGTAAAAACAGGAACCTGAGAAAGCAAAAGCCTAAGAAAAGTCCTACGTGTGGTTAAAAACACCAGAGGTTGCTTAAAGTGTTCAGAAATTTTCAGCTGTTTCGGCAGAAAAAGTGTTATTTTCAGATCTTCCAGCAACAAAATTGCTGCAAGTGCCCTCATCATGGTGGTGGCACAGTTCTGTGTCCTGGTGACATAATAATTAGCAAAAACAGGCTTGCAGTGACTTATGAATTCCTCCTATTGTGAATTTTTATATCGAGAATAAGTCCACTATGAAAAAAACCCAAAAAATTTATATATGCAAAAATAAAACAATTTCCTGTAATCCTTTTCATACAATGTAGTAACTTGAAACTCAAGCACCATATCACAGGCGCTCGTAACGTTCAGGCACTGAAGCATTCGTGCTAAATGCTAACGGGCCTATACGCGGGGGGGGGGGGGGGGCTGAGGGGTAAACCTTGACCATCTGTACTTGCAATGGCCCACTTAGGGCCTTATCTGCAATCAAGTATTGTGTATTCATCTGTGTAGGCAATCATTCGTTATAGTAAGATGGGGCAAGGTGGGCCCAGAACCACTACGTCGTTATGTTCAAGACCAGATTTTCAAGCACCTTAGAAACATTACAGAAATAAATAGGACAATATTTGCTTTTAATCCGATCGTTTGGACTTTTTTAACACAGGACATATATTGGGCACTTCAAGCATCGGCAAAGTGAACAAGAATGAGAGAAAGTTGAAAGATTTTTGTGAGTAGTTTACAGATCGAGTGGGTTGTATTCTTATGTAAGATATTCTCTATGTTGTCTGGGCCGGAAGCACAAGATAGCCTATAAAGGGAAGATATGACTTTCTTCACAATGTCTCCGTTGAGAGTAATGGGCCTATGTTCTAAGGGTGCCTTAGTTCAGATTGTAAAGTCGGGCAGAGAAGGGGCCTCGGCATCTGGATGAGTTTTACACTGACTGGCAAAGTATGAGTTAAAAATTTCATATTTTTCAGTAATACATGATACAATCTTCTTGTCGTCAATGATAAGAGGTATATCTTGATGTAACTTGCAACCCAAGACAGACTTTGACAAGCGCCACCGCTGTTTAGGATTAATGTCTTTTTTATCCAGTCGAAGCTGCAAATTAGAAACGTACGCGGAGACTGATTTCCTGATAAAGTTCAACCTTCTTGCGATATTTTTTGTGGAATTGAAAGAACCTGTCAGTCGTTATATAAATGTGGTATGGGGCGGGGTTTGTTAGATGCACGGATACGGTGGCAAATGTTTTTTTTATGTCTGAGGTTATCCAAGGTTTGTCCTCAGGCCAAAGAGTATGATATAAGATACATCATCCATAGAACCGAAAACATCATAAGCAATGTTCCAAAGGGCTGTAGAAAGAGCAACATTAAGGTCACAAAACATCAGCTTTTTTGAAGTCCCATACTGATCTTTTGAAAGATTTGTCCTCTTGAAGGGGAAGGAGAACGAACAAAAGACTAGAAAAGAAAATTTGCTGTGAAACAAATCTGTCTGGGTGCCTTCAAACTGAGAACAATTTGAAATGCTACAATTTGCCATTGTTTAACAGAATCTTAATTTTGTGTATTAGCTTAATTTGCGTAAATTAAAATGCTACATCTTTGGTTCTTGGTTAATTGGATGAGGCCATGTCACAAATTATAAACTGAAGTTTGGATGGGACCACTGTCTATAACAGTTTTGAAGCTATTCAAGATTATTATTTTGTGTACTTGCCTAATTTGTATAAATTAAAAGCCTACTTTGGTTTATAGTTCCTCGGATGCAGTTATGTCACATACCTACAAATTCAATTTGGAATGGCACCTTTATGTATAATAGTTTTGAAGTTATTCAAGATTTAAATTTTGTTTAATCGTGTTACTTGCAAAAATTGAAATTTTACAGTTTTTTATGTTATGGTTCATTGGATGCGGCTATGTCACAAACCTGCAGACTTAAGTTGAAGTAGCACCTCTGTTTATATTTATTTTGAAGTTATTCAAGATTTTAATTTTGTGCAGAAGGTTATGTGCATCAATTAAAATGTTACAATCTTGGTTCATTGGATGCAGCTATGTCATACACCTTTAAATTGAAGTTGGAATGGCCTCTCTATCTATGATTATTTTGAAGCTACTCAAGATTTAAATTTTGCATATTCCCCTAATTTGTATCAATTAAAATCATACAACTTTGGGTTATGGTTCATTTGATGCGTCTTTGTCACATATCTACAAACTGAAGCTGGAATAGCACCTACATGTTTAATAGTTTTGAAGTTATTCAAGACATCTTATTTGCATAAATAAAAATTGTACAACTTTAGTTCGTGATTCATTGAATGCAACTATGTCACAATTTTATAAATTGGAGTTGTTATGGCACCTCTATCTATAACAGTTATGAAGCTATTGAAGATTTAAATTTTGGTTCATGGTTCATTGGATGCAGCTTTGCCACAAACCTAAAAATTGAAGTTGGAATGGCATCTCTATCTATAATAGTTTTGGAGATATTTAACTTTTTAGTTTTTCAATGCCCCTAATTGGCTTAAATTAAAGTTTTAAACTTTCATTTCAGGTGTCCATTATATTGGCAGGTGGCACAATCCAATACATGCACATTGAAATTTTGTGTTAATCTGCAAAAGTTGGGAAGATATGGAGCTTTTAACAATTTTAATGCCCCTAATTTGTATACTTTTAAACATCACGACTGTTCAAAACGATATGCACAATTTCACTGGTAGGTCAGGCATCATGGCAAGTTTGGCAGTTTTCGGAATAACAGTGTCCTAAAAAACTCTGAACAAATTTGGTGGCAAAGAAGAAAGAAAAAAAATGAATTGTTGGAAAAACAAAATGTCTGGGTATGCATCCATACATAATTAGTTATTATAGAGTATTCACTTATTCTAGTGGGTTTATCTATCAGTTAGAAGCGATTGTGTTGATTCACAAGGTTAACAAGAGATAAAGCGAGATCACCGTCCTCATGCTGGGAGTTCCAGTCAGAATACCCGTCATTGAAATCTCCAATGATTTTTAAGATATGAGGGTTGCATTCAATGGCCATGTATACAGTATTACATAGGAGGCTAATGACCTGAATCAAGCGTTGCGGATTTTGGCAGACTGACCAGGTAATTAAACCATGCCTCTTTCGTCACTTACTTGGGATTTCTGCAGTTTTTTCAGTGAAGTCCCTAACCTGTGGCTGTCTCTTTCCGGAGAACTTAAAAGTGATAGGCCTAACAGGTCTCTTTTAAATCATGGCAGAAGTAATCAAATTTGCGTTTTGAGTGGTTAAGCCTATACATTTTGGAAACACTACAGACTGTAGCTAATGAAAAATATTAAAAAAGTTGAGAGGACCGGTTTAAAACCACCAGTTGCCTTTTATAGGTCACTGCCTGTTTCAAGTCAGGAGTGAAATTTGTTTCTTCACATTGGTATTGGTAGATGAATGTTGATGCTTTGGTGACTCTGGAATCTCATTGCTGTCATTGTTGAGTATGGAATTTATGTATATGGGCCACTTGCCTAATTTGTATAAATTAAAAGCCTACTTTGGTTTTATAGTTCCTCGGATGCAGTTATGTCACATACCTACAAATTCAATTTGGAATGGCTTTAAATAGTGGTTTAAATAGTGAATACTATTTGAAAGCTTGTTATTGGGATGTATTCTGAAACCCTGTGTTACAAATCCCTCCCGCTATACGCGGTCGAGATTTATAATGCAGGCTTTCAGAAAATATATCCCGACAAAGCGTGGTATCTCCCATTCATAAAACCTTCCTGCGTTTGGTTGAATTTTCAACCCAGACGCATTCACTGTATTTAGTTTAAACGTATTTATTTTATCTGGATATTAGCAAATCTGTCACCATGGAGTTAGAACTCAGGAACATTGTCTGTGGCTAAGATAATAGTTTTAAGTTTTGACTGGAATATTTGTAGGGAAAGTGAATCTCTAATGTCAGAAGGGAGGTTATTCCACTGTTTAATAAATCTTCGAAGTAAGGAAATTCTTTGACCAGCTTTACTGGTAATCCACGTGACATGGGCTTGCCAAGATAAGTCACGACTCAAAGTGATAACCGAGATGCGTAGGACTATTTGCCTCAGGAATCAGAGACCCACCTAAAACAACAGGCGGGTGATGAGGTTTCATGAGTTTCACAGAAAAAATAACAGATAGTGATTTGATGGCATTGAGTAACACTCGCCATAGCCTGCCCCAGTAATGTATTAGAGGCAGACTGGTGTTCAGGTGGCGTGAAGATTGAACAGGGTTATTGACAATTTCGCGTTCACTAGTATCAGCAGCGAACAATCTCACTTCACAAGTGAGATTGTCCACCAGGTCATTTACATAAACCAAGGATAGAGCCCTGATGCACCCCAACCTGGATAGGAAGCCAGGCAGAAGATTGACCATGAATAATGACTCTTTGGAGTCGGTTAGAAAGATAGCTTTCAACCCAGGTAACAAGATGATCAGATATACCAAGCTGCTTAAGTTTAAAGAGGAGTCCAGGATACCATAACTTGTCAAACGCCTTATAGAGACATTAAAGACGTTCCGTACACCGCGATATGCGCAACCATTTATGGTCCAATGCCTCTATACAGTTAGAGCTGGTATTTGTCGATACCTGCACTAGCTGCTGTTCGCTTTTCCTACTTTGCACAGTTCCGTTTGACAAAAATGGATTGTTTACGAAGAGTGAAAAGGAAAAAGAATGGGCGGTTTGTTAACAAATGCCAAAACAAAGGACTAAATGCTTTAAAACAAGGCAGAATACGTCGAAACACGGCAGTGGTAGACCAAAACGCATGTACACAATCAGCGAACGCTGACTAAGCCACCGTCGAAAGTGCCACGCCCATCCCCCAAATGCCACATGCACATGTAAACACTGACAGTTATAACTGGGACGAAGGTCGTAGAATAGTGGAACTAAGTGTACTAGCCGATAATCTTGTATGCAAGGAATGTAAAAAAAAAAAAAAAAAACATTGTCCCTAAAAAATACAGAATCCTAAAAACGATATGACTTGGCCAGTGTACTTTACATTTCTTGTGAATGTGGTACGATAAACGCTGTCCCAACTGGGCGGGGGGGGGGGGGGGGCACAGTTATACCCCAGCGTCAAAAGGTGGCACAGGCATATTTGATAATGTGCTGCCTGTGTTACCATTCGACAATGTATTAACGCAACTATAATTTTGATATTCTTATTTTTATCTCTTTTTCCACATTGCTGTATTGCACTACGGAGAGAATCTTAAAACGTTTGCCTCTTCTCAGTAAAACTATGAAAGTATATATTATGACTGTAATATAAAATTAACGACGTACTGCCGTTTACTTAACCTACATACATGTATATTGATATGGTATCGGAGTTAGACAATGAATGGATACCTTGTACCTCTGAACTTAGAACAAATTAAGTCAACATGCATGAATTCTTTGTGCAATTGCGGAAAAAATAGCACCGTATGATATCTTTTTTTTGTTAATGAAGGAAATCAGTGCATATTTTGGAAATCCCCTACAATTTTTTAGGGATTTGCATATATTTTTTCTATTTGAAACTTAAAAAATAATGTGAGCACATACATTTTTGCAAGACGAGATGAATTTAAAGTCACATTCCAGCATGTTTTGTCTACATATTTGCTATTAAAAGGCTTGATATACATTGCATACACTCATACTGACTTATTTCATGCATATTTTTGCATCCTTAATTTATTGTTTTGCTTTTACCCACATATATAATGTTTGCTATCCAATTTATGTAATCCTTACATGTAGCGCCACCTAGCGACAAAAGTAGCACCATGACATGCCAAATTTTTGCTTGCATTTTGTTTCAAATGCCAATATCTTGGTTCACACCAAAAACCAGAGATTTCTAAATTCTTTTGACCAGTGTACCGAACGTCTTTAAGAAATACCATTCTGGCTTCTTTTGATAGCTCTAGACGCTGTAGATAATATGAAGTAGATACACAAGTTGATTTGTTGTTGAGTCGCCTGCCTTGAAACCTGAGTTTTTAGATGCTAGGAGATTGTTTACTGTGAAATATTCATAGAGGACATTAAACATTAGCCGTTCAAAGACTTTAAAAACATTACAGAGTAAAGATATTGGCCTATAGTTACTTTTTATTTGTCTGTTAGATTTTTTGAAGCAAGGACAAATATTGGAGCGTTTCCAGAGTGAGGGAAAGTAAGCTTGATTAAGAGAAATTTTAAATATTTTTGTCAGAGGATTACAATTGGAGCGAGCAGTATTCTTGAGAAGGATGTTGCAAATATTGTCAGGCCCGGTTGCAGAAGTAACTCTTAGGGACAATAAAACTTCCAAAACATCCTCCTCATCAAATGTGATTTCAGTTAATCTTCACTCAGTACGGTGACTAAATTTAAACATTGGTGGGGAGTCAATGTCAGAAGAAGTTGAGCATTTACTTGCAAAATGCGTATTAAAAATGTCCCATTTTTTTATATTGCAAGATATGAATTGGTTGTTTTCAATTATTGGAGGAATATCCTGGTGGATTTTAGATCCCAAGACAGACTTAGATAAGCTCCACCATTGTTTTGGATTTATTTCGTTATCGGCCAGTTTAGCACGTAATTTAGCAAAGTAAGATCGCATCCATTTTCGAGTCATGTTGAGTACATGGTTACGTGACTTGTAAAACTGGTAAAACTTTTCGACCTTAATGGAAACCTCGCGTGTATAAGAACGTGACATGTTAGCTATATTCTTAAAACGCTTCCATGCTCGATTTTGGAAAGCTTTTTTATTTCGATGGTGATCCAAGGCTTCTCAGAGGGTGTAACGGTGACTTCTCTGAAGGGTATAAATTCCTTGGCAGAGGAAAGAATCAAGTCTGACCAGTAAGAAACAATATCGTCAGGGTTTGTCATGGACTTCGTGGGCTGTATTCCAAGGAGCTGACAAGAGTGTAGAATTAAGTTCAGGGATATTGGCTTTGTTGTAGTTCCAAACATGACGTTTGAACGGACGATCTTTAAAGTGAGATAGTGAGAGAGAGCAGAACACGATCACATGATCAGAATTTGAAAGAGATGTAAGAGCACCACTGGCAAGTATTGGTCCAGGAGAGTCAGTGATAATAAGATCAGGCAGATGTTCTCAGTATTCGGTGGTTCTTGTTCTTTTTGTAGGTTCCTGTATAAGCTAATAGAGGTTGTGTTGAGAAACTAGGTTGAAGAGCGCTAAACCAAGGTCACTATCTTGATGTGTTGAATTCCAGTCTGAGCATGTATCATTAAAATCGCCAGTAATAAGGAGAGAATGTGGGTTACTTTCAAGGGCTTTAGAGATAGAGGTATTCAAAGACTCAAAAAACGCATGCCGTATTTCAGCAGGCTGGCCAGGAGGTTGGTAATAATTTCTAATCAGTAAAGCTCCATATTTTGTGGTAATATCAACCCATATGCATTCTGAATTAAGATCCTCTGAGTCAGTGTGCCTTGGACATAGTAGCGAAGAAGGAACATATATAAGGAACATATGTAAGGACCCCTCCTCCTCGTCCTGTGGGACGGTCTCTTCTAAAAGGAGGTTGCAAGTTGTCAATAAAGTAGAGTTGATCAGGGAAATTCGCGTCAAGCCAAGCTTTGGATAAAATAATAACATCTAAGTTTTCGGTTTGCGCTAATAAATGAAGTTCATCAAGTTTACCCAAATTCTTAATACTATATACGCACGCTAGAATGGCAAAGTTTTATTTTGTACTGGATGGGCTTTCAAGATCCGGAGGTCTTAAGAGCGGTACAAAAGACTGAATAAACGTTAATAGCCCGCCATCCCTTCCTGTTGTGCGGTCCCCATAAAAAAGGAGGTTGAAAGTCATGAATGAGACGGAGCTGTTCAGAAAAATGTCCATCTAGCCAGGTTTCAGACAATTATATACAATCATGTTGAAGTTTTCTGATTGATTCAAAAGGTGATTGTCGTCAAGTTTACCGGTACTTCATAAACTGGGAACGTTTGAATGAAAAAACGTCAGTTAGTTGTTTGAGTTAAGAGTTGGGCAATGGGTTTAGGTGAGCATTAGTGGATATATCGAAAAGATGTAGAGGAACAATATCGTAAGTTTAAAACAGGAAAAACTACCGAGAAGCATGTCTATGTGTAAGAAACCCAGCAAGTAAAGCGCCGGCAGATTCGAGACGAGAACCGTAGGTATAACTTTAGATTACGTCAAAATTTGCCCGACTTAGGCCCACCTGCTTTTGATACCAGAACTGTCTTATTTGAGAAATCCCTTTTTTCATTAGCAACTAAATTATGGAATCTCCTGACGCTAGCAACTCGAAATATACCGTCTCTGTCTCAATTCAAACGAAAAATAACTTATCCTTTGTCATGTCCCGTGAAGTATCCAGAACTTTTAAATGTTGGTAAAAGATATTTGTCAATCCTTAACTCCCGATGACGTATAGGCCGCAGTCAACTGAATGAACATTTATTCAAAATTGGTGTTAAAGAGTCGTCAGCTTGTTCGTGTGGAACTGTTACTGAAAGTGTTTGGCATTACTTTCTCATTGTCCTCGATGCACTACTGCTCGAGACATCTTTCATACCACTATCAACTGTGTGGCACCCTTTCGTTTGAGTACTGTTCTATATGGTAGCAGCGACTGTGGTCTTGATAAAATTCTTTTTTTTTTTTTAGCAGTACAGGAATACATAGAAAGAACCAAACGATTTCAGATCGATAGGCCAATTCAATATTTGATTACACTGTACTTCCTATTATTCCTTTTCACCCTCTTTACGAGCCCTTGTATCTGTGTTGCGTTACTGTGGAGTCAATGTTCATTTTGTTCAGCCTGGGCTGTGCCGCCTCCCGGGTCCATGCACATATGCTGGCCTCGATAGGCGGCCGGTCTTAACCGTCTTGTAACGTCTGTCCTGTGTTTCAGTCTTTTTCCAACAACAAGGATTAATATGGGGCGTAGCCCTTCTTCCTAATTGTTATTCTTTTTGAATAAAATATGTTATATATAGGACAATAGCAACTTATGTAAAATAAGTAGGCCTACACAATTTTTGAATAGTAGATAAGGGCAAAATGGTTGAGTCAAACGGCACGGGGTGTGACAACGTGACTTTGAAGCAGTCAGCTGATACTATATTAATACGGAAATGACACAATGGGATAAAGCGAGGCTTAAATATGTCTGTAACCTGAGTGAGTTGACTTGATGAACACTTGGCTGGTTGGGAAATATCAGATTGACAATTGTCCATGCTGACAATTTTCCATGGGAAAGAAAATTGTGTGTCTCACTACTTTACAGTATAAATATTGAAAATTTGAAGATGTCTCTTGATGATTATCGAAATTCCGTGGAATGTCTTTCAGTGCAAGGAATTGTTCTGTCGTGAGCATAATTATGATATAGGGCCTACAATTATTACATGACAAGATAGTTACTTCGTGTCTCGGCGCAGGCTACAATAGTATCCCCTACTCCAACTCTAATTCTGCTATGGTAATGACCGGTCGGAAAGACTTCGTTGAAACATCCAAAAAAGATGCTCTGTTTAGGCAGTGAATGGGGAAGTTAGACAATTCTCCAGGAACTGGGATTTTGGCAAATATATCAAAAAGAAAGTAAGAGCTAAATACCGCTATGATTTACGTTTTATTCAGAATAATAAAGAGGCACGAGAGGTCAACAAATTAGCTGATGCAATGGCTAACATTAAACCTAGAGACTTCTGGAATACAGTAAAATGAGTTGGAAATACTTCAAACAAGAAACCAACAGTTGTTGATGACAAGTTGAGTCCATGTAACATAGCTAGACTCTTTTTCCCCGATAAGTAGGCTATATTGTGTCTCTCTACGAGGAAATGATGACGTTTAGCAACGAAATCAGGCAGCGTATTGAGTCACATCATTGCCAAGATAATAAATGTTCCCACAGTCATGAGGTCAATGTAGATATAGAAAATCTGGCATAGCCAAGCCATGGTGGATAACATTTGGGGCACGAGTTGTTGGATTTTGTGGTTTTCGCGAGGCTTGTCGAACGAAAACCACAAAATCCAACAAGGAGTGGTAATCCACCACGGCTTGGCAATGCTAAATTTTCTTTCTCACAGAACTCAAACTGACAGGAATTGCAAAAACACATTGCCAATTGGCACGCTTTTCACGCTTCAAAATCGCCCTCTTGTTTTGATAATTTCTTACGCGCACTGTGGGCCAATTCACGCATAAATGCAGTGCTGTAAATGTGCGTTTCAGTGAAACATAGTTCCATGCTTCTATGGTGAATTTTAACGTAAAGAGAGAGAAAAGACTAACATCCGATAAATTTATTTTTAATAACAAATAATAATAATAAAGAGTCATATTTTATGGGTAACAGATCATTATCACTTCAGGACCATCGATGTTCATGAGGCTGACTGAAAACGGCTGATGCAAAAGAAAGTAGTCCTCACCACTTTGTAAAATAGACAAATCAGAAACGTCTTGCAACAATGGGTAAAGTTATCCACAACGTCGTTGCAGATAGAAACGGTAGTTGCACAGGAAACACCCCCTAGGTATGTGAGAAAAAGTAGCGAATGCCTTAAAATCTCTTAAGACTGGAATACATGATGGTGCTTTGGGACATTATTCCGACCATGTTGTTCAAGGGACAGATGCTCGACACGTATTTATCTTTGCTATTCTCTTCAATGCTCACACATGGGTATTCTAATGGTATGCTTAATGTTTCTTTGCATCCTATCCAAAAGAACAAAAGTAAATCTACAATTGATATTATCTTGAAGTGTCCGTGGCATTAAAAATATACTATAACACGGTTTCGGACAGAGGTTAATATTCTCATGGCTCATTGCGGTTAAGCATTCCTCGACAGATGGTAGGCCTACAGACTGTTTAAAACATATTGCATGTCGCTGTGTGGGTGCCAGCTGTGGGATTTTTCCAGTAAGGAGGTTCAATCTTTCTGTGCAGCTTGCCGCAAAGCTGTCAAATTTATTTGCAGAATCCGTCACATGACTCACAACAATTTGCTGCCTTTGATTTGCGATGATCTTCCGGTTAAAGTACAATTATGAAATTTCTGACAAAAGTTATTCACAGCGACAATACAATTGCAAAACGTGTGGTAGTCTGATAATAAATGGCAGCCAATCATGTGCACCGAATTCCTTGGTTTTTATCATGCCAAAATACAGAATTAACAAATATGCATTTCAGTCATCCAATTTGCAAATAAAAATTTCCAAATCTATATGCAACCAGAGCGTTAGCAATAAGCAATCTGTGACGTTTATCTGAGTCAACAGCTTTCCTTGGCGTGCCCGGCAGGGGCTAAGGTGGGATAGATCGACAACGAGAAACCCGATCTTTAATTGAGTAATTTTTTTAGAAAACCGATGTCACGCTCTTTATCGCAAATATAAATGCAACAGGTTTCATAAATTTTGATTGCAGACAAAAAACAAAAACAATCAAAACAAAACAGACAACCCTCCCCCCCCCCCACCCCCCACCCCAACCTCTCAAGCATTATGTTCTTTGAAATTGTACAATCTATAATGTCGAACCTGGCAAGGTGACTTCAATTCTAAACCCAAATACAACAGAAATGTGCACTCTTAGCACAAAAAACTCTATACCCAAGTGACTATAAACACAAAGAGTTTGGGATAAAAATAAGGTTTTTGTCAAATTTTGATCATTTCTAAAAGAAATGCAAGAATAATTGTCAGATTTGTGCTATTATGGTCTCAACAAATGTATCTGGGATTTCTCATAACTGTTTTTCACTATAGTGATACAAAAATTGGAAAATTGTTGTTTGTATGAGAATGATGAAGTTTCTTGGACTCTTCATTTTTGATATTCATAAAAAAGAACTGATCATTTCTTAGAAAATCCTTAATAACCGACATAGTGTGAACAAACTCTTTTTCATGTTCTACAAGTAAGTAGAATTTATCATGAGTTTTTCAGTAACCCTTCAAATACATGTAAATTTTATCCATGGTTGTTCCCACTCAATTTGTACTTTAACACGATGGTGTTACCCGCCACAATGTGTTTGACTTCCGAACAAAACATCTTTTGTCCGGAAAGTCTTTATGGCATTTTGGGTTGCAGCCTTTTCAAACATGTCGCCCCTATTACTTAGTCAATTTTTCTCAATTATTTCACATTAATATAATCTTACGCGCTGGACTAAAAGCATCAGATACCTCAGTGGCGTGACGAACAAATACACTTAATATTAAAATGAAAGTTAAATGTTATCATTGTTATAATTGGTCTGGTAAGCTTCACTTACAACCCAAAATAGCGATGGGTTGATATACCTGCCTCCTTATCGTTTGTAATAATACCGACTACAACCTAGTTCATGCCGTGTCCATGCGCAACCTGTGGTCCACTCATATTCAATCATTTTTTGGCCAGAACCAGGAAAACTTCCCATAATTATGTGCAATAGCACGGTAACTACGACGTACAACTCTGTACACTTTCCTTATTGACATTATAGCTACTCTGATTTTTGAGAAACTACCGATTGATTTAACCTAGCTGGATGTCACAGTGAAAACTCATAGTTGTATAGTGCACATTTACTACGACGTATGTCCATGGACTTTTTCTGTTTAAATGTCGCCTGTATAGCCTTAAATTTACCTTGAATATTTACAAACTTACAAATAGAGCACGATGCTATTTGTTACAGTGGTTACTCATGAGCCAGACATTACATATCTTGCAAAGTTGATAATATACGGATTGTGTTATACCGCCCAAACAGGTACTTATGATAATACTTTCAGGGATAACAGCATCTACGCATTGGTTCTTACCATGTTTATACCTCTTACAGTTCCACAAGTAAGAATATATTTCGTAATTTACATCTACTTGATGCTACATGCCCAATCTTTTCTGCTCGTTGCTCTATAGTATTATGCACAAACTTGGCTTCTTACCTCTTAAGTTTTTGACAACCGGGACGACGGGTTCAAGACCGGCATCAATATTACACTTTTTTCCATGGCCCCGGAAGTACGTAGCAATGTTCATGGACGTACAAAGCGTAAATAACTTCGTGTCGGGATCAATTAGTGTAATCATGAACTCTTAAATATACTTCTTAATATGTACCATTACTTATTTATGAGTGACATATCTGCTATAACATTATATGACCCATCTCAAATTATTTCATTCTTGTATGTGTCATTATGTATATGTGAGATATATCTGCTTGATGTGATAGGGACGTACATTAATTGTAATCAAGGAGCCAACAGTTGTGGGGTCCTTGTTGTAATATGGCACTTACAGGTATCACTGTGTGCACATGAGTAGGAAAAAAAAAAGCAAAACAAATACAAAAGAAAAAAAAACGTTGTTTTACTTTAAGCCTTGATACATATTCCTTGAAGTACCCTTTATCCTTGAGTAATGCACCTGAACCTGTGTTAGATATTATACGTGCTGTATATACCGCCATGGGGTTAACTCGTGCTCAATACATGGGAAACATGACAACATTTATCTTACACCCCTTGTGCATGCAGCTCCCTGGGTTCAACTTTTGTTGAAAATATTGATGATCCTTTGTTTTATATGACTCCGATGTATGAATCGCAAACAATTTACTATCGCTTGATATAAAATCTAATCGCTTTAAGGACACTTTTTGTTTAATATATTGACATAGCTGCTAAGGGGTGAACACGTATTTAAGACATGAAACATTCCAGATATGCAGATTGTTTATGTGGCCATGCCGCGACACTCAACGCCAGACTGGCCGTGCATTAATGCTACCTTACCCGCTACCTCTAAGTTCTCAAGTCTGTGAGATTGTTACATATACATATCTATATATATCTAGTGATGAAGTCTTTTTGGTCTCAAGTCTATGAGATAATTACACACACATATATATATATGTATATATATATATATATATATATATATATATATATATATATATATATATATATATATATGATGATGTGGTGTTTTGCTTTCCAACCACCCAGTGTGAAATGTGTACCTTTGTACATACTGCACCTTTTTTGTTTGTACTTTTACATAATTCTGATTGCTGACAGTTTCATTGTGACAACTTCACCGATTCATTTCAGTTACTTTTTATGTTTCTGAACTCAAACCTTACATCTCTTTCGTATACCATCATATGAGTACCTTGCTTCGTATAATCGACTTATTTGACACACCTGCATATTACGGTCGTAAGTTCATCAGTCAGTGACATTTTAAAAAACTTTGGTGGCGTGAATAGGAACAATCTGAACGAATTGTTACAAAACCCTGAAGATCTTGATAATGCAATTTCAATAGTATCTGAATCACCATATGTTGACCTAACGAACGTGGCAGATTATCTTAAATCATTTAATGAACATTTCTTTGTACTAGGTATTAATATACAATGTCTCAGTGCCAAATTTGACAAACTAAAAAGTCTAATTGACGAGTTAGCTATAACTAATGTTGTATTTAGTGCAATTTGTCTTCAGGAAACCTGGCTAGAAGGCGATAACCCCGACGTATCTATGTTTGAACTCGAAAATTACACTTCTATTTCGCTGAAAGCTACATGTAGTTCACACGGAGGCCTATTAATATACCTACATAAGAACTTTCAATACAATACCCGAGACTTTTATTCCTCAACGACAAACTGGGAAGGTCAATTTATCGACATTTTCGGAGACGAACTCAAACAAAAGATTACCTTGTGTAACATTTATAGACCGCCGCGTGATAGAAATGATGATATTCAACAATTTATTAGCGACTTGGCTCCTATTCTTGAAGCTCTATCACATGAGCGTTCCGATAAAATGATTTTAGGCGACTTTAATATAGATTTATTAAAAATTCACACAAGAAATAAATATTCGGAATTCCTAGACGTTATACTAAATAACGGATATGTGCCAAAATTAACCTTACCTACAAGATTTTCGGAGCGGAGAGCAACTCTGATAGATAACATTTTTTGTAATCTCTCCCACTGTAAAAAGACGTGTTTATCTGGCATAGTTTTTACGAACCTATCCGACCATCTATCATATTTCACATGCTTAGACCAAAAATTGGATCTTCATGGTCCGCCAAAATTCATCAGTATTCAGACCAAAGACGAACTATCAGTGCAAAATTTCATACAGGAACTAAGCAACACCGATATCATGGGAAAACTTAACCTTGACCTCAATCAAAACCCAAATTTAAATTACGATATATTAGAAAATATCATATGTACTGCTTAGACGAAACATCTGCCAACTAAAACTGTCCAATTTAACAAACATAAGCACAAACGTTCGCCATGGATGACTAACGGTGTACTTAGATCAATTAAATATCGCGATACCCTGTATAAACAACTAAAATGCACTAATCAAGATACCGTAGAATATATTAATCTGAAATTGAACCTCAAAGCATATAACAAAATTCTTGATAAAAACATCAGAGAACTGAAGCAAAATTTCTACCATGGTCAGTTTACCCGCTTTAAAAGCGACACAAAGAAAACATGGGATGTAATCCGATCGATTCTTAATTTAAAGAAAAACAAAAGGGATTTCCCCCTCTTCTTTAAAGTTGATAAAACAAAAATTACTAGTAAAGTTGAAATCGCTGAGCGTTTCAATACTTTCTTCACAAATATTGGCCCCACATTAGCTGCCAAAATCAACTCTGTCAGCCTACCACATTTCTCTACCTATCTCACTCAACAGTTCGTTGCAAATTTTTCTTTTTCTAATGTATCTGCAGAAGATATCTCAACGATTATTAATAACTTCAAACCCAAGTCAAGCGCTGGGCACGACAATCTCTCCATGAAATTACTCAAGAGTATAAATGGTATTATTTCCGATTCCTTTACTTTGATCGTGAATCAGCCACTCAACACTGGAATATTCCCAGGTAAACTTAAGATCGCTAAAGTCCTGCCTGTCTTTAAAAAAGACGACAAATCCCTACTTAATAATTATAGACCAATATCTCTCCTTCCCGCGTTCTCTAAAATCATAGAAAAGACTGTCTATCAGCAGCTTTATTCATATTTCACTTCTCACGATCTGTTTTACAGAAGTCAGCATGCTTTTAAAAAACTACATTCCACTGAGACTGCTGCTCTGGAATTTATAGACAGAATATTTAATTTACTTGACTGTGGTGAAATACCTGTGAGCGTTTTCCTCGATTTATCAAAAGCGTTTGACACGCTAGATCACAACATTCTTTTCCACAAATTGAATTACTACGGGGTCAATGGTACGGCATTGCAATGGTTTAAAAGTTATTTAAGTGACAGATCGCAATATGTTCAGTTTGATGAAATCTGTTCCAAAACATTACCCATTCATACCGGCGTACCTCAAGGCTCAATTCTTGGACCACTTTTATTCATTATCTACGTTAATGACTTATGTTTGGCTTCCCCTAAATTCGAATCCATACTTTACGCGGACGACACCACTTTAATAAGCTCTCTATGTGTCTTTAACACCGATGATAAAGATAATCTCGACAGTATCTCTGATACCATAAACCATGAACTGAAAAAAGTACACGACTGGCTCTCTGCAAACAAATTATCTTTAAACGTTTCTAAGACAAAATTTATGATTTTTCATTTCCCCCAGCGAAAATTAAACTTTGAGATAAATCTCCAAATCGCAAACACTCCTATAGGGAGAACAACCGTATTTGAATTTTTAGGATTAACAATTAATGAGAATCTCAATTGGAACAGTCATATCTCTAAAATTTCAACTAAACTGTCAAAAATCACTGGCATATTAAGTAGACTTCACACTTTTTTCCCCTTCAGCAACTGATGCAAATCTATAATTCCCTCTTCTTACCTCACATCAACTACTGTTTACTTGCTTGGGGCTTTTCATCTGATCGCATCTTTTTGCTTCAAAAACGAGCCATTCGTCTCATATGTTCTGCCAATTTCCTAGCTCACACCGAACCTTTATTTAAAGAACTAAATATATTAAAGATTAATAATATCATGCAAGCCAGAGCTCTGAAATTCTATTTCAGATATTGCAACTCCGAGTTGCCACAATACTTTACAAATATCTTCACCACTCAGCCTGTTGTACATCCTTACGCCACCAGATTCCGTGATGTTCCCCGTCAAGCAATTCCAGCTAGAAACTCTAATAAAAATCGTATTCGATACTATGTCCCAGATTTACTTAACAAAACGTCACCCTGTATCAAAAATAAAATTCACACGCACTCATACATGTATGATGGTTTCTCTAAATACATAAATTCTTACTTCTGTAATCAGTACTCTGAAATCTGTGTCATTCGAAATTGTTACGTATGCAACAACTGATTAATTAGATTTTTGACCATGTTTAATCTACAAAAGGTATTACTCACTAATTTTAACTTTGAGTCTTGACATTTTTAGATGTGATGTACTTTCAGTTTGAATTATATTAGGTGGCCCCAATGATAGCGGATTGCATAAATCCTTAATTGGAGTCATCCTGACATATAATTTTATCACTATCTGTTATGTACTTACTGTTAAACTGTAATTTAATGTTTTGTCAATAATAACATGTACAAACTGTAACCATATGTCTAATAAACTGTTTTTGAATTTTGAATTTTGAATTTTGAATTTTGAATTTGAATTAATACAACACTGATCTGAAGATTAAAATCAAAGCATTAGTTTTGGAGATATCCATGTAAAACAGACTTTTGGTGCAAGTACCAATGTAATCAACGTTCAAGGTTAACAGGTCCATTGATTAACATGTTAACATTGAAATGAAAGGCCTATTTTGTTCATTACGTCAGATTGTATGGGGGCTAGAACTTTCAAATGTTGACATATGATAGACAACATAGGTGTCTACTAAAATGTCCCCAAATCTCATAATGAATAAAATTATTCAAAACCGGATGGTGTGACACTGACACGCTGCAGACTGCACGCTGCCGGACCTACCTACCTCATTGGGCTTAATTTACAAATTTTGTGTTCAGCCAGGCCTACTAATGCAAATAGGGTACACTAAGGTAGACCGAGACATTCATGTCGACCGAGACAGCTAAGTAAAATGAGATGCAGCGGCTCTATTATTCAACGCCATGCTAGCAGTGCAAACTGGTTTTTTAACCTTTCATCGGATGCGTGTTTTGCCATTTTCTAGAAGACGACGGCATTCGCCACAGGTATGAATAAAATCACAGATGGGATTGCCAAAGCTGAGTTAAAGTACTGGGGTTATTTACAAGCAATAAGTGAAGACAGGTGGTGCAGGAAAGTTTACAATGAGGTAGTCAAGGAAAAAACAAGATGGATCAAAGACATAGACGAGTTAGCAGAGAAATATGAATTATAAAATAAATTATATTGTTTCTGAGTACACTGTCTGGTTGTCACCAACACATGTTGACAAATTTAGACTAGTTGATCATAACCTGTGCATGCTGGCCGTTGTGGATATGGTCCCCGCTGCTTTCAGCGGTCCAGAAACCACACTGTCCCAGTTTTCGGGGTCTCTCCAGAACAGGTTGTGTGCAAATGTGAATCAGGAAACTTTTGTTCGATTAAAAGTAGTAACTGGCCCAATGTTTTTGCGACAATTTGCTTAAAATTAAATGAGCTGGGACATGGGGTCATTCAACAGACGCAAGAGTAAAAATCTTTTTGCCCAAGGGCGTAATCAAACTTAAAGTAGAAGGCTTTTCGGACGATCCTAAACGATGTGGGTAGGCCATTAGGTTCGTTAAGTGTGTTTTTGATATTTTCTCCAAAACTGGTGGTCAAATTTTCTTTAGATTTGGTAGGCATGTGTCTTGAGTGGATCTGTACTATGCTTTGCATGCATAGTCATTCTAATTGCCCTCCTTTATTAGCTTTGTTGCATTTCAAAAAGAAATATATCATAGCGGGGGACATAGGCCTAGATCCTTTGGATCACCCTGCACTTGTTTGAAATGGAAACAAACTGGACAGATTGTAAATGGCTGTAACATTTGTGATTTTGGCAATTTATATCATGGGAGCGTTCTGTCTACCACAGACTGGCACAGTTAGTATCATGCAGTGGTTTTTTTCTTACACAAGTTCGTATTGAATGTTTTCCAAGTTCCCAATACTTTTTTTTTTTTACACAAGTTCGTATTGAATATTTTCCAAGGTCTCAAGGAGTTTCATGAATATCTCACGCCGTTTGAGGGTACAAACCATTGACAGCTAGTTGTGCCCCACTGTATACACCAACTGTTTCTGATAAAAATGAATAAAAGTTCATTTTTTATTGCAGACATAGTCTTATATTTATCTACTAAATGAGGAATCCCTGGCTAAATTGAGCTCGGCCCTGAAGTTCACTTCTTATTGCATTTGCCGACATAGTCTTATTTTTATCTACTAATATCTTCGTCTCAGTCAACCTGAAGTGTGTGTCTTGCTCTACAGGGCTCGACAATTTTTTTAAAAATCACTTGTCCGCAGGGCAAGTAAATTTCAAAATCCACTTGCCCGCATACAAAATCCACTTGTCCTGATAAAACTTCTATAAACATCGTTTTTTTTCAAACACAATGCTACGGCCTACACAAACCATTTACCAGTACAATATATTTGCCGCGAATTGTCGCTTGCAAATTCGCACAAAAATGTCAAATTTTACGATTCAAGCTGCAACTGTTCGACAGTGAAACTGGCAAAACATTAAAAATACAAATTAAAAAAGTAAGCTATTTGCATGGGGTGACTAACGATGAAAAATACATTGTAATTTCTGGGAAGATAGGAGTCCATATCCCGGTTAAACTTAAATAACGATTAAAATAGTTGAATTGGTTTCAGGATCCTTTCTCGCTGCCTCTGATGCCGTGATGAGATGCATATCGTTTGCGTACCTACCATGAACGCTATCGGTACATCGTAGTAAATTTGCGTATACAGTATTGGCAAGTTCCTCGCAATAAACGGTGTTCTTAAATCAAATTCAAACGAAATTTTTAATATTTCAAATCAGAAATCGAGCGTGGGCACACCGTCAACATATTTCATGCAACTGTACACAAACAGCTGCTTTGGCCATGTGGGCTGACGCACAACACATCACCCGATTGGTCAATTGAGTCACATGCAAAAACGAGCCAATTGCGGCTCGTGCTGCAGTGTTTTCATCATGGCTTCCGCCAAGTGAACATGTGTGAATATGCCGTAATTTACGGAGGGAACACACAAACGGGAAGCTTTTTTTTTTTAATTGCAGCATGCGAAATAAAGATTCCAGTGTTTATAGCAACAATTATTTGGAGTCACAGGCAAATACGCAAAGGTAGGGGGATAGAGAAAAATGTCGAATGCGTGACAGATCAGTCAGCATGATGCTCCGTTCACCGTAGATTACTCCACGCAGTCACTTGCGTGTGACTGGCAGATGTGTGTTTTGTTTGGCCGGGAAGTCAACTTGCGGCACCATTACATGATCTCTCCAACACTTTTAGAGCCCACCGATAAATTGTCTTTGATGCTAATTTGCTCAAGAATTCGCCATGCAAGTTTTAAATTTTTTTGATGTTCCTTTGTCATCGTTCGGGCAGAGAAGACTGACGGTGAGGTGCTGTGACCCACAGGCACTTGTCTACGTCACGGCGACCGACTGTGGGCGAAAACAAAGGAAGGTGTACCCAGCGCCATTGTTACCAGCAGATGACAGAGGCTATTATCCTAGTTTCTGTCCATTGCAGAACTCTATACATATGTTTCCTTGCTCAACAAAAGTTGTTTCTTCAAATAAAGTTGATTTCCGATACTTCCTTACTTGTTTAGCAATACACATTGACTTTTTTTGCGAAATTCTTCATAAATCGATTAACGTCCTTTCTCGCTAGCCGGAAGTAGCAGGACAGCCGCTGTTGCGCATGGCAGCAATGATTTGGTGAATTCTGTTTTGGCATGAAAAACTGGTTTATCTCTGATTATATCACAGGATAGTTGACCTGTGTACTTTATCAGTTGAACAACATCTTCCATAATTATAAAAAATGTGACATTTAATACCCATACTTACCAGGAAAGAACGGGTGGTGGTGGTGTTTTCATGTCGATAGAATTGAACTGTCCGCCAAATTTAGAGCCCAGAGACTTGCGACCAATCAGAATTCTCCAAATCATTGCTGCCATGCGCAACAGCGGCTGCTTGCTGCTACTTCCGGCTAGCGAGAAAGGATGTCAATCGATTTATGAAGAATCTCGCAAAAAAAGTCAATGTGTATTGCTAAACAAGTAAGGAAGTATCGGAAATCAACTTTATTTGAAGAAACAACTGTTGTGGAGTAAGGAAACATATGTATAGAGTCGTGCAAAGGACAGAAACTAGGACAATATGTTCTGTCGTCTGCTGGTAACAATGGCGCTGGGTACACCTTCCTTTTTTTTTTTTCGCCCACAGTCGGTCGCCGTGACGTAGACAAGCGCCTGTGCTGTGACCTTGCCCCGATACGGGCGAAAGCCAATACGCCGCAATGCATGACTGCTGGTACCTTTGATCTCGTCGTCTCTTAATCATAATGAGCGGGCTGTTTATAAACCAATTATATACGTTCTATTGTTTTACTGTGCCTATCATCGCAATGTTATTACAAGGCAAGGTGTAGCGTCCCTTCAAGGTGTCGCGTGGGTTAGCTTGGCATTGCGAGTGAATGATCGCGAGAGCCGGGAACAAAAAATCCCCAAACTTTAAAGACGTTCGGTACACCGCGTTATGCGCAACCATTTATGGTCCAATGCCTCTGTGCAGTTAGAGCTGGTATTTGTCGATACCTGCACTAGCTGCTGTTCGCTTTTCCTATTTTGCACAGTTCCGTTTGAGAAACATGGATTGTTTACGAAGAGTGAAAAGGAAAAAGAATGGGCGGTTTGTTAACAAATGCCAAAACAAAGGACTAAATACTTTAAAAGTAGGCTGAATACGTCGAAATACGACAGTGGTAGACCAAAACGCATGTACTGAATCAGCGAACGCTGACCAAGCCACCGTCGAAAGTGCCACGCCAACCCCCCCCCCCCCCCCCCCAAATGCCACATGTACATGTAAACACTGACAGTTATAACTGGGACGAAGGTCGCAAAATTGTGGAACTACGTGTACTAGCCAATAGTCTTGTATGCGAGGAATGTAAAAAAAACATTGTCCCTAAAAAACACAGAATCAGAAAAACGATATGGCTTGGCCAGTGTACTGTCCATTTCTTGTGAATGTGGTAAGATAAACGCTGTCCCAACTGGAAAAAAAACAACAACAGAGTAATAACCCACCGTCAAAAGGTGGCACAGGCATATTTGATAATGTGCTACCTGTGCTACCATTCGACACTGTATTAATGCAACTATAATTTTGATATTCTTATGTTTACCTCTTTTTTCCACATTGCTGTATTGCACTATGGAGAGAATCTTAAAATGTTTGCTTCTTCTAAGTAAAACTATGAAAGTATATATTATGACTGAAATATAAAATTAACGACATACTGTCGTTCATTTGAGCTACATACATGTATATTGATATGGTATCGAAGTGAGACAATGAATGGATACCTTTACCTATGAACTTAGAACAAATTAAGTCAACATGCATGAATTCTTTGTACAATTGCAGGAAAAATAGCACCGTATGATACCTTTTTTTGTTAATCAATGAAATCAGTACATATTTTGGAAACCCCCTACAATTTTTCAGGGATTTGTAAATATTTTTTCTATTTCAAATTTACAAAATACTGTGAGCACTTATACATTTTTGCAAGGCGAGATGAATTTAAAGTCACATTCCAGCATGTTTTGTCTACATAATTGTTATTAAAAGGCTTGATATACATTGCAAACACTCATATCGAGGTACTTTATGCATAGTTATGCATGCTTAATTTGTTTTTTGCTTTTACCCACATATATAATGGCTGCTATCAAATTTCTGTAGTCCTCGCATGTATCGCCACCTAGCGACAAAAGTAGCACCGTGACATGCCAATTTTTTGCTTGCATTTTGTTTCAAATGCCAATATCTTTGTTCACACCAAAAACCAGAGATTTCTAAATTCTTTTGACCAGTGTACCGAACGTCTTTAATAAAATGTACATGTGGTAAAAGATTTTTTTCACTAGTCCGTAGGGCTAGTGCTTGAAAATTTCGTCTAGTCCGAGCCCAACTTCAGGCCGCCCGGGGCTATCGGACATGCGAATTGCCGAGCCCTGCTCTAGCTGAATGGTTTCAGTTTGACCGAGACGCAGACTAGGTTTTTTTACTGTACCCCACCACCAAATCTTCAGGGTAATGGCTGCTCATCTTTATGTCACCATGTGTACTAGTAGTTGTTGCACATGTGTGGACCCGATAATATCACTGGTTGGCTTTGTTGTTTTTGCTTCGCAGGTGTAAGTGCTTAGGTGTCTCGAATTACCTGAATCAACCCTATTAAACGTAGGTCTAGGCTCAAACTAGGCCTATTTTCTATTCGAAAATTTAGTCCTGGGCTAATGACACTGAACCATAACTTCCATGGATAAGCGTCATATCATGGTCAATAATAAAACTACACGAGTGTGAGTGCCTGACCGTAAATTCTGCATGGCACCAGCGTATACCGGTGGATCGGAAATATGCACGAGATGCAGCCCGCCGCATGCGAGCCATCGAGTTTACCCTTCCGCTCCACCGGCACTCGTGCATTTTTGTTATTATATCAGCCGTGAGTATTATTTTAGGCCCTGTTCACAATTCCACGTAATGACTTACAGGTACCCGTCATTCCCAAGATCTTTCCTATGGAAGTCCAAGTGTTGGAGATTTGAAAAGATTGTAGGCCTATCTTTGTATTCAAGAAAACAATGAAACTACACGAATGTGAGTGCCTGGCCGTAAATTCTGCATGACATGAGCGTCCTGGTGGCGCGGAAGTATACACGAGATGCAGCCCGCCGCAGGCGTGCCATCGAGTGTATCCTTCCGCTCCACCGGTACGCATGTGCCAAGCAGTATTTACAGCCAGGTAATTGCAAGAGTGTTGTTTAATTTCCATCCCATGTATGTGTAGTCCATAGTATTCGCCGCCATTTCTTAGTACATGTCCATATCATCCCAGAGGTTATCGACGAGCGTATGCCCCATGCATTTAAACTGTTTAAAACACACATACACACTTACAATTACGTATTTATGCGTTTTATCATTCACCATATAATTTTATTCAAATGTGTATACTATGGACCAGTTTGTTAGTGTCTGAAATAAAGCTTATCTTATCTTATCTTATTTCAAGAAAAAACCCACAGTATTGTGTTGAAAGAGCGATCAATGACAAATACTAGGCCTATATAGCAGGCAATAAATCAACACCCTACGAACGGGCGCATGCCAAAGTGGGCCACGTTGGGCAGTGCGAAAATAGGGCGTGCACGCGACTGTTCTACACGGGCGTCCGGATCAGCAATAAATTCTACACAATGCAGAACGGCCGGTCAATGGTTACTCTGGACTACACATACATGGCATAAATCCACTGTTACACTGGATTTTGCACTTCCGAAACAAATTATAAAACTACACAAGTGTGAGTGCCTGGCCGTAAATTCTGCATGGTGCGAGCCTACCCGAGGAGTGAAAGGATACAACAGATTCTGCTCGCCGCAGGCGGGCCATCGAGTGTATACTTCCGCTCCACAGCACGGGTAAGCGAGTGCCATGCAGAATTTACACTGCCAGGTAATTGCAAGAGTGTTGTTTTATTTTTTCCCTCGTATGTGTAGTCCAGAGTATTCTCCACCATTTCACATAAAAAATGATAGTATTGTGTTGTAACAGCAATCAACGATAAATACCACAGCAGACGATAAATCAACACCCTAGGTGCGCGCGCATGAAAAAGTGGTCAGTGCAAAAGCAGGGCATGCACGATACCGTTCTACACGGACGTGTGGATCGGCAATAAATTCTACAGTGCACAACACCCCGTCCGTGGTTACCCTGGACTACACATACACGGGATAAAATAATAAAATTACACGAGTGTGAGTGCCTGGCCATAAATTCTGCATGGCACGAGCGTACCGGTGGAGCGGTAGGATTCAAGAGATGCAATTCAGTTTGAAGTATATCTTGCCAACGGTTTTGAAAAAGTCGAAAGTGCGAGTTAGGCCTACCATTACAATCTCCATTATTAATATTTACTTGCACAGTAATCAACAGGGATGTGTGCATTTACCGGCAAGCACCCGTACGGAAAATAGCATTAAAATCAAGAATAAATAGCGTAACAATACCAACACCCCAGGGAACAGCTTTGTTTGAGCGTTCCACAAGGCACCATGTCTCAGAACAATCTGAGTGATACCTTTGGAGATGTCCAAAATAGCAAAACCTCACGTTTTCAAGATCGTTACAAAAAAAAAAAATCCAACATCTCCAGTCGAGCAAATTTAAGTCTGTGTACCCCCAGAACTGTCCCTGTGCAATTTCAAAGCAATTGGCCAATTTTTGGGGGGGGGGGTTTTTTGTTTTTTTGTTTTTGTTTTTGTTTTTGTTTTTTTGTTTTTTTGTTTTGTTTTTTGTTTTGTTTTTTTTTTGTTTTTTTTTTTGTTTTTGTTTTTTTTTTAAATTGCAGCACCACGTCAAGATCTAAGTGCCCCAAAAAGGACCCCTATGCAACGTTAAAGCAATTGGCCAGGCGGTCTTGGATAATTTTTTTTTCAATATAAATAAATAATTAAACAAATAAAGCATGAATTTTTAAGCAAACTTGATAAAGACTCGTCTAAGGTACATCCCCACAAAGTCTGAAGTGAAATGGACAACAGTTTTGAAGAAGAACAAAATATGAATTATGGACGGACGACGGACAACTTTTCATTCTGTAAGCTGACTGACAGGGATTTTTTTTTTTTTTTGACAAACTTTCATCTCCAACAAAACCACCTGGCCACTTGCTTTGAAACTGCATATATAGGAACGTTTTTGGGTAGGCCTACCCATAGACCATGTTGGGACAAGTTTTGAGTGAAATATCAAGGTCAACACACAACCATCTAGTTTTTTAGAGAAATATGATGAAGTTTTGAGCCGTTTGGAGGAAGTTGGACTTCATCTTCTTAGAAAATTTTGGCAAAATGTTGGACCTTTGGCTTTGGCTTTGACCATTGAGGGAATTTCTTTTCTAAACAAAAAGTAAAAAAACATTTAAAAGATAAGATTTGCTTCATAGGAAATTTTCCGTGTGTCTCAATATTGGTAGAATTTAAGTTGCATACAATGTTTGTTCAATGATGATCAAATTTTTTACACAATCCTTGAAATTCAAATTTAAAGGGCTTCTTCAGTTATAATAGTTTTGTTGAAGTAGTCAAGCATTTCAATCTTCCAAGTGTGTCTAGTTAGCATTAACATTTCTGAAGTTAGTAAAATTTCTACAACTTTCATTTTCATTTCATTGGATGCACCTTCAGGGCAAACCTATAAATTGAAATTGGATTGAATGGTTCCAGCTACTATGGAAGATATTCAACCTTTAGGTATTCCAAATTTGCCTAATCAGCACATTTCAAAAAGCACTTTCGGATTAGTTTTTATGGGATGCACCTATAGCACAAACTTAGCAATTGAAGTTAGACTGACGTGCCAATCTATAATACTTTTAAATTTTTCAAGTGCGTCCAATTAGCATAAATTAATATAACTACAATTTTCATTTCATTTGATATACCTACAGCACAAACCTATAAAATGATGATGCACTGACACTCCTGTCCAGACCACTTTTGCAGATATGAAGAAGACTTGGAATTTCACTTGCCTGTATTTTGTATCATTATGATATACTATATTTCTATCTATCTTATTTTATTGAACAGGACAAAGTAAAAATGTACATAAAACATACATCACTATTATATAGCTGTATGCATTTTACATCAAACAAATATAAGTAACAGCGTCATGAAAGTACATAAAAATTGTATAGCACTACACATTGATTACACTTATTTACACAGGCAATAAACAAGGATGGCACCCAGCATAATATAACGAACAACAAAACTTATCCCAGGTGCATGTGTAACGGTGGTCGTGTTGCTGCTGCTGTTCTTGATGATGATGATGATGATGATGATGATGATGATGATGATGATGATGATGATGATGATGATGATGATGATGATGATGATGATGATATTCTATACTTTAAACATATTGTTTAGCATGTACTTAATTTCGCGAATTTCTCATTTTACGTTTTGCTTTGGTATTTAATTTCACGAATTTGTTGAAAGATGGACACTGATTTTGATAATCTTAATACTGCAAAACAGAGGATCAATTTCAATAATAGGGCATGGTCGTGCAAATTTTAGATTTTTACCTATATTGATCTTTGAGAATATCTCCGGATATAATTTACGGGTGAGAGAGAGAGAGAGAGAGAGAGAGAGAGAGAGAAGAGAGAGAGAGGAGAGAGAGAGAGAGAGAGAGAGAGAGAGAGAGAGAGAGAGAGAGAGAGATGGAGAGAGAGAGAGAGAGAGAGAAGAGAGAGATAGAGAGAGAGAGAGGGAGAGAGAGATGCGTTCCTTCAAAACTTGCATCGATAAAAATCTTACGACATTGCCTGCGCGTCCCGACCCTATGTCTATATCAAAACATGTAAGAACGTACTGAGAATAACACCAGTGGTCTTTTAATTGTTCAATCCATGCACATAACTGGACCTGAACTAAAGAATTAATTTTGCAATGCAATTGAAGTTCGATTAATACTTTATCTGTTACATTTTTATCATTATTAATTAAAACATTGCTGACTCGAGGGTCCAATTTATTTCTCTTGTAACTCCAGCTGGACCTCTGAGGACTGCATGCAACATATTCAGCATTTGAAGAAATAAGCATGACTTAAAATCCTAAACTTTTTCTTTACTCCCTTTGATGTGGTTTGTAATGGACCTTTACCAATGATAGTTTTGATCATATTAAACATTTGAATTGGTCAAGTGTCCTTTCAAATTCTACAACTTTTGCTGGTAGCTCATTCGGCGTTCCTATAATATGTACTTATGAATTGAAGTTGACATAGCACTTGTACCCACAATAGTTTTTGTTGATATTCAACTTTTAACTGGTCAAATATCCCTTATTAGCATAAATTAAAATTTGTCTGTATTTCATTGGATGCTCCTATAGGATAAACTTGTGAATAAAAGTTGGAATGCACCTCCGCCTGCAACGTTTTCAAAATATTTAAAATTTATATTGTTAAAGTGTACCTCCTAAGCATGAAGCGAACCTCTAAAACTTCTAGTTGTGGCTTATAGGATGGGCCTACTGCACATATCTAGAATTGAACTTGGAATTGTACCTCGACCTATTATAGTTCGAACATAATCAACAGTCTAATTTTTCAAGTGTCCCTAATAAACATGAATTGAAACATTTGTTTGTAGTTCATTGGATGCACCTACAATACAAATCTATGAATTGAAGTTGGAATGACAGCTTTACCTATAATTGTTTTTAATATATTCAGCATTGACACTTTTTAGTGTCCCTAATTAGCATAAATTACAATTCTACAACTTTAGCTTGTGTTTCATTGAGTGCACCTACAGCTCAAACCTATGGATTGACCTTTAAATGACACATTTAGCTTTGATATCTTTCGAGACACGGACCTTTACGAAGTAATTTTAATAATTTTGAACCTATTGACTTTCCAAACCAGGTACACAATTTTACTGCTAAATGTACATAAATTGTTTTAAATGTGATACATGTATCTTTTGTTGACGTGGTGTTTGAGAAAAAAAACTCCGGACAAAATTTGAGTGAAAGAAAAGGAAAGAAAGAAAGAAAGAAAGAAAGAAAGAAAGAAAGAAAGAAAGAAAGAAAGAAAGAAAGAAAGAGAAAAAGGAAGGAAGGAAGGAAGGAAGGAAGGAAGGAAGGAAGGAAGGAAAGAAGGAAGGAAAGCGGAAAGAGAGAGAGAAAGAAAGGAAAGAAGTAAGGCAGATAGAAAGAAAGAAAGAAAAAAAGAAACAAACAAACAAACAAACAAACAAACAAACAGACAAACAAAAAAGAAAAATTTATGTTTCGGAGGAAATAATTATCCCGTTTCCCCTAATGTCCTGTTGGCTGCTAGTCCATAGTGTTAGCCACTATACATAATTATATAGGAGATAAAAGTCATGTATCTTTCACAAATCTTATGTTAAATATGAAACATTTTAACTTTCAAATGCTAATAATCTGCATATATCTGTCTCTGATGATTTGTGTGCACATCTTGACCGCCAGAATAGTTTGAATTATGATTTTTCAAATATCCTCATGGCACTTGAAATCATGTACCCAATATACAATCACTTTTGAAGCTGGTAATAGAAAGTACTCAATTCCTAAAGGTGCCTTCTAGTACATGTATTATCTGTAACCATGTTTATGAATTAGCAATAAGCCTTCAAGTTCCACAACTATGGATCATGTGCTCATCAGCTAAACCAAAACAACAAACATACCTTTAGGGCCTATATTAATTCAGTAATATGGTTTTAAATGACACAAGATTTCTTGGTTTGGTGGCTGGGAAGGCCTTGGTACATACATGTACATTGTATTTTAGTTTTTAATAAAAAAAAAAGGCAAGGAAAACACATTGGATCACCAGGTAATCACGGCTTGCCGGGACAACAGAAAAGGTCAGCGTTCGGCCTGTACATTTGTAGCTGGTGTGTTAATTAAGACATGCTCATTGGCTGTCTCAGTTCTGCTCAGTTTTCACCTGCCTCGCACCTACCTACCCATCTGATCACAACATGCACTCCATATTAACCTGCCGCCTAATATTGTGTTAAGAGCGTATATAAGGTGATGATCTTTGCTTTGGAGGACTGCCTGCGGAGGACGGAAACGAACTGCTTGCAAGTCAATGTGCTGCAGTCCTCTTTGGGTGCCCATGGCTTGTAATCATTCAAACTACAGAAATGATGGCATGGGTTGTACCCATTGAACATGTGCATACTGGTCAAGTGCGACAAACGGATGGCTAGTTGCTATTGCAATATTATTGGGGGAAGGGTAGTCATTTGGATCTGGCAATTGAAACGGGAATGTCCCGTCCCTCTCCGATAATTGTCCTGATTAGCATTATTTAAAATACTACAACTTTTTTGGCGGTCAGTTGCGCTGGCAGATGTCACAAACAAACTTGGATGCACAACTTGAAAGTTCCAGTCTGTCTACAAAAGCTGTGAAGAGACCCAAAGCACAAACCTATAAGTTGAAGTGGAAATGGCACTTCCATATACAATATTGGGCACCTCTGTCTATAATAGATTGAAGATATACAAGATTTAAATTTTGTTATTTTCCTAGTTTAAATGAATTTAGATTTACAACTTGGGTCCATCGTTCGTTGGAAGTAACTATGCGACAATCCTATGAATTGAAGTTGGAACGACACCTCTGTTTGTGATACATTTGGATTTATCTAGATTTAAAGATTTACATTTCTGGTATTCACATAATAAAGTTGGAATGCCACCTCTTTTTATGTTTGTGAAGGTATTTAGAATTTTAATTGTTCAAGTGCCCCTAACTAGCATGATTTAAAATGCTAGGCCTACTTTTCGTAGCTCATTGGACTTGCAGGTGTCACACCTTTATATGAATGAGTTAAAATTTTGTGTCTATCTATCATAGTTTTGAAGATATAAAGCTGCTAAAATTTCAATTGCGCCGAATTTGTTACCCTTATATAAAAACACGCCGGTACTTTTGGACCTGTATCCACTATCGCGGCAACCTTCTCAACTAAGCTCCATCTTTGACTCAACAGGGGGGGGGGGGGGGGGGGGGGGGGTCTTGCCTCGTGTACCCTGTGCTGCTTCTCAATTCATAGTCTGGGGAGCAACTTCAGTGTCTAATGAAAAATCCATATTCTTGGGCCCACCGCTGCCTACAACGGCGTTGTATTTACATTTCCAGGTAATCGTAACTCTGGAAAAGGACCATTATAAAGGGTGCATTACATTCATTCAACAAATTAACCTTCTCTTAACACTAATTACACATATGTTTTGGATACTACCTCTTCAAAATATCCAATTGGGGCTAATCCACAGACTTGGCTGTCATTTTGAAAATTGTGGATTCCACCCCCAAAGGTTTGTAAATGAGGATAGTATTGGGACGGTCTTGATGGTGGTGGTGGTGGTGGTGGTGGTGGTGTGTGTGTGTGTGTGTGTGTGGGGGGGGGGTTATAACATATGAAAGCAATAGTATGTATTTTGCAAATGTTTCAGAGTATTAATAATGATATTATATATGCTGTGGCCGCGATTCACTTCAATATCCAAATCAGTAGGGTTTTTGTGCGACGTACTGTCCCACAATCAATGAATTAGGCAATGTTCAAAATGGCGCTCACCATGTGCCGGCACAAGGTTTCATGTCGCATTTGGATTTGTTACGATGATAACTGCTTCAGACATAACTGAGCAGGCAGATAAAAGTTCAGATATTAAGTCAAGTTCAAGTACTTTAACCTTAGTTTGCCCTAGTAACTCAGAGACCAGACACCTGAAACCTCGCGAAATATTACGGTAACAATCACAGAACAACCGGGGCTATGCGGTTTCACTGAACAACTATGGATATGCAGCTATGCTGTTTCCCCGGCCCAAGTTAACGTTTCAGAAAAGTTTAAATAAAATGCAGTGTTTGATTTGGTTTTACTGCAAAATAACGGCACACTATGGTCACTTTTTCGATAAAGTCTTTCAGCCTGGGTCCATCAATTTCTATTAGGGAAAGGCGGCTGGAAATTAAGTTTTTTTGGTCCATTAATTTTAGGGTTGGGCATATTTAGTAGGGTCTGTCAGGTTCTCAGAACCACACATATCTATTCTTGTCAGGCCTAAGGTAGCTTAAACATTTGTTGAAACATGTTTAAAATGGATGTTCTTTCCCCTAACCCCATTCTTTGGCATCAGTTTAATTTGTTACCTGGGCACAGCCGGAGACACTTGTAGAATTTGAAACTCCCTGACGACTAAAGGTTAGGTGCACAAGTTCATCCCAGATTCGGCATTTCTGCCCATTTTAGAAGTTGTCCCTTTAATGATGTCCTAGAAAAGTGTCATACACCAGAGGAGTACGATTTAGCTCTGCCCGTCCCCAAATGAATTTTTTTTTCAAGAATGCAACATGTACCCAAAGTATCGAAGAGTCTCAAGAGACAGAGAGAAAAGACCCCGGGAAAAATAAAATGTCTGTGTTTGCAGACTTAAAGAGAGAAAGAAAGAAAATGAAAGAGGAAGGAAAAGATGGGAAGACAGAAAAAAGATTTGCTTCGAAGCAAATCTGTCTGTCTGTCTATCTACCGTGAAAGCTTGCATCAATTAAACTTTTACAATATTGACTTCGTGTCCACAAGATGTATCTACAGGAAAAGGTTAGCAAAACGTAGGAAGAATGACACCAGTGGTCTTGCAAACGTTAAAAAAAATGCGCACAACCAGACTTGAAATAACGAATTAATTTTGCATGCAGATTGAAGCAGGATTGATACTTTATCTGCAATAAGTTCGAATATATTCAATATAAATTGAAATCATAAAACTTTTTTTATCACTGTTCATTGGATGTCCCTTGGGATGGCTCCTCCATTAATAATAGTTTTGAGATCTTGAATACTTGGATTGGGTCATCATGTGTCGTCATAAAGGGCCATTATGTGTCATCCCGAAGGGTAATCAAGTGTCAAGAAGAGCCAGTGCGTTGTGTTAAGCCTCTCCTTCTATTCCGTGTGGACACTCCAAGATATGAAGAATCTGCTTTTATGTGCTGGTTTTCTGTCAGATCGATTGTAAATAGGTAAATATCACGTGCCATATCCATAAGTTATACGTTTATTATTGTGTGCCATTATGTTGTAATTATGTAAACACCGTTTGTCCTATGTGTATTGTAAATATGGCAACGAGTGCCCGTGCGCCCGGGAAGTTTCCAGAGTAGTTTGTCAAACTATCAGGCGTCATAGGTGAGACAGCTATATTTATGGAAATTCGAAAGCATCTTGTTAACTAAAGTGGCCTCTGCATTACATTTCCATAACTCACCAGTTAAGTGATTGAATAAATGTGCATGTCATCCATTACGCTTACATGGTTGCACGTTTAGCTCGGCTTCTTAAAAGTGTGGAATACGAAGATGTGAAGCATGAACCATGAAACATTATATTTTCGAAATTTGTATCAGTTAGTGCTGGTAGTTTTGACGTTCTGCTAGTGATTTTGGTAGAACATTTCATTCATACAGAAAGGTAAATGACTGTAAGAGATTTGGAAAGACTTTTCTAACCTTAAACCTCACCTGTAAATACCTACAAATATTTTTACATACACAGCATGTACACCTTTACATGTGTCTGTAAATATTGCATATTTGAAAAGATATTTAAATAACTTCACTGACGTATTAGAGTGTTGAGTAATTCTTAGAAATATCCAGGCGTAAGTTAATATTGAAAAAATAAAAATATATTTACAGACATGTATTGTTTTGCCTGTCCAAAATTCATGTGACGTACTTAGAAATATTCGCAGATTTATTTTGAAATATCCAAATTGAATTCATAAAGATATCCCAGATACATTTTGATGTATGCTTGTATTTTCAATACAAAAATATATATGGAGTTGTCAAGAAAAATTATTAATCAAATGAATTTTGATACATCTTTATATACTCAAGCCTTAAAATATACAAGACATGACACTGTCATATATGTTTCGGCTGTTTGAGGTTAACCTGAAAGCATTAGACATATATTTATATGTATTTGAGGGGTATCTATTAAAAGCATACAAAGGAACCTCTTTGTGCAGTATGAATAATATCCAAATGCATAGTCTCAAGCAGCAGAATTAATTGGCTTCAATAACTCTTGAGGATATCGCAGAGAATCAAAATTGTGACTGTATGTCTAACAGTAAATATTGTAATTTTTGTTCGTGGACACCACAAAGATATATTTACAGGTAATTTGCATATAATACAAAATCAGTTTTAAAAGTTTGATGAAAAAAGCACAATATTTCGGATATGACGTAAGTTGAATGTTGACAGTATATTTTAGGATACATGTGATGCATATGATTCCTACTGTATGAAATGGGCAAAGAAAGAAAAATGGAATTTCATAAACTTGAAGGATGGTTATCAAACTTGAAAAGAGTCTTCAGAAATGGAATTCATCGTTACAAATCCCACATTAAGAATTTCAATACGGTTAATCTCATAATATTCTGTGGCACTCCGCTTCTCTGCCGCGGTCCTGACCAGTTTAGTAGCTAGTCAGGTGGCCTTTAGTACGAAAAAAAAAAACCTATCCCACTGTCGCAACTTTGCGCTCGGCTTGCCCACAGCCCCTGCTGATGATGCCACCTGGCAGGGTCATGGGAGCCCTAATAAGGGCTGCCTTCTCCCTTCCCTTGCTAAGTTTGCCCTCTATTCTCTTCAGTGACTAAACCTAAGATATTATTCCTACTCTCCCAGCACTGCACCAAGAAGCCTTTCACTGACTCTAAAGCAACTGTACTTCCTGGAAAATCGCCCTTCAATCCTAGTATCCATGCTAGCCTATCATTCTCTGCCATGTCCATCACTTGCCTTAAGCTTTTCCACTGCCCATCTCTTGTTCTCCATTGTACAAACAGCTGGTCTCTAAGAGCTCTATAATCTGTACACGGTGTCATCATATGATCAATGGTCTCATCCACATCCCACCTACACACCCTACACTTCCCATCACTCACATGCGTCCAATTCTGTTTCCCCTTCTCCAGATCTTAAACAGCCTAATTTCAAAGGCAGTCAAAGAAAAACAAGAAAGATTTGTAATCAATAACATTGATAAACAGGAAACAATTTGGGGATCATCTGCAATGAGTGTTATCTGGATGTCTTGAAAAATGAACTTGGTATAAACAATATTTCAAACCTAAGAGGAAAAGACGTAAGAAATTACACAAACAGTCCATTGATAATTTGATAAATAAACATAAAGATGAAATGAAAAGAATTTTAATATCAAATCAATTTCTGAAGAGGACTCTTCTATTCCACTTTTGTTCTGGATACCCAAATTACATAAAAACCCTTTTAAATCTAGATTCATAGCTGGTGCTTCAAAATGTACAACAAAACAATTATCAAAGGAAGTAACGTTGTGTTTGACTGCAATTAGGAATCATTTCCGTAAACACTGTAATGCAATTTCTAGAAACTGTGAAATCAATTGTTTTTGGAGTATCAGCAATTCTTCCGCGTTTGTATCTAAAATCAAAGATTTGAAAGCAAAAAATATCAAAGTTTTGAATTTTCTACACCGTACACAAATCTACCCCTAGATGAGGTCAAAAGTTTTCTTTCAGAATTAATAAGCAAAATGTTTACACATAATGGTAAACCATACATAAACATTAATTCATGTACAAAGAAAGCATATTCATCACACGATAAATATATTAAAAGTAACGTAAAATCTTACACTGTTGAAACTTTGATAGATGCTATAAAATTTCTTTTGAATAATACTTTTGTTTAATGTGGACCATTTATTTTTCAACAAATAAAAGGCATTTCAATGGGTAGCAACTGCTCCCCGTCACTGGCAGATTTATATTTAACCTGGCTTTAATTTAAGAATATGAATAAATTGATGAAAAGGGACTTTCAAATGGCTACAAAATTACCAAACAACGCAAGATATATTGATGACATTGCCTCTGTAAATATACAAAATATCAGTGAAATTGCTAAAAGCAATTTACCTCAAAAATATCCCTTTGGAGGGTAGCAATTCAGATGGTTTCACAGATGTGTTTCTGGACTTGCATATTCAGGTCACTAATGACAGGTTTTGCGTTTAAGTCTATTACAAAATAGATGAGTTTAACTTTGAAGTAGTTAACTATCCTTTCCCGGACAGTAATATTTCGGAAACTATTGGATAAAATACAGTTTTGTCACAAATTTGGTCGTATTCTAAATTTCAGGACTTTGCATCTAGAACCAAATTTATTTACAAAAAACTTGAGTCAAGAGGATTCAAAGATGTTCTTTTGATCAAATATTTATACAAATTTTGCTGTAAATATCCAGAGATGGCTAGAAAATTTTAGAGATTTCAGACTTGCCGGTTTTGCTGCTCAATTTGTATTTTGACATCATTCTGTTTAATATTCACCTTTGAGACATTCAAGGCTAGCTTGTTGTTTGTTTGGTGAAACCCCCAGGGGCTATAGGTAGCAAGCAGCTAACCACGACAGTAACAAGCTTGCCTAATTGTACTTGATATCTGGTTAAGAAATATTATATTTTGATTGCATTCTCTTGACTTAAATACTAATGACTTTCATAGTTTTCTCTCTTTTGTTAATATCCAAAGATTATTATAAAGATTGGCTTCTATAATTTTAGTTTTTAGACTTTCCAGTTTTGCCAGCGCTACTTAAATTTTATTTATTTATTTATTTTTTTTTTTTTTGGCATCAGTCCGTTTAAGTAATTTCACTTTCAGACATTTTAGGCTTACATGTTTTCTGTCAGGTTAAACCCCCCAGCGGCTATAAGTAGCAAGCAGCGGCCGACTACAGTTACAAGTTTGCCTAATTGTACTTAAAATCGTGTTAAGAAAGATTATGTTTTGATAACATGTTTTTGACATAAAAGCTAATGACTTTCATTCTTTTCTGATATGTTTAAATGCACATTTACTCAATATTAAGGAATTACTCAAAATTAACCGTATTTTCTCAAATGTCACAAACCTGACACATTACGTTGATACATTGACTCAGTGTTGCCAGTGAAATAGAGCTTAATTGTTCGGAGACTTTCAAAGTGAGGAGTAGGTGTCATCATGGGGTTTGTTTTACATTTCTGGTGCAAGATGTCCATTGTTACTTGTTAGGATTTCTCTTGGTTTGTACAGGTGGTCGAGCTGCAACTGTTTATTTTACAATCACTGGGACTGAATATAAGGCCCAAGTTTGTTTCTACTTCAGTTTTACACTAGCAGGTGGTTTAAGTAGGATAAGCTATCCAGCTAGAAAGGGTACATACTAGTTCAGAGGTAAGTTAAATTGTTCTCATCTGAACCTGTACTTTACAAATTTAGTAATTATGTTTTGCTTGACAGGTTTTCTTCTTTCATAATGAAGCTTTGCATTTATAAGCAAAACTTTACGTACTTAGCTAAGTTATCATCTGCCACGTTCATATTTATTCATTATTATGTGGGTTGTCTGTGCTGAACAGTTAGCTTAGACAAGGAGCCGCTACTCAGAGAGACATGTACAGATACAGGCTCCGAAACATGTTCTGAGTAGTTACCCGCTGAAGACCGTTTAATTTATTTGAGCTAATACAGTCTGTGTCAAAATTCTACAGAAGAACGTCTGCAATATGGACAATAATACTTCCATATTTATTCACAGGTTAGACAGTGACAGGTTACCTTATGGAGAGTAAAGAGTTCGGACTACGGAATAGGGTAATGACTACTAGGAAGTGGTTCTGCACAAAAGGACACAAATACAGTTAGGAATGCTTTAACTAAATTAAGATATATCTGCCAATATTTGGATACACCCTCAATATTAAAAAAAAACTTCTGTGACATTTAAAGAGAAGATATTGGGTTAGTACCACATGGCCACTAAGCCCCGTTTACAAGTATCTCTGTTAAGAAATGATGACCTGACAAGCCCTAGTGACATATGGGACCAGTAAGAGTTAAATAATTCAGCTGTGGCAGGAACTACTCATTGAAAAAGAAAAAAACTGAGACAGGACAATATTCGATAAAATTGACGAAGCAAACGACCTTTGAAATTACTAGTCGCTGCAGACTGGCATAAACGGGAAATTGTCAATGATAATAGGAAGGGTTTTCTCCGACACTGGGGAATTATGCTTCGACGCTACTCCGTTGACAAAGCTCTTAATACGCAAAAACTATATAAGTGCATAATAGACTGTTGGAGTACATTCAGACCACTATATTATTAAGGCACACATAGCCTTTGTCAATCTTGATAGGGTACAAGCGACTCATGCTGTACGGAGAATTCAATGAATAGGACCGAGAAGTTACCACTCGTTCCATTGTAACAAAGTAACCCTGTGGATTTGTTCATATACAATCCTGGGACTGACTTGATGTGCAAAAAACGCATCTTGTATGAAGTGTCTCATCAGGAAAAATGAAGGCTCTCCTACAAAGGTATTTTAGTCGAGTTTATACAGTTTGCGGTCAGAAGCTCAAGTGTACTAGCGGATGAGATTTGTAAATTGTGGGCAACTGAATTCATACCAAACATGTCTCGACACTGTAATATGTAACCATGGACCTATCAAGGAGAAAAGCTAACAGGTACAGGGATTTACAATAAAGATGTAAATCAAGCCAACCTAAAACTCAGCTGTACTTTAAAGACTATGCAGCTTACATGCATAATATGAATTCTTTAAACGGTCTTTGAGTTTTGGACGGGCAAAATAAAGTGGCTGCTATGTGAATGGTCAAGGTGTGGATATGACAGATCCACTGTATCCGATACATTTCAGCTACCAAATTTATTGCTGCATCGGGTCCCTGTCATCATTAAATTGAAGCCCACGCCACAAACCCCCTGTCTGATGAGCAGTGGTACACACAACTAAAAATGGATATTCAGACTGAAGTTGTGGATATGTATGGTCAGCATTGCCGGCACACTGTGCACGGAAGTTAGTTGACATCTACAAAATATGACAGCCAAGTGTCCCATCATGAAATAGAACCTCATGACACATACTTTGGCACCAGGTATCTCACACTTGCGCTCGATAACGTGTTCTGGTGTCGGGTATCTTTACAAATACTGTTTGACCTCTTTGCCCGTGAAGCTGTCATAAAAAGATGCACTCAAAACTTGCTATATTTTCATTACAATCTGAATTACCTGCAGGTAGATGGCAATCAATATCTAGGAAGGCATTAAAGCCACACAATGCCAACAAGCTACACAGATTTTCTTTACAGGGACTGGTAAATGGAACACCATTGATGGGAATAAGATAACGACCTGATAATCAGATATTGTCCTGATTATCATACTTTGACCTGATTATCCCAATGGGCATTGTTTTTATCTCTTCAATATTGACCCAGCCAAGCAGATGCAAGAATATTGCCCATACTTAGAAGCGGAAATGTCAAAGTCAGATTTGCCCACCCTCTGCCAGCAATATTAGACTTGTTGATCAATGACGTTTTCCTGATATAAATGATCCAGAAACATCTTCCAATTAGATGCACTGCTGTATGGGTCTACTGCACCAAAACAAGAAGCATAGACTTGTATTCATACAAAACATTATTTAGGTGCAGATGATGATTTTTATGAAAAATTGCCTCAGGCATCGCGCCAAGTTCTCTACTGCACAGCTTTCAGGCGACTCGTCGCGTCGCAAATGGCCTGTTGCCTCGTGTGGCCACCTCATCGCACGCAAAACATGGTTGTAACACGTTAGAAAAGGATAAAGTAGTACACTTAATAGCGAGCGGAGCCAGCTCTATATATAACACATACAAATTTTAAAAATTAAGGTAATTCATCAATCCAAACCTACAGTCTATGCAACTTGAAAAACGTGGTCACGTTCAAATTATCATCTTTATCAACCTTCAGTGGCTTCCCAGCACAGTGTTTGGGAACCTACTCACGTGGATCATCGATTCACATTAAGTTCTCTCATTTGCTGTATTTGGCATCGCTAGTTTTCCCAGATTTAACATCAATTGGGTGAATTTTTCTCTGATTATCGCCATTTTTCCTACATAAAATTTAATTTCCGGTTAGCCCAGTAACAACTGCACATGACAGAAGCTTCAGAATGCCAATCACTGTGTGACGTAGCATCTAGGGGTAGCTTTTTGCATGTAGATCATGACGTTGAGGACCCCAATGGCCAATGAACGCTCAGATTTGGTGTTATCGCGCGAAATTACAACAGTCACTCTTCGTGCTCTAGTTACGTTTCAGCCACAGGTTATGACACTATTTCAAGGGGGATATAGAGATCTTGGGCACAGTATTTTTTTGCTTGTGGAACAGTGTCTCCGGCCTCGCCCCATGCTGACGCTCGCATCTTAGGCTATGCCTACAACATATTTAGTATAAATGCTCCGCTCGCTACTAGGTTGAACCTACTTCTATATTACAAATAATCGAACGTTTGAACGGTACTCTGCACACTGTCGCCCCTTGCACGTCGCGCCGTGTAGCCACATCGTCGCCAGCAGCTACTAGCACGTGCAGCTCGTCGCCACGTGTAACCGAGCTTTAACGTGTACACGTGACTGCAGGCCTCCACGTGCGCTCAACACTGCATTCACACTGCGTGATCACTGTTGTGCTAAGGCAGCGGCCCGCTTACTATCAGAAAAAAGCTTCAGTCCACCATTATGAGTTTTCAGTCGACCAATATGAGTTTTCTTTGACTATTAAACCATTTTCTATTCTAAATATATGCTTTTCAAATTTGCTGAAAAGTCTTTTTGTTGTTGTTGTTGTTGGTGGTGGTGGTGGTGGTGTTGTGGTTGTTGTGGTTGTTGTTGTTTCTCCGAGGGCTATACCTGGGCTAATGTTTCGTCATTCTTCACCTTGCTTTGAATTTAAACCTCTGCCTTGTGCGTGTGTGTGGACGTGTGTTTTTTCGCCAACACGGTGCGTATTTTGATTCTTTACTTCAGCCTTGTACTATTGGAAGTTTCTGATGGTAAAAAGGACCGGAGCAATGGACTTATCACAAGCGAGTCTTCACAAGCTGTCACAGACTCACAGGTAGGTTCACTAACGTTACAGCCTTGATCACTTCCAGAGTTGTTTTAAGGGACCTATAGGGGCCTACACCTGCCTGTAGCCCCTGTATATTAATTTTAGCCTAAATATATGGGTCTACATTTTTCTGTGTCCCATGTTTTCTTTCTTTCTCATTTATTTATTTATTTATTTATTTATTTATTTATTTATTTATTTATTTATTTTACATCTCCCCCAGTTTTCTTTGATTCAACGTGAGGAGAGGGATACGGGTTTTAATTTCCGTGCTGGCGTATTGGGGCATTTTAATTCCCGTACCAACGTACTGGGACCTCCCGGCATTGTAATAAACAACAGTCTTTAAAGGATATAAGTTTAGGTTTGAAATCACGTAGGCCTATAGAAATTATCACTGGGCAAATTTTGTTTGTGGAAATAGTGTTGAATGCAACCTGTGGAAAATTGTGAACCTTAAAATACGGCACATAAAGTTTTTGTATTAATTATTATTAAGTCTGTAAATTGTAAGTCGAAAGGCCTAACGTGATACGATCCTGTTATGGTCATTTTCATTATCCCAATTCTTTGAAACTAAGAGCTACGTAAACGGCATTGTTCGAAAGGATGAATGTAAACCCTACGCGTCGTGTGCTACGCTTTCTGTAATGTGAACCTTGTCTGGAGTTTCCTTTATATTTATAAAGTGGCAGAGTAAAATGGAGACAAGAAATGTTTGATACAGACAGCGTTATGTCATTTTTATTGTTTTTTCTTTTATGATGGCCAACGATGGAGGACAGGCAAACATCTTAAGGGGTTACATCCAGTGCTCTTTTTCATTACCACTCCACCATCCTCTGCCTGACAGACTTTAGGCCTACTGACGTTTGAAGAAGAAAAGAGAGAGAGACAGAGAGAGAGCGAGAAAGAAAGAAAGAAAGAAAGAAAGAAAGAAAGAAAGAAAGAAAGAAAGAAAGAAAGAAAGAAAGAAAGAAAGAAAGAAAGAAAGGTTTACACAGCTTTTTGCGAGTTTGCGAGAAAGCACAAGATCGAGGAATGACTAAAATTTAGTGTAGGCACTCAGTTTACTGTTCTAAGCTAAATCCACACACTTTCCAATATTCGTAGAACTATTGGGAGAAACTTGCCTTTTCGGAGAGTCTTAACGTTTATAGAATCTGAATTTGATATCGCACGAAACGAATTAAAATAACCACAAATTGATGTTAAACTTGGCACCCCATAGTTGTGTGCCGACTCTCTACCGCATATATTGCTCTGATAACAAAATAATATACAGCAAGCATGTGAGTATTAAGTAACACAAATCGCTTTAATTTCTTTCAGTGCCAATCAGGTCTAAGGTCGATCTGCTTAAGTCATACAAGTCTGAATTATCATTAGGATCCCAGATTCGCATTCTTCGTAAAAAGACCTTTCATTCAAGTACCAGTATGCCTATACAGTAGTCCCTCCTTTGAGAGACCGCCCCTAGTGCCACCCAAAAGGCGGTCACATAAAGCAGGTGGTCCCTCAAAGGAGGTATAAATAACATGAAAAGTACTACAGAAAGACCTAACAAATGTGGTCTCTCAAAGGAGGTGGTCTCCCAAAGGAGTGGTCTTTCAAAGGAGGGACTACTGTAGTTCCAAAGAGAAAAGCTGTTGACTCAATCCAAAATTTGGCTCTAATAGGATTCACAGCAAATTTGCTTTCGGATATCATCTACGAATGTTGTATTCCTCACAATTATGGATGTATAATTGTACTGCTTGTATATCGCAAGGACAAATGCACTTATATTATCGTATCTTTGGTATCCTAGAGGCTTAATTGGTATTCCCCCTTCTCAACACGGCCAAAAATCGGCGTACATAATGACTGGAATGTGCCTTGTTACAACATGCCCAAATTAATGCATAAAACTAAAATTTGCGTTACTATAAAACAATGTTAAACACAAGTGGCAATGCACTATGCGTACTGACCACACAAATTTCTTCCCTTCTAGGTATTTGCCCATCTCAAAATGGCCAAAATGCGTCGGGCATAATGGCTCTAATGTGCCTTATTTCAACATGCATCCCCACTTTTTTTTCAGAAATCTGGAATGGTTTGACCAAGAACCGCACAGTCATTGAGTCTACAATACTAAGGCAGTTACCTCGGCATACACCTGTACACTGCGTATCGCAAACGTGCCTTTCCCTAGAACTAATAAACCTTTTTTTAGACTTTCTGTTTATTTATTCGCGAGCCCCCGAAAATATACATGTGGCAACTCTACTGCAGTCTGCAAATATGTCTTATATGTATACACATGTCAGAAACAAAATGAGGCTTATTCGGGCGACTATTTAACGGTGACAAGGCAAGTGGTATCTGCCTGTTGTTCTGTACGGCTAGGTGAAGCTGCGTCTATGTCAGACTGAGTCTGTAACAATACATCTTGTCCAATTTTTTTTTTATTTTTCCTGACTGTTTTGAGCCGTATCAACATAAGTATCGGAGCAATGACGGTATATACACCAGTCCATAACCCCATGAATCGCGCTATTACCAGATCACTTGGTAGTTCATTCGTAGCAGTGAACACTGCAATGATCCATAGGCACGACAGAGGAACCCAGAATACAAAACATAGGACAACCAGAAGTAAATATGTTTTCAGAGTTCTCATTTGCTGTTGCATACGCGTTTTAGATTCCACTCCCAAACGCCCTCTTTTAGAGGACGCCTTGTACGCTTTCATGTACACAGCGATGGAAAGGGCCACGGTGGTCGCGTTCTGCAGATGGAACTGCATGCCCACTGAGATCAGGGTTATCCTTTTGAAAAGTAATGGTTCCACACTGTTTCCTTTGGTGTGACGTATTATTATTGCTACCAGCGGGCCAATACACACATTTAGCAGAGATATAATCCAAGTCAAAGCCAGCATCCAGTGAGATCTTTTCTTAGTGACAATAATACGGTATTGCAGGGGTCGATAGATTGCCACAGTTGTGTCAACAGCTATGCTCAACAAGGTGGCAGTGGATACTAACAGAAATAACTGTGTAAAAGATAGCACTGCTGTTTTTAGTGATAAAATTTCCACCTTCTCCCTAATATCATAATCTAATGCAATCGGTAAACTCAGAGAAAACAGCACATTCGTTGCACTATAATTCCGGACAAAATAGCGTAGAGGAATACTGAGATCCCGCAACAACCGCATTACAGCTACATTTGATACGATTGCCATAGGTACTAACAATGCAAATGCCCACATTATTTCTCCGTTGTTCCAATCCTGTCCTTGAGCACTACTCGTGTTGGCTACAATCGTGATCGCCGTACTTTCCGTAATGTTTATGCTCCGTGTCTCTGTGGATATTGATATATATCTTCTTGATATATTTACCATTGTGAGCAAGGTCAATTATTTGGGAGAAAACAGTTGAGTTGTGTACTCCTGGTTGATGTATCAACTCTCTGCCAGTTTTACCGAATCACGGGTGCTTGTCCGCAGAAAAATAATCTTGACGAGGTTCACGCTAATGCCCCACTCCACACAGCGCGCTGTGAATGGTGACGACGGATAAGCGTCTGCTACTTTTACTAACAGTGTCGTTCCATGGACTCATCAGACAAGAATGACTGAGTATTGGCTGCAGGCGTGATCATCCATTCAGATGAAGCGCCCTATGAAAAGTCCTGCTTCAACGAAGGAATATAAATTTCACTATATTATGTATACATAGTGCCTTCCAGTGACAATGATGCATATTAAAGACGAGGAATGAATGCGAACGCAATGATCAAACATGTTTCCAGGTTTGATGGCTTCTCATCTGGCGCAGGCGCGCTGCGTGTGACTCTAAAGGATTTTTGGCCAGCTGTTCAAATACTGCAGGCATTTTGTTCACTTGATTTGCAAATAGTGTGCACCTGATGTCCTCCAAACTCAAATATACACAACACTTTGATCCTGTCCTTCACTGCCACTGTCCATTTGTAAAATATAAGTACCTTAAGTACCGAAACTTTTACCATGACACGTTCGGAAAGAGGTATTACAAAAAAGCTATACCAAACTGTGGGATAACTACGTTCTGTGACAATATAAATGAAACAAGACACATTTGATTTGCTTGTGAGCAAATCAGTCTGTGTGCCTAAAAAACGTTTAAAAAATACTTATGTAGTATTATTTAACTCCTACAACAATACGTTTTATTAAACTATTAAAAAAAGACACAAAGAAGCTGTGCCACAAACCTATTAATTGTAGTCGAAATGGCACCTCTATCTATATAGGTTTTGAAGTTTTTCAATATTTAAATTTTGTGTATTTGCTTAATTGGTATAAATCAAACTGTTACAACTGGGATTTATATGGTTCATTGTAATTAGGTATCTCACAAACGTATCAATTGAAGACAGAATGGCACCACTAGCTATAACAGTTTTGAAGTTTTCCAGATTTAAATTTTGCGAATGTGCCTAGTTTGCATAAATTTTAATGCTACATCTTTGGCATATATGCCACTGGATGCAGCTATGTCACCAACCTGTACATTGAAGTTGGAACGACACCTCAATCTATAGTAGTTTTTAAGTTATCCAAGATTTAAATTTTATGTATTCTCCTAATTTACATGAATGAATTAAACTTCTACAACGTTTGCTTGTGGTTCACTGGGTGCGCCTATAGCACAAACCCATGAGTTATGGTTTATATGGCACCTCCACCTTTAATAGCTTTGAAGATATTCAACATTTAAACTGCTCAAATGCCCCTAATTTGCATTAATTAAAATTCGACAGCTTCTGTTTGTGGTCCATTGGATGCCATTGGATCAAAAACAGATGATTCATCCCACTACAAGGTTGTACACCATGCTAAGTTTGGTACTTTTCGGAAAAGCAGTTCGCAGAAACACTGAGGACAAAAATTACACGGAAATGAACGAAAAAAAAAAAATTTGAGGTAAAACAAAAAGTCTGCGTGAACACAGGCTTAATAAGTAGGCATATAGTTGTGGTCGCTTTCCGAAACGAATCAGTACATCATGCTACCCGCGTATGAATTGCCAGAAGTCCTCGCTCATGATTTGAAACAAATAGAAAATAGGAAGTAATCGAAAGGAAGTGGGCGAACATTTCTGTGATCTGACGCATCAGTTTATCTGCCCTTAAAATTTTAAAGTGTCAGTCTAATCGTCAATCAAATTGCAACAATGTAACATGATCTTTCTGTAATGTTGAGAGACATTCACAATTGACTTATTGGGACAACATTCAATGAGACGAAATAATACAAATAATTGAACGAAATGCCACATTAATTGACAATATTTTTAGTAGAAATTCAAATTCTTGTATTCCTGTAGAAAGTGGAATATTGGTTCACAAATTGTCAGACCACATGGCCACAATTTCTGCTATTAACTTTAATTTAAATGCCAATTACAGTAACAATAAACAATTACAATTCAGGGCCTTCTCAGGCAAAGCTACTCAGGGCTTTCTCCAAGAGGTAAAGAATACAGACTGGGAAACTGTTTTTGACAACAATATCAATGCTAATCCACAAATAACATATGACCAGGAATTTGCTATCAAAATGGATGAAATGATTGATAAACACTTTCCCCTAAAAAAGAAAAAAATTTAATAAATACAAACATAAAAAAAAAAACAAAATGGATTACTCCAGATATTTTGATTAAAATAAAACAAAGAGATACCCTGTACAAAAAAGGTTAATTCTATCAGTCCGCTTTATGATTAGAAGGGCAAAATCCGATCATTATCAAACAGAATTTAATAAATACAAAAATGATATTAAAAATACATGGAAAACTATTAAAGATATCCTCAATAAATCCAATACTCACAAAGAATTCCCCAAGTATTTCAACGTCGATAACAAACGTATAACAGACACAGAGACAATAGCAACATATTTTAATGACTTTTTTGTAAGTATTGGCCCATCTTTAGCTGAGAAAATAGATACTCAAGGGGAAAAACCTTTTCATTCTTATTTGCAAAATATTAACGTTAATTCTACCTTCCAATTTATTCATGTTGAGGAAGAACAAATTAAAATAGTGATAGATAACTTAAATCCAAAAAGAAGCGCTGGAGTAGATAACGTATCTTTAATTCTTCTCAAACTGTGCTCTGAAGATATCACTTAGCCTCTAACTGCTATAATTAACCAGTCATTAAAAAATGGGGTCTTTCCAACCAAATCGAAAATTGCTAAAGTAATCCCGATATATAAAAAAGATGATCAACATGACTTCAATAATTATAGACCCATATCTCTCCTTCCGTCCATCTCTAAAGTATTTGAAGAATTGTTCATATGCAGTTATTCCAGTACATTACAGATAATAACTTATTTTACAATCATCAATATGGTTTTAGAAAGAATCACTCTACAGAAACCGCTGTATTAGAACTAATTGACAGGATACATGCGGATCTTGATGAAAAGAAACTGCCAATTGCCTTTTTCTTAGACCTTTCTGAGGCATTCGATATTAAGCTTTAAAAATACTATGGAATTTCAAATGTGGAACTTCAGTGGTTCAGTAGCTACTTAAATAATAGATCTCAATTCGTCGAAATTAATAATATTAAATCCCCAACACTAGAAATCACTACTGGAGTCCCCCAGGGATCTATTTTGGGTCCTCTTCTGTTCTTCATTTATATCAATGACCTGTCCCAAGCCAGCAGCTTTAGCTCAATTATGTATGCTGATGACACAAGTCTATTAAACATTATATGTAATTTTAACTATGAAACAACACCCCCATCCACACTAACTGAAAAAGTTAATAAAGAATTAGCCAAAGTAAGTGACTGGCTTGTTATGAACAAATTATCTTTGAATGTAAATAAATCAAAATATATGATCTTCCATACAAAACAGAAACACTTACCTCTTTATCAATTGCCGGATGTTATGATAAATAACCAGCCAGTTGAACGAGTTGGAGACTTTAGTTTTTTAGGTGTCTTAATAAGACACCAAAAAATCATAATATTAGATGGAGCAAACATGTTAATTATGTATCAAATAAATTATCCCGAGTGTGTGGCATACTCTCTAGACTAAAAAACCTACTGCCCCAAAAGTATATTACAACTGATTTACAATGCCTTATTTTTACCACATCTGAATTATGGAATAACTACTGGGGGTTCCACTCTTGGAGTAGACTTGTAAAGCTGCAAAAGAAAGCCATAAGATCTATTAGTAATAGCAAGTACAATGCACACACATCTCCTATCTTCAAAAAACTTGGTCTTCTTAAGTTCAGTGATATATTCAAGCTATCTTGTATCAAAATACACTACAAGTACAAAAACAATGGGTTGCCTAACTATTTCAATGATATGTTCAACTATCACCAGACACAACGCACTGATGGACCGAGAACGGTAACAATACCACGTGGATATGATGCAACAGAGCATAATATTCCTATTTTAACCCCAGTGATCCCAATACTATTTACAAATACCAAAATTAATCGATTGTGTTTAAGACATAAAATACCGGATTTAATTAATGAAAATTACTTACCTGACATAGTTACGACAAAAATTGATACACACTCCTTTAAAGGCTTCTCACAATATGCTAAGAATCATATTATTAACCACTATGAAATTAACTGTAACATTATTAATTGTCACACGTCTGCAACAGACGAAACTAGTCATATGTATTATTATTGTCACTTGGTCTATCAACTTAAGTTTTGTAATATCTGTTATCATTCAGCTTATAGTAATGTGTTAGAAATCTTATAGCGTATGAGTTTAAACATAGTAATTAAATATAGTATATCTTTAGGGTGGCCTACATGTCAGCGACTCTTCGGAGTCTTAATGTATGGTCTCCTGGTTTTTAAACATATAACTTTATTCTTGTAACGCATTGTGCAATATTGTTTAGACCAAATGAAGCTATTCTATGTATATCTATCTATGAACATCTTTGCACTGGAAAGCCTGTTCAGTCAAAGTGTGCTCTTGCACAGGGCTCAGTGGGTAGATATGAACAGGCTTGTTCAAGCCTAGCAGCTGTTTAAAACACCATGGCGGTAAAAAATGAATTACTACGACACGAGAAAAAAAATAAGACAAGACAGACCCCCTCCCCAAACAAAAACAAACAAACAAACAGAAGAAAAAGAAAGAAAAAAAAAGAAATGTATCCACGATACGAAAAGGTGGATGAGGTGTTCGCAATCATACGACCAGCAACAAATAATTTTGCCGGGTCAGAGGCGTGTATACCCATTGAATTGTGTTGGATCAAACATTTTGTTTTAATAAACTGCTCATTTTTGAAACTCGGGTACTAAGTTTATAGCAATGGTTCAGCTATGTACATAGATTTACCATACCATAATAAGTAGGCATCCGCGGTGGAATTATTTTTAGTTATTGGGGCGTGAATGCCTAAATGATAATTTAAAAAATGGGAATGAGCAAACGATAAAGTAATCGCTATTGGGTGGGCGCACGAATATTTCTATTGTGCTCCTGCCTAGTATTACACAGATATGGTTATACCAGTTGTACGTTCCCTTTGTTGTTTTGCATAGCTATCACAGGCTCTTTGCCAAAAGTACTTTGCCTGTGCTGATACTCATTAATACCCTAGGCTATTTGCCAATCGTACTTTCGCCTTAATTCATACACTTGACAATAGACATTTCCCTCTGCAATCACTTTCGGACATTTCTCTAAGTTCATGACCGCAGCATTATTAGTTCAGCAAAGCTTTGTCAAGTTGACAAAGTGGGTGTGTGCTTCCGTAAATATTGTCCCGCCGTACACGGTATAGAGTTTAGCTTGATGCATCCGTGCTGCAAAATGAACAGAATAACAGCTGCTTTCTTTGCTTGAATGCATTTTCATAGTCGTGAGTTATACGAGGGGACATATACATCCCTGATTTTAATTTTATTTTTTCTCTGTATGCCCACTGTAGTAAAGAGTCTCACTATCAGAAATCTAATAAAATCAATATTATTAAGCGAGATGCGGAAATTTCTGACTTAATACTAGTGCATAAATATATTAATCAACGCATGGAAAGCAAGTCCTCGTTCCATCCTTAAATATATTCAGGTAACTATCATGTATTTGTATAAACTTTATTGACTGTACCACAAAAACAGAATATATGGCATTTTGTCACAAACACGTGTAAAGAAAATACAAATACAGCAAAGTGTGCACAAATACAAAATGATACAAAGCACAACAGTTACAAAATCATAGAAAAAAAAAAGAAAAAAGAAAAAAAAGCAACAACTCAATTATACATCATAACATGTACACATGAAATTTTGACATAGACATACCAGATATACGATAATCATGATAATGCAGGATGGGACGAGAAATATTACAAGGAGTTTCCTCTAATTTCTATACAAGATTTTAAAAAGGGTTCTAATTTCGAGATTAATTCTGTGTCTTGTGATTTCATAATAAATTTGAATTTCTTAAAGTCTGAATATTTATCAAAATCAACGAAAATATCTTGTAATGAGTGGAATAGAATTAACCTGGGTGAGCAGAATAACTGACAATTTATTAAGAAGTGAATTTCGTCCTGTATTCTGGATGCCAAATCAGCTTCAGTTAGTGGTAACTCACAGACTTTATGATATTGGTACTGTGGCCACCACTTAGATTAATTTTCCTATTTCTCTACTACAATCAAGCGCGAAGAATTAAACGTACAAGCAATTGATGTCATCATGGAAATGGAAGACCCTCTGGTGGCTTTATACCTTATCCTACATGAAATCTGAACCTTCTGCTTAATTGAAAAAAATCAGCAGATATTATAGTTTGATGCAACCGTACGCTTTAACTCAGTAGAATGCGGACATAGATTTTGCCAAGAGATACTCAACATAATAACTAGTTGAAAACCAAATCGCACAAAGCCCAGGACTGTGCTCACCAAACAAAATTCTTATTTGAAACTTAGACTATGCGTTACCATAAAACAATGCTGTCATACACAAACGTTCATACGCAATGTGGAGTGAGCACACATATCATTCCTCTCCTTCATAGTCCATATGTAACGTAAATTGTCCAGGAGGGTAAGTCGTGGACCCCTAATATTATTCTTTGGGACGTAGCAACAAAGTGGGTATCCTCCTGAAGCCAGCTTTTGAGTGTGCAGTGAGCGATTTTTGTAAATGCCTGACTGCTCGGTGTGTTCACATTTTAATTTATTCAATAATGGGTAGTTTGTTAGCATGGTTGATAATTTTAAATGCTGTTTTGATTAAAAATTATTTCTGACATCACGACGGTCGGGCACAAAGTCACTATCACGAAAATTATGAAGTCCCAAAAACTGGCGAAGCCACCATTAATTACATATATCAATTTCATGGATAAGTGCTAATAGCTGAATAAATAATCCATAAATCTTGTTGGTGTGGTGAGAATTATCACTCGGGCCCAAGGAAAGCAGTTGACCCGGCCCACTCATTTTTCTGTCCAGAAATATAAGCATACTAGTACTTGAATGAAAGGACTTGTACTTAGAAATTTTAATCTGGAATCATAATCATAATAATTGAGATGAGCAGAACTTTTGCTGTGGTAAGCACTGACATAATTAAATTATAAGTGAAATTGCTGGCAGTGCAGTGTTTCTGTGTACTTGGTGACTTATTAGTTGATCAAATCAATCCAGAAGATACACCTGATACCAGGGCTATAAAATGATGCATTTTCTCCTTCCCTTTCGGTAAATATTTAGCTCCTCCTCATGATTTCCCAACACTGCATGCAGGACTTCGCTTTGTCTTCAATTTGGGCAATACAATCATAAAAGCGCACGGGTAGCAAGTTTCATTTTCTGCACCGAATTTATTCAAATAATACATTTATGCACGTATTTGTTTAATCCTTACAGCCAAAGGACTACATTAATAATTGTGTACACTTATACTTACCCACATAATTAACTATTCAGTGCAGAGCTAGACTTTTCCAAACTCTTTGAAGCTCGCTTATTTTATTCCAATTTACGAAAAGGATGGCTAGGAGCCATTTTGCAACTACATGCCCACTTCTCTTTTAACCTGTATATCCAAATTATTCGAAAGAGAGTTTTCTGTTTACAGAATAAATATTCGCTATGAATTTTAGTTTGGGTTCCTTTAAATACCAGGCACACTACAGAAAATGGTGTTATCTAGCTGGCAAGGTATTGGAGGCATTGGAAAGATAGGAAAACACACAAAGCATGTTCTTTTACTTTCTGTTGCCATCAATGCTGCCAATCATGGTGTGCTGTACAGGGAGCTTTCGTACCATGGGATATAGGTTATACCTCAGCAATATTTTCACAGCTATCCAACTGGGTCAAATCTAAAGATCGTCCAAATGTACACATTAAAATATTTGTTTGAATTGATACACTTCATTTTTACGGAGTGGTGAGTATTCTGAGGTTATAACAAACAAAACATATTCAATTAGGCCTTGTCCTGGCTAAAAACTTATGCAGTGGTCTTTGTGTATGGGATAAACAATGTGGAGTGGTAACGTGTTTCTGTTAACACGCTATCACTCAGTGGGCGAGTCTGTCCTTCTGGCAGATTACATTTACACCAGATGAACACAATGTTAGCTGACAATAATGAATGAAAATGACAAGATGTACCGTTGAAATTTCGTTGTAAGTCCTACTGGTGGATGACATATACCATAGGTGAACGGAGTTTTAGATATCTGGAAACAGCTTTATTACAAGAATTAAAAAAAGCGCTTTTACAAAGAATGACAGCAACTGGAGAGATCGAGACACCGGAAGCGTTCGGTTACAAAAATTTTCGTCTGTGGCGCAGTTTCTCTTATCCTAATTCTACTTAAATACAACCACAAATACAACTCACGAGAGGGGTTCATATAGGCATTGCCTGCTCCTCAAACGTTTTTTCTTTCAACAAATAAACTAAGTTTAAACCAACCAAAAATTGAAAAATGACAGTTTTAAATGTTTGGGTATCTGACATTTTTATGTACGAATTTGATTTTTATGACTTGCTGCGCTATTTTAAAAACATTGTTAATGTTTACATAATTTTGTAGTTTGGGTGGAACTGTTTTAACTATATGTACTACATTATTGGTGTATTGTACATATTAAGCGCTCCTTCAGTTGGGAGAATGATAAGCTCATATTTTTCTCGCAGCTGAAAATCATTTTGTGAAAGATTCCATGATATAATTTTCTGATTATGTGTATGTGTTGTGATGTGTTCCTGTCCTGCATTAATGCACAATGCTGATCAGCAATAAAGCAATCTGTTTGTCAAATTCGAAAAAAAACTTTGTAGTTTCATAAAAATATTAAAGCATTTTTTTATGCTTGAGATAATTATAATAAAAAAGAAGATGCATAAGGAAAGTTCAATGTAATCGACTATAGTGACCGAATTACTGAACTTGGAAAATCGTTTTCAAGCTATCATAGACTCGTCATGAATGTCTACCTGACGTCGACGTCTTCCTAACTTAATGATTTTTATGTAATTAACATTTTTTCAAGATCAGTCCTCTTATGAAAGTGTTGTGTACAGTGTGTAAGTTCAACCTTAGTTCGTGGCAATCAGGAAACCAAATTTCTGCATTGGCTCTCCTAAAATATATGTTGGTATCATATAGAACAAAGTGAATTAGGAGATTTATTGAACAATTAGCTCCACGTCATTTTAAGATACCCTATGTGTTTAAGTTAGTATACAACCAGCGCAGAAGGAGAATGAACCCACTATAAATATTTGGTCACCACCACACGGAGGCTTTTAAAGAACGTTGGCCAGAACGACTGCAAATGTGTCAGCATAAAAAACGTAGATTAAAACTTAAGTGATAGGTACAAGTGCTTCAAACGATGTTTGGTAAGATTCACGTTGCGACAATATTATAACATTCTGCTGCTACGTGACGCCAAGCACAGTTTGATAAGAGTGTACGGCACTTTAGTGGAGTTCTGCTTATATGTGCAGCCACGTTTGGTGAGACTGAAAGTAATGGCAGTTTGTCTGTACTTAAGGCCATACCTTAATTGTGAGAGTGCGTACAAGGCAAGTTATGTCCCATTCTCCTCGTATGTGAAGCTATGTCGGGTGAGGTTGTAGACTATGGCAATTTTGTAACATATCTGGAAGGAGGTTTATGATTGTCTATGTTCTAACAACGACTGGTTGTTGTTATTCTTGAATGTTTTGTGTCGCACGAAGAGAGTTAATGGCGTAATGGTGAAATTTAAAACAACCCGAGTCCTCTAACATCGGCCATTACATTGTAAGCACGGGAATTGTACTCATTAAGGGAATTGGTGCCCCCCCCCCTCTCCAATGCGACTTTGTGCATCTGGGCCACAGTGTCCTAAGTTAGAAGCAGATTTGTATGCTTTAACCGCCCCCCCCCCCGGGGGGAGGGATACTCCCATGTAGGATTGTACTCCAAAATGCACCAGGATTCACCAATGCAGCACTTCTTTCAGCACATTACAGGATTAAGAAAGGGTACCTTTTTACATCTGGCGTAGGATTAAGATAGGGCATTGTATAAAAATGTCAGAGGCACAAACCCACCCTGATGTTGAGTTTGTGCCCCCCCCCCCCCGGCTTTAACATAAACAAAAATATAAAGACGGAGTGTGCATATGTTTTGAAGTCGAAAACATCTCCCCCTGATGAAAGGACAATTTTACTTATCGTCGGTGACTTCAAATGTCCATGTTTTTTGCGACTGAATAAGGCAAAAATCAGTGGTCCTATCTAGACAGACTCCAGTGATATGGGTCAGATGGCCGATATGATACGATAACTCTTAGCCTTATCAAGATCTGTATCTCAGTGGGTAGCAGATGGTGACAGTTGTGTCTACCGCCAGTACCAGCAACGAGGCTGATGCCACGAGCAGAAACAACTTAGGAAAAGCCAACAGTGCTGCAGTTTGTAGTCTGGTAACCTCATGTGCTGCACCATAGGTCATGGGGATCGGCAGACTCATGGACATCAGCACATTTGATATGGTAAAGTTACGCACAAAATAACGTATAGGTGAATGGAGGGCTCTAAGAAGACTGAACACTATTATATTGGTCTGTATTGCCAGAGGTACGAGAACAATGAGTGACTATAATAATACCGTTGTACCTGTTCTTTTAATGTGGACAGCTGTGTTTGTAGCAATAGTTGTCATACTTACTAATCCATCCGTACAACACTCATGCGTTATCTCCAAGGAATCTGAGGTTTCCGATATTGATTCATTTGTCATGATTCAATTAATTTTGCGGCATTAATCCATTGTCCCGCCTTCTGTGGTAACTGGGTAGTTTAACGTCCTCTTCATTCACCTTTGCCGTACCACGTAATATGTTGTTGGTGTGCCTGTCACACTGTCGCTGCAAACATCAATTATCTGACCAACTGTAATTTGTTTACGCTCGCGCTGTTTGTATATCGTGCTTTGAGCGTTTGATGTACACCGACCAGAAAGGTATGTAACTGTAATGATAGGAAATGCACAGGAAGACACTGTCTCTGACGGCCACTTCTTTCAGGGTGGCTTTTGGTCATCAGCGTCTGAGTACATGTGTGTCAGCACGTTAACACCATCGACATGGAGAGTTAGTCGAGTATCACTTGTTATGCCTATCGGCGTCTCCGATGATCCCAAATGTTTGATATACATCTTCATGAAAGGCCACTCTCAGTACTAAAAGCTTCCTTTGCCGTCCAGTGTACACTGAGGCAAGACGAAGTAGACAATGCCCTCCGTTGACAAGGAAACACAGCAGAGAAAGGTTTCTTCAATGCAGGTTTGAGAATACACATCAATCATTGTGTTATTTACTATGGAAGTGTGAAGTGGGGGACTTTGACGATATTTGCAGTGACCGTGCATTGTTCTTTAATAGCAACGATTGTATGTGGATACAGAGACGAGGGCACCTTGAGCAATGTACTCTCATCCCCTAAGATGAGCAAAACAGAGAATTGTAAGGGATGATGACGTGGCCATTAAGTTAAAACCTAGATTGAGATCAAATGAATTTAAAAAGCGTATTAAAAAACTGAAAGAGTCAACCTTGTTAAAGGGACGTAATCAGGAGACATTTGTGCAGGAGATCAATGATATTCTGCGTAATGCTGGCCAGTTTAAAAATTGTAAAAATAATTACAAAAAGGAAACAGAGACAAAGCAGGTATACCCGCCCCCCCCCTCCCCCCGTTTGCGGAAAAGGCTGCACATGTAGGTACAGAGACTAGGGCACGAAAATGGCAGAGCAAAACTTGAAGTACAGGGCAAATATTTCGACGAGAATCCATTCTCATAAAGATTCTCCTAAACTTGTCTTTCTTTAAAAAGGAAACTAATTGACAAAAATTCAAATAGATTCTCCCAAAAATTTTGCGAAATTCTGGCCCTGAAGTATAGGAAGACGTTGTTTACCAACTTCCCGAATGACATGTTCATAACAGGGTCCTACTTCAGAGAGAAGAAAATACTCAAAACGCTTGTCCGTTCATGCAGACGCCTACATAAGCCTGAAATCATGGCTCAGATAATAAAAAGCCATGATAAAAAAAGGACAAGCAATTTTGGAACAAAGTTAATGACGCTTTAGGTAAAAAAAGACTCGCGATACAGATAATATCTCAGCTAGAGGGTAGCATGCCTACTGTGAAAATCTGTTCAAGGCACCCCACCAGTAGAGACTGCCACAGCAAATTACAACCTGATTTGGCAGAATTCCTTAGCTTATTAAACTATTAATCCATCAGTACCAACCATTTCATGAATAAGCCATTTGGTTACCACGTAGAACGAAAAGTGGCACAATCCCTAAAATTCGGTAAAGAATCCGAGCTAGATGGAATCAAGAACGAAATTGTCAAGCTGTTTACAAGTGATTACCCTGGATCATCTTGCAACTGCATAATTCCATTTTTGCCCGAAGAAACTACTGACAAAGTTGGAAGAATATCTTAAATTAACCGATTCATAAAAAGGGGCCCAAGGATGTACCATCTAACTACAGGGCCTTTTGATTACAAAACGCTCTAGGTAAATTGTTTTCGCCTGTCCTAAAAGCATATGTGTTTCACATTTGGCAACTTCAGGTTTCTTTTATGTAGGGCAGTCGGGATTTGTCGAAGGCAGGCAAGCAACTGACAATCTTTTCCTCATCAAAAATGTAGTAGACAAGTATTTCTCACTAGGCAAGAAAGTTATCTCAGCCTTTGTCGACTTCAGGTCTGTCTTCGATACAATACCAAGGCATAAGTTATATTTAAAATTAAATAGGGCTGGTATCCCATATGAATTCTATGGTATCAGTTAATCTTTCAAGAGTGGAAACAACAGTATTTCCAAAGTACACTCAGGTTAAAACAAGGCTTAAAGCCTGGAGGTGGGGCTTTTTGTTGTTTTTCCTTTGTTTTCATTAGGGCATGAACATATGTTTACATGTATAATATACATATACATGTATATGAAATTTGGGTACATTTGCGAGTAAATTATCATGGCTATTATAGTAATATCTGTAAGACCTTAATTTACCGGGCTTAATATGAATATTTTGTTAACATTTCAATACATGTAGGTTTGTGTATGATCAAACAAAAATTTATTTCTAGGGTGGGAGTGAGCGTATTTTGGAGATCGTTTATGCGCACGCATAATGTGTTATGACATATGTAAAGCAGCCACAGTCACGTATGAAAAGACCTGTTGCTGAAGCCAGCGAAGAGGTGGAACTAGAAGAATACCTGAGGATTACTCAGTAGTTTCACAAGTAAGTGCGTGTTTTTCATATTTCATTGTTTTACCTTGTACATATTACACGAGCGAAGATGTGTTTGTATAAATTTTGACAGGTTCTCTGCCACTTGCGGTATCATAGCATCAATGTGGTATCTACGCGGTCATTGCCATGTTGACCATCAAATGAACATTATGGCGATGTCATTCACCATCAGCACATGCTTTTGAATATCGGCGCATTGCTCGCAAATTAAACTTGATGTGTGTTTTGAAGTCTTATACTGAGTTGTTATTGTATGTCACTAAGTCTGCTTTATTGATTGCTACATTTTTAATGTTTGTCAGGGTCCACACATAGCAGGCACAATGAAAACTTGTAAGAATGACACTATTTTTTTCCAAGAAAATGAGTCAGATATCTGAATATTTCAGATTAATGAGTCAAAAAAAAAAAAGGAACAACAACTTCAGTCCCTTCAAATTTGCGTCATTATAATGAATATGTCAGATAACTGAGTGTCACTTTGAGTTTTCACTGTATTATTTCATTTGAGCTCCAGTACACTTTAATCAGGTGGTGCAAAATAGAAACAGAATTGTTAGCCCCCTCATCACTGGAAGTGCTTCTCCTCTGGTTTAGTTTGTACCCTTGATCTGTAAAAGGCCACCCTGTACATCTGATACATACAGGTTGTCATTTTCCATTCCAAGGGTATGCAGGAAGATGGACCTTAAACAAGAGGTCTGTGTGAACAGCCCGTGCCTCAGCTGATCTTGACATTCATCACACTTGCAGCTCTATGAACTTTGGAAAGGATCGAGGACACCATGTTCTGAGTAAGTCTGACCTTCATAGAAGAACACCCACACGTGCAACATCAAAGTTCAAGTAATTCTCAAGTTATAATGAAGAGTAAAATTCATGTATGTTGCACTGTGATCCCACAAACGAGGTCAAGGTCATTCATGTACTGTCTCAGCATGACCTTCATACAAAATAGTAAACATGTGTAGCTAACCCAAAACAGATCTCAAGATATCAAGTAAACAGTAAATTTCGTGTCAGTTGTCCTGTGAATTAGCATTAGAATGCCCATTGACTTACATGGTAATCAATAGGAAAGCTGCATTGAACGATAAGTACCCGAATTGAAAATCCTTAAAAATCAGGAATCCAAAGCAGTGCCACCTAGTAAACAACTGTTTGACCCTTCCACAACAATATATCCATCACATTTCAGCTTAATCTGAGGGATGGTTCTGAGAACAAGTGAAAAATAGCAAATCCATACAAAAAATTCATTAAAAAAAATTGCAGCGCCACCTGGTGAACAAATTGGGAACTAGGTGTTCCCGGGAGTGTCCATGTACGATATCAAAGCAATTGGGTGAGTGGTTTCAGAGAAGAATTTTGAAGGTTTGCCCCCCCCCCCCCCAAAACAACAAAATTCATCAAAAATCCAAAAATCAATAGAGCTTGACCATTTGAACACACTTGGTAAATATCCACCCAAGGCACATCCCCACCAAGTTTGAAGTAAATCATATTATTAAAGTTACGACCATTACAAGAAATTCCTATGTTAAGTTTTCCTATTAAAACTTTTGTAGTGACTTTTGAAAAAAAATCACAAAAAAATCCAAATTCATTGGAACATGACCATTGGAACAAACCTGGTAGACACCCACCCAAGGTACATTGCCACCAAGTTTGAAGTTAATCTGGATGATGGATTTGGATAAGAATTCGAAAATGTAAATTAGCATTAGAATGCCCATTGACTTACATGGTAATCAATAGGAAAGGTGCATTTACCCCAAAGGAGCTGACTTGAAAAAATCATTAAAAATCAGGAATCCGCAGCATTCCCACACAGTGAACAAGTTTGTTTGGCCCTTCCATTAGGAACATATCCACCAAGTGTAAGCTTAATCTGAGCGACGGTTCTGGAGAAGAAGTCGAAAATAACTATAGCACACAAAAATTCACAAAAAAATTGGAAAAAAACTGCAGCGCCACCTGGTGAACAAATTAACAACAAGGAGTCCCTAGATGTCTTCCTGTGTGACATCAAAGCATTTAGGTAAGCAGTTTCGGGGAAGAAGATTTTTTAAGATTTGTCCAAAAAAAAAAAAAAAAAAAAAAAAATCACTAAAAATCCAAAAATCACTGGAGCATGACCACGTGAACATAATTGGTAGAAACCCACCCAAGGTACATTGCCACCAAGTTTGAAGTTAATCTGGATGACGGTTTTGGAGAAGAAGTCAAAAATGTGAATTAGCATTAGAATGCCCATTGACTTCCATAGTAATCAATAGGAAAGCTGCATTGACCGACAAGTACCAGAATTGAAAAAATCCTTAAAAATCAGGAATCCGCAGCATTCCCACATAGTGAACAACTTTGTTTGACCCTTCTACAAGGAACATATCCACCAAGTTTCAGCTTAATCTGAGTGATGGTTCTGGAGAAGAAGTCGAAAATAGCTATAACACACAAAAATTCATGAAAAATTAGGAAAAAATTGCAGTGCCACCTGGTGAACAAATTAAGAACTAAGTGTCCCAGAGAGTGTTCCTGTGTGATATCAAAGCAATTGAGTGAGTGGTTTCGGAGAAGAAGATTTTTTAAGATTTACCCAAAAATGGACAAAAAAATTCATTAAAAATCCAAAAATCACTGGACCGTGACCATTTGAACAAACTTAGTAGAGACCCACCCAAGGCACATCTCCACCAAGTTTGAAGTGAATCTGGCTGACCGTTTTTGAGAAGAAGTCGAAAATGTGAATTGTGGACGACGGACGGATGATGGACGATGGACCCTCAAAAAACGTCAGCTGACTGACAAGTCAGCTGAGGTAAAAATCACACCAAAATCCCAGCAGAAGATGGGGTTTTAATCACACTTAAAATATGCATATATATATATATATATATATATATATATATATATATATATATATATATATACATATACATACATACATACATACATAGATACATATATATACATACATACATACATACATTTCAACCTCTATTCAGATCGTTCAAAAAAGGCAAGTTATGAATGATTACGATGTGACAAATCTAAAGCTCAACATGTAAATGAATCAAACCAACTTTTAAATTATATAAGTTTTGCTTTGCTTTAATAATAGTTTTCACTGACGCCATTTTCCCTCCCATTAAAACACAACTTTTCCCATCTCTCCGTGACTGTTCTGGCACACAGTTTCCCTATACAGTATATCAATCGAAGAAAAAATAGTTTTAGCATCAAACAAAGTGGCCTTATCGAGCGCAAGGTTGAGTGAGTACAGCACTGAGTGATAGGTCATTCAAAACGTGAACTGAAAATGTCGACAGTCTCAGCATGGCAATGTTTACAAACATCCACTTCTCGCTCGGATCCATGACCTAGATCTTGATTCATCTCAGATTCCCACAATCAATTGAACGCAATCAATAAAGCAGACCAAGTGACATACAATAACAACTCAGTATAAGACTTCAAAACACACATCAAGTTTAATTTGTGAGCAATGCATTGATATTCAAAAGCATGTGTTCGTGATGAGCGACATTGCCATAATGACTTTTTTATTAATGTTCATGTGATGGTCGACATGGCAATGACCACGTGGATACCACATTGATGCTATGACACCGCTAGTGGCAGGGAACCTGTCAAATTTTATACAAACACATCTTCGCTCGTGTAAAATACACAATATAAAACAACGAAATATGAAAAACACACACTTACTTGTGAAACTACCGAGTAATCCTCACGTCTTCTTCGGGTTCCAGCAATGGAACTTCAATATTCAAACAGAGTGCGGTAGGGAATTCCTGGACAACGTCATTTGGGTCATTTACATACAGATCTCGCGCATGCGTACATCTTATGTTTTCCGTCTGAGCCGGCTTTTCGTCTGCTTGTGCGACCAAGAAAATTACGCCACTCACAGCGAAAAGAAACGTGCCCCAGCCGCGCGTGACAAAATAAGACAGACACACACAGTTTCCATCGGTGTTGAAAATATGGAGCGATAGCGGGTTGTAAAAGAAGGACAAGGTCAGCCTTGGGCGTCCAAGTGATGATGATGTCGCTACATTCATTCTGATTCTGAACAGGTCTGATGTTCAGAGCAGTGCCCAGTTGTCGCACGTGCCGGAAAAAAAAAAATCAAAGATCACAGGAGCCGCCCATTTCTTTGAAGTCGTTATATTCAAGTCGTCATGGATACTTGATCTGTCGTGTTTGTAATCAATCGAGATTGAATCCGAATATCATTATCATATTATAACCGCTCCAGCTTGATGAAGTTTTCTTTTCTTTTTCTTTTCTTTTTTTTTTTTTTTGGGGGGGGGGGGGAGAGAGTGGCTAGTTAATCAAATTCATGGGACAAAAGTGCCGTTAATTAAGATCAGTAAAGACAACGGCAACTTCAGAGACAAAGAGAGAGAAAAAACAACAAACAAATGGGCATACTATCTACGTTTCCCGCTAACTTCGAGATAAAATTTTGTCTGCATCGGCAGCTCTTGACTGCACATATTGCGAGGAAGACGTGCCCGCGACCTCCGCTACTTATCAAGCTGTTATTGTCTACGATGTCAAAGATTTATGTTATTCTATTCGTCATCAATTTTCCTAGGGGCACCATAAAATTTTCTCATGAACTTGACTTTATCAGTTCTGTATTTCTATGAGATTGTGCAAGGTATAATGTGTGAGTTTCTTTCTTCAGACATTTGTCTGCATGCCACTTGTGTGGGAAGTTGCAATACGTTGTTCAGAGCCTCGTCCGACAGAGAATTTTACCAACATTTCTCAACGACAATATAACGAATTTATTTTGAAAAATTAGAAAGGATTGTACTTGTAATTTCACATTGCTGTGTACCACACTAGCCAAATGCATTTGCAATGGATTAGAACAAGCTTTGAACGTTGTCACCATTGACAGAACGGTATACTGCACAACGGTCTGAACGGGTCCTCGGGTGTCACACTGTGTTCGCTATAATGGCACATGCGACATGAAAATTTGATGAGGAACTGTACGTTTCGAAACATAAAATTTATTATACAAAGAAGCCTCATTCTCTCACTCTTTCGGCCACTGCTTCAGCCATATCTATCTGCTATTATCGGTCGCAACCGTATATATTCTCCGAAAACACGCACACACAAGTCCAACTAAATAACATCCCATTTTTTTGCACATGCTTCCAGCACAGAATTATCTATCGTTCTTTCTTGTAAGTCATAGGCCTATGCAGAACAAAAGTTGATGTACATAAACTTAAAGTATCAACAATTTTTTCCAAACAAATCATTTTAGTCAAGTAATTCAGAATTTCATCTGGTCCTTTCTAGATCTGCTGTGGGGTTTTGTGTGTGTGTGTGTGTGTGTGTGTGTGTTGTTTGTTTTTTTGTTGTTTGTTTGTTTTGTTTTGTTTTTGTTTTTTTTTTCTTGTTTTTTTTTTTGTTTTTTGTTTGTTTTGTTTTTGATTTGTTTTGTTTTGTTTGTTTTTTATCTCGCATTTCTATTTTGGTAATTTGCGATGAAAAAAAAAAATACTGAGGATTTCAAATGTATCATGTCATGACGCAAACTCGAAATATATGATTGCTTAGTTGCATTGGAACAATCTACTATAGTGTACAGTTGGTAGGAACAGCGCGAGGAAAATTATTCAGACGATAATATTGACAAGATCTTACGAATGCAGTGCATCGTCAATAAAACAAACATCCTAAAACAAAATTTTTGGTAGGAAACACGACGAATCCTCTCTCTCTCTCTCTCTCTCTCTCTCTGCAGATAAGCATGAAGATAGTCTTTTGCTCACTGTAACCAAGGAGAGGGGGGGGGGGGTCGGTACGCTGGTACAGGTAATTATTCTTCTAAAAATAAAAATCTTTCAAAATTTTGGATAGTACGAAGTACGTAAAACAAGACGGCTTCCAGTACGCCAGTACGGTAAATAAATTAAAAAAAAAAAAAAAAAAAAAAAAAAGCAGTACGCCAGTGCGAGAAACCCCTTACCGACCCTGAAGGAGGGCTTTTTCTACCATCTTTGCTGTAACATTAATAACCAATGGAACGGAGGTACCTGCATCCTAGAACTGCTGATACCAAATTATAGACAAATCTTGAAATATGAAACGACGTTTGTTTCACTGCATAAAAATTTAGTTTCCTGAGATTTGAGGTCAATATGTTCCAAGTTGAATCTGTATTTGCAGTGAACGGTGAAGATGACAATCATGTGTTATTGTTTGCGACCATGTGTGTTCTCATTTGCTCGTTTTCCACACTTATGTAATCTAAAGCAAACAAATATGTCTATCAAAATATATACCACAAACACAGTCCATAGCAAACGATCGCGACTTGAATTTATAAAAACATGCACAAGTTTAGCGTCAAAATGAACACCATATATAAAAGCTTTATTTGCTGTTTTGCGTCAATAAATGTGTCAAACATTGTCATTGACACCGGAACATTATGTAAGACTGCATGCCGTCGTCTTCAACTTCAAGTTCGAACGATGCGAAGGCCGTAGGCTTGAACAAACAACATAGGCACCGATGAGCGTACAAACTCGTCCATTTATCATTGAGTCTTGCGATACGAACATGCATGATTAAAATATGATCAAGCACAGTTAATCACATGAAAAATTCTATTCTCGTTGACGGCCAACAAAATAGTGGTATTTCACAGTTTCACTTTGTCTCCGCAGACGGCTCTGCAAGCACGTGGAAACTGCATGCAATTGTGCTTTGCTCTCGCAATATAGCGCACGCCACGTGACCGGCGAGAGCCAACTGGTTCTAAATATATCTCTCATCAGCGAGGAATTGCCCTAGAACCGTTGTGCATGGCCGAATGCCGTTATAAACAACACTTGCATGGTCGAATGTAAAAACTCTTTCTTGCCGCCAAAATATCATGTTTATTGACCAAAACAAAGGCACAACGGTCCTTCGACGCATGATTAGTGATGAATTACGTGGATAGGTACGTGTATGAAATATCGCGGAATGCAACTTTAAAGCACTTACATATTGTTATTGCGCCAAAACAGCGTACTTGCACAAGACTTGTAAGGGGAAGTGATAACTTGATTACATTTTCTCGTGGACTTTTTAGATCACTGTAACGAATGCTCAATGGATTTTTTCCGTCTGATGCATCTTTGGATGTGTTCAGACTGGTAACTGTCTGGATATGCAAAAACCTACGGAGAGCCTCATTGAGCTGACAAAAGTTCGGTGTTCACAGAATTGAGGTCACATTCACCCACGAATACAAGCAAGATACGCCATCATACGGAACTTCTTTTAACAGAAAGGTCCTGATAATGTGCATAGATCGATAAAGAATATCTACATTTTACATCAGCAATGAGCAGTAATACCAGTGTTACCATAAAGAGCACAAATGAAAGAAAATAACTTGCACCTTTTTAAAATCTGTTTCTTGTTTGCACCAGAATACATACGTTTGCCGGATGACATATTCTCACAGTTAGGCTTTTTCAGCTAACAGTTAGGCATTTTCAGCAATTGTGACCAGTGGTGACAGAGTATTTTCTCTTATTAAACCCTTCAGGTATCAGTCTTGTTTATTTTGCCGATATCAAATGTTAAGAATAAAGTCTTGTCACAAATCAGGACTATTAACACGACAGGGATAGTTCCTGGTTTTCAAATATTGAACTTTTTAGGTCTACTATGTACATTGTACATGAGAGGGGGTCTCCTTACGGAGCCCCACCTAAAAAGGCTGTTCATTAAGCCCACAATGGCTTTGAAAAATCAATCATCAAGGGAAAAATATATGTGTCAAATATCGGTAATCGTAGCATAAGCTCACTACGTTTCGCTAATGATTTAATGCTATTTTCATCTGGATTCCCACAGGCCCTGCTCATCGAACCTGCAAATTTTTGTCTAAAACGAGGTCTATTAGTGAACTTGGACAAGAGTATGGGCACAGACTTTTTAAAAAAGGTCAGATTTAGATTAAGATTATCTGTGTTTGACATAAAAAGGCAAAGTGTATAAACATATAGAATTTGGAAATTTAATGAACAGATTAACTGACCATGTGAAGGTAGGACAATAAATTACCGTTATATACATGAGGTCAGGATGACCCAGCCAAGAATGAAAACGTCCGCTACTTCTAGGACCACCTGTGCTAATTTAACCTGAAAATTACACCTGGTTTCAACGAAATCCAGGAATCAATTTGTTAAAGTGAAAGACATACGGCTTATACACAGAGTTGTTACAAAGCAATCAATAATGAAGCAGGTTTCACAATATTCGTTTATATCTATGATTGAACGTATCTAGAGAGCCCCAAATACGAATGTGTATGAAATTTTTCGGTTATGTTCAAGGGTGTGTCCTAAAGTAATTTGGAAATAAAATATCGGATACACTTTTCAGTGTTGAAAGACAGCGTATCTAGGAGCATCACGGTATCTTGTAGCGTATGAATGGCTAATGGGATGAAATAGCTAAAAAAAGGGAAACGCTAAAATATAAATACAAATTTCAATACATAAAAAAATCGCCCAGTTTGGTGACCGTGTTGAACATTGTGATTCGGACGAGTGGTGTGTCTTCCTACGCATAGATATGTGTTGCTAATAAAGCACGAAAATCTTCCTTTATTCTTAAACGTGGTATAGCATCAGGCAAGAACAACCTGAGCTCACTAGGTGTTCCGGTGTCATTGTTCCATGCATATACCAAACCTGCTTTAATGTGTGGCTCAGAAATTTGGTCCCTGTCGATCAACATACAGAAATTCAGAATCCGTTTAAAAATGTTCATTCTCAATATTTACCAAACAGGCATATCAGAGAAAAGCCATAATGATTTTATAAGTTTGTTCTTGGAGACCAAGTAAGACACATACCTAGCAACCCTAGCTAAGCCATGATAATATCCTTCTCTCCATATTAAATATAAAAACAATAAAATACTGACATGGAATCACAATTTTTCACGTGATCTTAATATGTTTCCTTTTTTTTTTTTTGTTTGTTTGTTTGTTTGTTCAATTTCTTAAAACATCTATATGTCCTACTTTTTGCCGGAATTACAAGCCTCAAACCTGATAATATAGTGGCAAAGTCTTTCGGCGTCCTGTTGGTTCTAGATGATAGGTGATGAAAATAAAACTGTTTGGGCTACTGCAGTACAAAAAAAAAGGTATAACGGATTTCTTCTTTCTGGACAGATAAAGGTGTTTCTGAAACAGCTGAAACTATGACCCCACTTGTTCCGCTCTATATACGATGACGATACTACCTATGGAACAGCAGGCAAACATAGGTCATATAGATGTTTTAAGAACATGTACCAAAAAAGAAAACATAGCAAGATTACGTGGAAAATTTGAAGTATAGAAAAGCAATATCAGAACTCCATTTGCGTAATCACCGCTTGCAGACAGAACTAGGCATATATCAGAATGTACCATTGGGGAATGACTTTGTTTACTTTGCGATTTGAATCAGATGGAAACAGAAAACATTTCCGTCTAGAATGCAAATTGTACAAAGAAACTTGGTAAAAGCACTTTTCCTTCCCAGTAATGCTCTACCTTTAGATTTTGTTTCCCATCCCTCGTCATGAGATATGGCGGCTACAAAATTTCGCTACTTTACTAGATCGATACTTTCATAAATTATATTTTGTGAATCATAAATATTAGACATGTAAGTGCCCTCCTGCGTGGATTTCCACTCAACAGCAAAAAGGGAGTATGTATTACAATACCTACAGCCGTATATAAAAAAAACTGTCCTATTTCTTCGGAGTCACTTGTGTGCACTAACGTTTAACATTTTATGATTCATGATATTGTTTACCCTGAAAAATGACAGACCCTCTGAAAAGAACACAGGAATATTGCCCCGCTCTGGTGACACACAAACAACCGTGCACCTTCCCCCGCTCCCTTGCAGTACTAAAAACTCGTGTAAGCATGGTCGCAAGTGTGTGCTTAGAGCTCCAGAGCTAATTAAAATTTTCATGATGAACCAGGTATTTCAGTGATCCTGAAATACCTGGTTCATCATGAAATTGTTCGATATTGGTGACGCCACCTATAGTAATATATGGGCCAAGATTTGACATTTTGAGAATGCTATTTTTCGAAGTTTTTCATTACGTATCACAAAACTTGGCATTAATGTCAATCAGGTTAAAGGACCAAAACGCATTGACATTTGGTGACGCCGCCTACAGTAGTATAAAAGACTGCAGCAAAAAGTGTTTATTTTATTAAATACAATATGTTGAGAAAGAATAAGGCTAATGATACTTAATGTACCATAGCTGTGCATCATATATAGAAGTTTTATGTTGCATAATATGGATAACCTTGACCTACTTTCTTATGGTCATGAAGGGCATACATTTCACGAAATTATTTTTTGTTATTGTCATTACATTTGAACTTGTGCATAGTATCAATAATGGGAATGCATATCGAGGCCCATTCAACAAGTTGAAACAAATTATATTGGGCGATCGCAGCGCATTTCCGTTTCTTCCCACAATGTTACCAAATTTTATTCAACAACAATTCGAAAAAAGGAAACTGTATTTGGGTATATTCATAGATCTAAAAAGGCTCTTAACATGGTGAATCACAGTATTTTACTGGAAAAAGGGACATAAGGCTATTAGGGTGTAGTTTGGGACTGGTTCAAAATTATCTTTCCAACAGAAAACAGTTTATTCAATTAGGTAATTTAACCTCAGCGTAACTTCCGTTCACTGTGGTGTGCCTCAAGGCTCCATCTGAGGTTTAGCTTTGTTTCCTTTTTATATTGATGATTTGCAAATTTTACTTCTTCTGGGAACATCCAGACTGTTTGCAGATGATACTAATATCATTTACACTGGAAATGATAAAGACTGTTTGAAACAGAATGTTGAACTTGATTTGATTTAATAAATAGATTCGTTCAATAGAAACTTGCTCTAAATTTAAGTAAATCAAACTTTGTAATATTTTCAAAAGAATAATAAAGATTCGCCCTGATTTCTATATAAATGCAGGAAATAAGATCTTACCTCGAGTGTCAATTACTAAATATCTAGGAGTAATTATAGATGATAAATTAACCTGGAAAAAACATATAAGTAACATTTGTAATACGATAAATAATTTGCACATACCATTGGTATTCGTCATTTACTTTCGGTTACTTTATTACGGCAGTTATATTATGCATTAGTCATCGACATATGTCATATTATATAGAGATTTGGGGATCAGCTTATGAAACTCATGTTAAACAGCTTGTTATATTACAAAAAAGGCTATTCGTATACTAACTTTAATACCCCCTCAAAAGTCATAATGAAAATTTGTTTAAATTCATAAAAAAGTCTTCCTCTTCATAAGTTAGATTTTTTAAGTATTTATCTCCTAGTTTATTCTGAATTAAGTGGTACATCCACTGTAACTTCTGGTTTTCAACATCGAGGCTTAACTCATAAGTATGGTACGAGAAATAGACATCAATTTACTCAATTGCAACATCAACCTAATCACATTTGTGTTCTACATATTGGACCTAAATTTTATAATTATATACCCGAGAATATTAAAAGTGCCACCTCTGTTATTTCCTTTAAAAGAAGATAATTATTGTGCCCCAAGATAGACATATTGATATTTATTCTTTGATTTTTCCCCATAGAGAAACAAGTAGTAATTCCAGTTAGCCGTGATGTACTAATTTAGTTTAACTTATTCCTTGTGTATCGTGTGTTATAAGTATTTCTGAATTTTTTGTATAATATATTGTAATTGATTTAGTTTGATATGGTATTGGTTTATGTTTTACCAACTATTGGATTGCGGCACAAGGTACTACCTTCATGACATCCCTCATCGTTTCTATTTTATATATGTTTTTGTTCCTGTAAGTCTGCTGATGAAAATAAACAATACGTTACGTTAAAGGAGGCCATACGTATAGCCTTGATGTAACAAAGAATCGTAAGTCAGCTAGCCTCTCTGCGATCCAAGGTAAGATTACCACACAACGAAAATGACGAGTAACCAATCTGGGAATTCGGTATAGCATTATCTAAATATGACGTGGTTCTGATCTTATTATTTTGCATTTTGTTCTCTCGCAGCGTGGTTGTAAATGGTATTTTATATTACTCAAGTTATTTCGGTGCGTTTTATTCAGTAATTATTGATTCATATCAACATGTTTTGTTATTTTCTTACGATTCTTTCTTTCTTTTTGTCTCTCTTTCCTTCCTTCTTTCTTTAAAATTCTGTGCCACCAATTACGTCATGGTCGCGGTAAACGAATCTGAAGATTGTTGTAAAAATACAAACGTTTTGGGCAAAATGTTGCTTTCGTGAAATATTAGACATCTCTTAAAAAATATTCAACATAAAATCTTGTGCTATTGAAATCTGAATACATGTATCTGCAAGAATGTACCAGGGATTTGTCATGACAAAAGTTTCCTTTTTCCCAAGGTTGATACAAAAATAGAAATATGACCATTTCTTTTTCAAATGGGAAAGGCACACTTCATTTTTGATACGAGTTTAATGGCGGATTGACCATAGAAAACCCCGGATATATTTTTGCCCTCAAGAATTTTTTGGCAAATGAGTTATTTGATTACAACCATTATCAAGTGGCAAAATCGTATGTGATGGAACTATTTATCAACTTGGGCGGATGAATGTTCAGATAGACAGGTGTATGGAAACGAAAGAAGGGAGACGGGAGACAACGATTGAAGAAACAAAGTGCTCGTAAAGGAACCCACCTGTTGCGTGATTTGGTCACAACTCACAATTAAAATGTAGCACGAGAAACACAATCTACTCTTAATGTTCTTATTTTTGTTGTTTAGCAACCCAGGAAGACTTCATAGAATAACTGGACTTCTTAAAAATGCACTTAGAAATAATTTTATTGCGAATTGATACCAAGTCTTCGTTACTTTTGGGATCATGGCAAGTGATGGTGCGAGACACACATTGATAAAACTACAGGCATATGAAAGACCGTGACGATACATGTTCAAAACAAAGAAAACATATAGATACACGTAAATGACACGAAATAATGGGAAACATAGAATAAAAAGTCTTTCTCATTTTTCAAAGATAGACTGACTTTAAAAAAATTAAAAACTGCGTACAGTTTAGCAATAGCAGGTAGATGTGATGGCTACAATGCTTGTGCCCCGTCAACCACAGAACGCATTGTCAGCCAAGCTTCGCTTTATGAACGTTTTACATGTCATGATATCATAAAGAGGCTCCAATGGCAATGAGCAACCAAGTTGGTTGAAGATAGATTAGTTTTCAACGCAAATTACGAGCTACCAGCTGATGACGAAGTAACGATTTTGAACGGAACGAAATGCCATATAGTCTGAGGTCTGTAAATAATTCACTACATTCTGTTTCGTGGATGGTCCCTTTCCCGATCTTGAAAGTAATCTCGTTGCAATACCATTTGGGTGACCAGAAAAGTAATTGAATGTTTATGGTTTCACGCTTAACACTCTCACACAGATGTCAAAATACTGGTTCAGAATTGTTAAACTCAACCCAGACTCATTATTGTATGACTGTCTTTTATGCAATATATACAACTTTGATTCAGGGCAATTTCTATGGTTGAAAACGCTACAAAATGTATTTCAAATGTCGGGTTTCTGTAACATGTGGAATAATCTAGGTTATAATAATGAAGACTTTCCTTCAAAAATGTTCAAAAAAGAATGCAAAGGATATTTAAAAACCAATGGAAAGAAAATTTAGCCACTAATAGTGAACCTGACAAGAAACTACGAACATATGTAAAATTTAAATACCAATTTGGACCAGAAAAATATTCATATTTAGTGAAAGAGTATAGAATTAGAAAAAATATTACCCGTTTCGAATAAGCGCCCACAACCCCAAAGTTCAAACTGGCAGACACAAAAGACCTATTAAAACACCTTTAAAAGAGCGGAAATGCGATACCTGTGAAAAATTGGAGGACGAGGCAAATGTTTTAATCGATTGTAAAAAATTTACACAACCACTAACTACCTTTTTCGACAAACTAACCAAAATTTTCCCTACATTTTTTACTTTTTCGAACCCAGAAAAATGTATCTTTATTATGAAATTAGAAGATGCCGATATAATCAAACATACTGGGACATTTTTCGACCAAGTGACTAAAGTTAAAGGTCAATTTTGATGATATATATTTTCTAAATAGCATAAATATCCCCAACATCCACTTGCAGTCTTTGTTTTGCAGGCGACCCTTTGGGGCCAACGCCGGCCAGCCCACCGCACCGCGTTGTAGGGCGGCGATGTAGTGAAGAGTGTTCTTTTTTTCTTTTTTTTTTTTTCTTTTTCTGAAGAATGAAGTGGAATGTAGTCTAGTGTCGTGATGTGATGTATTGTTTTGTATTATATTATATTATATTATATTGGATTGTATCGTTTTGTGATTCATGTATATATTTATGTGTTTTGACTGACAGAAAACCATGTTTGTATATGGTGCAGTTAATAAAGTCATTCATTCATTCATTCATGCACTGATCATCGAACTTCGCCTGTACAGTACTAGTGCACCAAAAATAATTTTGGGACTATCACTAGAACCCAAAAAGAACAATGTGCTTTGTTGTTTGTCGTGTTCTTGGAAAAAGCTGTGAAACTTCCCTAATGGAGTATTCCACCATTTGTAACATTTACTGCGCGTAATAGAATAGAATAAAATATGTTAGAATATGTAGGGAAGGGACTGCAACATAAATCACCTCATACTATTTGATATAATTCAGTTGTATTTTAAACATTTCTGTATGCTGACTGAAGAATGCCATGTGCAAAAATACTTAAAACGGGTCCTCGCTCGAGGGTTTTGTAGCGTAAGAGCAAAGTTTTTTTTCCCAAAATTGGAACTACTAAGACGGCAATATAGAACAAAAATGACTCCATACCTTAAATGACTCTGTAATGGATAAAGGGAATCGTGGTAATAAGATTATAGGTGAGTATGACGTTATTCCCGTGATGTCATCATAGGAAAATTGGGTCCATCTTTGACAGGTGGGGATTTAAAAAAAAAGAAGAAATATTGGCGTGTGTTCGGGAAGGTTCAGTTATATAGGTGTGTCCAAGACTTCTCGACGTCTCACAAATCGCTACATTACCTAGCGTTTTACAATATGAAAAAATGCACACATGATACGTGCGGAGAACGTAGTCAGAGACCAGAACTCAATCAAATGACAGAGTTAAAACGTATACATTTAAGTCTCTACAAACGAAGATACTTAGTTATATGTATCTGAAAATAGGTATACTCTAGGCTTAATGTTCCAAAAACTACAAGACCACGCCCAAACTACCTTCGTACAAGACGTGAAGGGAAGGATACACGCGCGCCATAAAAAAATATGGAAAAAAATATATATATATACGTATTTTACTTACAGACATATTGCCGAGAAATTAGCCGGGCCAATGGCTATCCATACTTGGAGTGTGTAAAAAACATTACGACCGCAACAGGAATGCCAGACAACCTCACATGTAACCGAGAGACCTGCTCAGAACCCCCGAAGGAGGAACGCTTGTATCGGCTAAAGCAGACCCTCTGCTTGGTGTTCCTAAACGGTCGAAAAACGACGGAAGCCCCGTCAGCACATGCATGGCCCATATTTCTGAGCACGTACAGGCTGTGGCGTCGCGATTAAGTAATTCCTGTCACATGACCAGCACAAAAACTGAAGCCATGAGTATCAACTCGTGACCCAATATACTGAAGGCAAAAATTCAGTAGTACATGAACATTCAAGCACAAAATGTTGATAAACACAAGAGAAAAATTCATTTCAGTATTCTGTAAATGACACTCCCCCCGGTTGGAATACCTTAATCCAGAAACAGGGATTATAATGCGTCACAGAACTAGAAATGAATTACTTATAGTAATTTATATGTATAATTATTATTTATAACATTTATAATAATCTGATTAAAGATGTAATATCTGAGCAAGTGAAAGAGGACATTACGGTTTTTGTAAAAAGTGCTATGGGTGAGATCGACGCCTCTTCCTCAGGACGCCCATTTGGTGGTGTAGCGGTTATTTGTAAAGCTTCAAAAGAGTTTAAATACAATATGTTAGAGTCTGCCAGTGATAGGATTATTCCTGTTGCTGTGTATGATAGGGCTGGTAAACCTGTACAAATAATTGTAAGTGTTTATATGCCTTTTTTCAGCACGGGAGCCCGAAGCAAACGGATTTGTTTATTGAGACTGTAGATGCCTTACAAGCTGTACTAGATTCATATGGTATGTAGGCCCCTACAAAAATATGTGGCCATCTTAATGTGCAACTTCCCATGCCAGGTAAGCTTCACAAAAGTTGGCATGCCTGTAACGGTTTTTCTCCTCACAATAGTATTATGTTTGACTTTCTGTCTGCCAATGACCTTTTTGTAGCTGACGTTTTGCAAGAGGACGGTACAAAATATACTTATTTTAAGGGGAATTTACTCCTGGATAGACCTCGTGATATCAAACAGCTATGACTCTAATAGTATTATTAAATGTTATATTATTCCTGAACAGGATACAAATGTAAGCGATCACCTGCCAATTAGGCTCGAGCTGTCCGTCCCGGTGACCAACAGCGAGCCTAGGTGCTCGCATATTATAAGCGACAACAATTTTTCTTCATTTTTGTTTCAGCAACAAGGAGCTAACTGGTCAAATGATAGAAAGAATAATAATTATAGGGATATCCTCGAGAAAAAACTACAAAGCATGTCCCCCTTGTGTGTCCCTCACAACTGTAATTCAGAGGCCGCTCAACAAATTGTTGATACTTTTTAGCTGATGTAAACAGAGCTTTTCACTCTGCAGCTGAAGAAGCCGGCTGCACATCTTACAATAAGAAACATTTTAAACCGAAAGCTTTTTGATGCCCCGATTTGAGCGTTCTGAGAGATGGTAAGCGTTGGTGGTGGCACTTGTGGTTGATAATGGTCGCCCCAGAGAGGGGAAAGTTTACAAATGCTACAAGGGTATTAAGAAACTTTTTAGAAGACGTATGAGGAATCAGATTAACTTGGTACAAAACAATTATTTCTCTCGCCTGAATTCCCTATTTACTGAGAGGAAAATGTCGGCTTTTTGGAACTCTATTAAAAACTGTAAGAAGAAAAGGGTTAAATCGTTGCTCCAGTCCTCTCAGTTCAGAGAGCATTATAGTAGTGTTATGAGTGGTGATTGTAAAAAGAATCTATCGCAGGAACAATCTATGATTGTAGACGAGGTTCACGCCATATTAACCAACAATGTTTGTAAAGTGCCACACGTGACCCTAACTGGGAGCCGTGTGAGTTCTATTATTGACTCCTTGCATAAAAACTGCGCACCCTGCTGTGACGGTGTTAGCACTGAACATCTTGTATTCGGCAAGTCTGGTGCTTTATGTAATACGCTAGCTTCGCTATATTCTGTCATAATGTCTCACGCTGTTGTTCCACTTATATTTATAATTGGAGTCATCATTCCAATTCTTAAGAAAACCACCCTTACTCCAAACTTAGCGTGTAACTACAGACCTATCACATTATCGTCCTGTCATTCTAAAATGATAGAATTGACCATGCTCCCAAAGGACACTGTGTCAAATAAACAGTTCGTTTTCGCAAAGGGCGTGGAACAGCAATGTGTACAAGTTTTATAAATGACATCCAGGTATATTTTAAGACTAAAGGCAGTCCAGTCTATATATGTCACAGGCGCTCGTAACGTTCAGTCAATCAAGCTTCCGTGCTAATATACGCGGGGGGGGGGGGGGGGGGGTGAGGGGGGGGGGGAGGGGAGTGGGTAAAGAGGTTGGACCTGAAACATCTATGCGTTCAATGACCCACATAGGGCCATATCTGCAATAAAATATTGTGTATTCATCTGTGTAGTCAATTGTTTGTGTTAATAACATGGTGGCGGATGGGCCTAAAATCACAACGTCGTCACATGGAGCTCCTACATAGAAAGGTTTGAAACGAAGTTCATATCTGGACCACCATCCCGCTTCACGTTTGGCATGATTTTTCCGTTTCTGAACACAGCAACAAGCTGTAACTGACCAGTTTATTCCAAAACTATTTTCTACAGGTATATCACACAGATAAAACATTTAAATCCGCATATATCCACAGCAACAGGCCTATAATTGTCGAAAATGTCCCACCAAATCCATTTCGGGCAAAAAGTCCCACATTCCAGCGCCAAATTCAAACGGGTATCCCATCCTGAATCGAGTCTGTTCCGTGGCATTAGCCGTATGACAACACTTCTCAATCGTCAATCCAACCGTAGTCTTTGATCCAGGCGCGTTTTAATCCTGTTTTCATTTCCACAAATCGTGAAATATCTGGAAAACATCGGTTCTGTAAGGAACCTAAATGGTTAATTGGAACAAAAGTGATCGAAGTGTCCAATGAATTAGATATATTAGGTTCCACATTTACTAAAGATGGGAAAGGAAATGCCCATGTGGAAAGGGCGGATTAACTCTTGTAGACGTAGCTATTATGGACTTGGCGAAGTTGGCATGGTGTACCCGGCCTTGATACTAATACTAGACGTTATGTATGGAACACTGTGTGTGTACCTACTTTACTATATGGAACAAAATGTGTTAATATATGTAGTCCATCTCTGAAACAAATGGAATCTTTACAGGGGTGCTTGATAAAACAGTGCTTAGGTCTGGGCAAACGCCACAGACACTCTAATTTAGGCCTACAAAAAGCTTTAGGTATTAAGACAGTGGAGTCGCTCACCAGCGAGCGCTTTAGCTCACTTTATTATAGAATATTTAATATTGACTCTCCTGTGCGAGATCTGAACTTGTTCTTCTTAGATTTATTTTTAACTACTGGTAAAACCATTGAAGGTACACTAAGCCATGGTATAGTGAAGCAGGGAAACTCTCTTGTCTCACTAGCTTTAGGTTCTCGGCCAAGCCCGGCTCTTCAAAATTCCGAAGGTCATGGTTGACTCCATAAAGTTTTTAGTTTTTCATGAAAATTTTATAAAACCGTACAAGGAGGAGCACTTACTGGTGTCACTCCTTACAAGAGCATACTAAAGCAGATTCACATTTGGCCGCTGCGCTTTGTTCATGAGACTTGTAGGGGTCCACGTCTGCGGCGGACGGTCCCATCGATTGCGCGGCGTGCTGGTCTGGGGGCGATGTGCCGGCGTGCCTTGGGTCTGCGTAAATTGCGGACCCGAGGTGTGCCGGTGCCTTGCCGCTGGGCCGGGGTGCGGGCCGTCGGCCGTCATGGTGCGCCGTTGGTGGGTCGGTTTGCCGGAGACGGGGACCATATATTGGTCCATATTTTTATATGTACATGCTCTCCAGGTAATTCTTTTACTGCTATGTGTTACATGTATATCGGTATCCTTAAATTATATGTATCTATGTTTTTCTTCATTTCATCTTGATGTACTCATTTCTGCGACCCCGGAGGTTTTAATAAAATGATGATGATGATGATTATTATTATTATTATTATTATTATTATTATTATTATTATTATTATTATTATTATTATTATTATTATTATTATTATTATTATTATTATTATTATTATTATAAGTAATAAAGTTGCTCTTGCAGCAACCACAATTTTACAAATCCACATAACTCTTATGTTTGTGACTGGCACTTTCATTTTATTGCCATAATTGCTTATTTCTACCTTTAGTAACTTTTTAACAGCCATGCATCGCCGATACACTCACTGAGAAAAAATTGGCACAGAGAGCCTCCCCCGGATGTACCTAGGTGACCGAAGCCTCGGAAGCAAGCTGAGCGTCTCAAATATTACTTAAATGAGCAGGCTATACCCCGGTATGCTCTTATCTCAGCTAAAGGTAAACTTTGTTTTAATCCTTTTCCAGTGCACCATTACTAAGGCTATAAAATGGCAGCGACTTGGTCAAAGCAGCAACATCATACTATGTATTTACCGCAACATGGTCAATACTATAAATATTACTTAACTCCACAAGGCTTGTCACTAAATACACAGCAACAAGTGAAGTTTTATATGCAATTAGGTATATACATCATAAATTTCAGAAAGCAAGCAAGATTAATAAATCTTAGTTTGCTATAGTAGTTGCATAAACTGGTTACTTTGCAATTCAATCCAGTTCTAACATAACAAGTTGAGTGATAGGTCGGTGCAATTCAGTAACCCTAGTTTTAATTAAGGCTGAACGAACTCTACCATCTCTGCTTGGATAAATCTCCTTAACAATGGTTAAAGGCCACAAATTGCGGAGGGAGATTAGATTCCACTATCATGACCAACTCTCCTAGTTTAAGATTTTTTGACTGTTCAGTCCACTTTGATCTTTTTTGTTATTGTGGTAGATCGTATCCACCTGCGCCAAAACTCTGAAGCTAGATATTGTACATATCTCCATCTCCTGCGATATGCATCTGAGGCACATCCGACTTCAGGAGGCAAGACAGAGCCCTGACGCAAAATCAAGATATGGTTTGGCGTTAACGGAGTAAGATCACAAGGATCGTTGCTCATTTTAGTTAATGGTCCACCATTAATAATTGATTCCACTTCACAAAATGTGGTAGACAAGATTTCATCTGTCAGGTGAGTGGTTTTGTCAAGGATCGCGTGAAAGATTCTTTTGATAGTACCAATCATGCGCTCCCAGACTCCTCTCATGTGAGGAGATAATGGTGGATTGAAAGACCATTCAATAAAGCGCGATGTAGCGTATGATCGCAATTCATTTTGCGTGTAATGAAATATGCTTCTCGTAACTCTCTCTCCCCTTTAGCAAAATTCCCTCCTTGGTCACAAAACACTTTCACAGGTCAACTTCGTCGAGCAATAAAGCGACAAAAAGCATTTATAAAAGACTGCATCGAGAGAATTCAGCATTTCCAAATGCACAGCTCGTGTCGTAAAACAAGTGAATCTGCAACCATACCCCTTTTTGACGTTACGATGTGATTTACTCTGAAAAGGACCAAAGGCGTCAATACCTACATAGACTCTACATAAGTAAATGCAGGCAAGTTCGGTTGGAGACGCTCCGCAGGCAACTGAGACATGAATTGACTGGAAATTGTAGCATACATTTTCTTGCAATATATGCACTTGCGCAAAAACACGACGTATAAAGACACGTGCTTTAACAATCCAGCACTTGATTAGACTAAGAGTCCATTCACAACCAACGTGTGCAGCTTCATGATCATTTCTCACCAAAGCCGTCCCAGCCACGTGATTGCAAGGTAACGATACACCATTCCCACAAGCATGCGCAAAAGTGCCTATCTGGCGGCTGCTATGGGTCAAACCTCCAGAGCCTGCAGCAAGTGACATTACATTTGAATGACAGCACAGAAAGGCAAGCAAAACATCCGTATTATTGCACAATATGGTAATGTTTACAACACGTATTCGCCCATATCTTTAATTTTGTGTATATTTCCTGCCTAAATTTACTCCGATGTTACAAAAAAAGTTAATAGTTTGTTTTTTTTAAAAAAGCGCTCAATGAATCTACAGTATGTATTTGGCATGCAGCCATAGCGTGCTGACGACGCAACCCAGGTGAGCGTATCTAGTTAGCATTCAAATACAGGAACACTTTTAATCGGAAAAATTTTGATATATCAAAGGATACTTAATTAGTATTATATTTAGCTGACCATTCGTGCTGACAAAGTGTAAATTTAATTATAACGAAGGTTGAAAGCTCATCATCTGTCGCTTGACTGCCTTCCTTCGTAGGCTTTCACATGCCGGCATAGATGCAGGGAGCGTTCATTTTTCATCTTTGGATGTATGATATGATATTATGATATGGTATAATTTTATTTCAGGCAGGCTGGCAATGATAGTCACTGTTTAGAGTTCTCACAACTGGTGTATTTGTCACATTTTCTCACGTGTCTATTGTATGATATGGAGATTTGTTTGCGAATATTTCTTCTCAAGGTTCATTTCTACAGATTTACACAATGCAAGGCCTAAGGAGGTTTAATGTCTTTGTCAGAGTCCTGTAAGACCCTGTGTATGATTAATGCGAATATCAAGATACTTCTGTATTAAAAGACACCCCTTTAAATAGATAGATAGATAGATAGATAGATAGATATATAGATAGATAGATAGATAATAAAGTGCTGAAACATAATGTGCTGAAGACAATAATTATATATCTTCATACATAAATAGGTAAATAAATATATATATATATATATATATATATATATATATATATATATATATATATATATATGTGTGTGTGTGTGTGTGTGTGTGAATAAATAAGTAAATAAATAAATAAATAAATAAATAATAATATTTTAAAACAATTAAAATGATATCAAAAAATGTAAAAAAAGAATATAGGCCTATATATAGTACCAAAATAAACCAAATAAACAAACAAACAAAACCAGAAAAACCCAAATGCTGGTGTAACAAATTGATACCTGTCACTATGTGTCAGGGGATAACTTTCGTTGAATTTATTTGCAAACTCAAAATTTTCAGTGAGTGAATCTTTCCACGTGCCTACAAAAATTTAAAAGTTTACTCGCCCCCCCCCCCCCCCCACCAATGCCATACTGTCCACTCAATCCCCTCCCCGCTTCTTGCATACGCAATACTTGAATGGCCCTTTAAAAATTGGAAGTTTTCCAGACATTGTGTTTTCATCTTGGGAAAAAAAATTATGAATTTATCAACAATCCCTCACAGGATTTTGTAGATATATATTTCTTGATCACAGGAGACAAAAATTGGAAAATATATCTTGAATATTTTTCAAGATAAGGACAAAAATGAAAAATAGAGAAAAGGTAAATCTTCCCCCTAAATGCATTGTTTATTTAGCATTTTTCAACTTTTGGTTGAGTTTTCGTTGCAGATTACTCAAAATTCTCTGAACCCTTGTCATCAAATTGATATAGTCATGATATATATGGGTGGTTTTTTTTGGTTTTATTTTGTTATATATATATATATATATATATATATATATATATATATATATATATATATATATATATATATATATATAGATATATATTCAACTCAAAGGTGAAGCCACTTTCAGGTGTTTCCCACTGTCTTAAGACAATTTTTATGACACTTTATTTTGGCACACACACTTGAGCAAAAGGCAAAGCAACATATACCACCCGAAAAAGGTGGGTCTGAAGTGATTCAGTTAACAATGCAGATTTAGAACAAAGGTTGATCTATTGACATTCAAAGCAATTTGAGATGCAACTTGTTTAGTTGTTCCAGCTGTCACGATAGATGACCATATTCTTTTGAAAAAAAAATACAGTTTAAAAAAAAAATCATTCATTCATTCATTCATTCATTCATTCATTCATTCATTTACGGAAAATATATAAAATGCTTCCTTTTAGAAATTATTTATTTACTCATTCTTTCAACCATTTGTTTATTTTTTATTTTTTATTTTTTTTTCATTTATTTATTTCCTTTACCCACAGCGCCAACAGCTGAGCTTTTGTCTTTAGTTTTGACGTATGAACCTTGCGGCAAGCCAACCAAAATTTCAGCACTTGAACACCCATTTGATATGGAGTCCTATCCCCTAATTTAGCGCCTTCAATGTCCTCTTTTGTGAGTTGTATATCAGCCATTCTGGAAGAAAATCATTACAGTTGTTATCTTAGCAAAGTTTGCAGAAGTGATACCAAAAAGTTTGTAGGTCTTTACCGGAAAGTCATGCAATCTCACCACCTCACCTGTCAAGATGAAACAGCGAATCAGCTTCTTTGTGATAAGGACGGATCCCTTGATTTCCCGGAAATTCGCCGTATGCAGATGAATCTAGACTAGGTCACGCTTGAGCCACGATCACGACCAGTGAGTTATAATGCCAGCATGCGGCAGTGTTATGTGTTCGTGTAACTGGATAAATATTTTGAGACTACTTAGGGCGGCCTACATGGGATTTGGTACATGCTGGCTTTTATCACCAAATGTGGCACATTCAGAATGCCTTATAGGCCCTAGGCCAATATCGAGTATCCTTGCTTTGCTGCTACACTGAGCTGATACTGAGCTTGGAATGATCTAACGGGGATCAAAATGAACATTAAATGACCCACATGGAAAGCGGAGGTAACTGTTTACCCATATTATCACCATTTAGAAGCAAAGAAAGTGTTAACAGTAGAAAATGCGTCAATTAAGCAGGCGGGTATTACATTGTAAATAAACAGTATATCGATAGGTCGACCTACCGATGTACCTTCGCCTTTTCCCGCTAGGTGTCGCATCTACGTAATAATAGAGTATACAGGATGGTTTCCAGTACGCCCACCTACTTTAAGCAAGCCACATTGATCCAAATATGGACTCAAAGTCAACAAAGAACTTGATCTTTTCAAGCCTTTACCTGCAGAGAGATTGTTAAATTCGTGTGCATATACCTGTTTCTGAATATGTTTAAACATAATGATACGAGACTGCTTCAATTCTTGCACCTGTAGCCTAACGGACTACGTGATTGTGAATGACCACAGCTAAACGACAAAACCCAGCGGCGGATCCACGCTACACTCCGGATCATTTTATTCCAGAATGAGAAATGCTCACAAACCTTTTGTAGCCCATTAGAATCATTGACACTGGTTGTGGCGTCAGTAACGGATCTGATCTCAGGATCATCATTGTTTATTTGGAATTCTTTCAGGCCAAAATCAGGCCATGATGACGCATGCTGTCTCAGCCAGCGAGGGCCATGCTTCCAAAAAACACTGGATCGATCCAGATCTGTCAAACTTCCTGATTCTGTCAATAAATAAGCGGGATTGTCGGCTGAGGCTACATAATTCCAGTCACTCACGTCAGTGAGTTTCCTTGTAGTAGTAAATCTATTCTCAACGAAGATACGAAATCTCCGGTCTTTATTGGAGATGTAACCAAGCACAATCATAGAGTCGGACCAAAGGAAAGCTAGAACTGTTTGTAAATGCAATTCTGAACGCAAGCTCGACAAGATTTCGCTGCTTTTACAGCTGCTTGAAGTTCAAGTCTGGGAATAGTGCAATATTTAATTGGAGCCGTATGCCCTTTGCTCATATTCATAAGAAGCTGGCATGAAATCTCTCCCTTCGTGTTAACACATCATAAGTATGCTACACGTCCATATGCGTTTTCCCCTGCATCAGAAAAAATGTGGTTTTCATAATAATCCACATCAAAGGCCAGAGATTTGACGCGTCCTGGAAACTTAATGTCACGAGCAATGTGCAAAGATTCTAACCAAGCACACCATTTAGTTCCCATTTCGACCGGAAATGCATCATCCCATGTGTATTTCAAACGAGTGGCTTGTTGGAAAAGCAACTTTCCTGGTATGAGCCATGGTGTAATTAAACCCAGGATATCATAAATTGATGTTACGAAGCTAAGCATGGAGTTTTGTTATCTCTTGATTATACGTGTCATATACGTTTTTTTTATGATGGCGTTTGACCAAATTATCAAGCCTTTTCTTTGCCACTATGTAATTGTTAGGAAGATCATCATTGGGATCCTTCCATGGGATGGGCAGCTCATAATGAGCGCCGTTTTTGTTGCAATTTGCATCCCAAAGGTCAATGAGTTCATCCATGCCTTCATTTTCCAGATCCCACAAATGATTGACATTGGGTATCAGATGCTCAGGTGTATCAAAAACCTTATTAACTGTGGGGGAAACAGTAACAGAGCTACAAATAATGACGTTACTAACATTCTGCTTGGGCGCCTTACCGTTTAGACCCCAGCCAAATTTGTAACGCACAGCATACGGCTCACCTGGCTTTCCCTTGCGTGTTTCCAGCGGGAAGAATGGATCGGCAAAATCTTGTCTTAAGGTAGCGGAGGGGATTGAGCCGCGCGCAGCGGTCCCGCGACTTTGACGTTGCATAGATGAATTATGTTTCACATTTCACCCACAAAACCATACATTTTATTCATTGTTCTGACATCTAGATTTGTTAGAAAGAAGTTTCATATCGATACGATAATTTTCAAGGGTTTTATACGCCCGTTTACAAGAGGGTATCAGATTTGACATTTTGTCAGCATTTCTTTAAAAATAATCGATGTAAAAGTGTATTACCTATGTAAAATTAAAGTATAGACCAATATGCAGGGACCGTATTTTTTGTTTACAAATAAAATACATAATAACAGAATTATCGAATTCTTTGATCGTCATTTTAAACATCAACAGTTACTTCATTTTGTGAGCTACAAAAGTCTCGGAAGGGGACATCTGACGGAAAAACAAAAAAAACGGTTCCCAGATAATATATTTATCTTTCAAAAGACGATTATTTGAAGCAGATCGATCAATTAGCTTTTTATTGACGCTGTCCACAAAATTGATTCATGAGCAG